>JAXQQM020063702.1:0-54709 GCA_034641835.2 Pinus albicaulis
AGGAAATAATATTAAACCCTAAGGGAATAATTATAAACACTAAAATAAACATGGTTGACCATGGTTGATTTTCATATTGATACAATCCTTGTCACAATGCAATGTTGTACCATGGTTGACCATGCTTAACCATGGTTTATTTTCATATCAACATAGTCTTTTTGACAACACAACATTCGACCATGGTTGACCATGATACAATGTGGATGACCATGTTTCATTTTATAAAATACGGTTGACCAAGTTTGACCATGATTGAACATGATTTACCATGATTTACCACGAGTATCATATTGAGAAAATCTTTGTCATAATGTAACGATGGACCATGATTGGGACAATGATTTATTTTCATATTGAGACAATATGTAATCCATCCCCTACTCGAAGTGCTCCTGCAGTTGTGTTATATAGAGATGATGGTGTTGATTTATTTGATGAGACAACTTATAGAAGTATTCTAGGGAGCTTGATGTTTCTAACCGTCACGAGACTTGATATTACATATTTAGTTTCGCTTGTTTCAAGGTATATGAAAAATCAATCTGAAATACGTATGAAGGCAACCAAGAGGATTTCAAGGTATGTGAAAGGCACTCTAAATTTTGGGATTCATTACTACTCAAACTAAAAAGTTCAATATTGTTGGATTTAGTGATTCAGATTGGGGGGGTAGCATGGATGACCGTAATATATGTAAATTGTTTCTCTTTTGGTTCTAGTTTGATTACATGGAGCTCAAAAAAACAAAGCATTTTTTCCCTCTCATCCACAGAAGTGGATTATGTTGCAATTACCTCAGCGGGTACACAATCTCTTTGGCTCATAAATGTTTTTGAATAAATTTGAGAAAAGAAAATTCATACTACAGTGACTTACTGTGATAATGTAGGTGCCATCAAGTTAGCAAATAATATGTTTCATCATAGCAGGACAAAGCATCTTGACATGAAATATCACTTCATTTTGGATTTGGTGCAGAACAAGGATGTTGAATTGAAGCACATAAATGATAGTGGATATCTTCATGCAAGAAGTTTCAAATGTTAAGTTTTTGGCACCAAGAGATAATGTAGTAAGCCCTCATTAAGCATTAAGGGGGAGTGTTGGGGATAATGATTAATCTTGTCATGTAATTGCTGACACAACAGATTTTCTGTTCCAAAATTAGGGAAGCAAATTATTATGGTGGTCACTGCTCAAAATTAGGGTTCAGAACATTGGTAGTGTCAATAGATTTATTTGAGATGATTAGTGAGTTGATTGAAAATAATATTTGTAATAGGATTAGTCTATGTACATAATCTTTTGATTTGAGAATTACAAGAGGGTTGAGCTCACTAAGTGAGAACCACATTTGTGTGTTCATTGGTTTTTATATGTTTTTTTTTTCTTTTTCCTGTCTCAGTTATCTTGGTTTATTAGTTGGCTTAAAGAATAGGAGCTATTTTCATATTCTACAAAATTTCCCTGCAATCTACCATTTGGTATTTTTTGAGGGTAAACCCACAAAGTTGGGTTACACTTTTGTGAGAATCGAGGGAAGAAAACTATTTTTCTCAACAATTATAAAAGTTCAGCCGAACTATTATAGAGTTTGGCCGAACTTTCGAAAGTAGTTCGACCGAACTAATTCTGCCATTTACATTGACAGCATACTAACGGCGTGGGAAAATAGATTTTAGGTCAGAGATGGGAAAACTGGCAACATAAGTTCAATTGAACTATTAGTTTGGCCAAAATTTAGTTTATAAATGCACCAGCCCGGACCCGTTAATGGCTTTCGGGCTTATTATGTGTTTGTGTTTCATCTGCCTCTGTTGTGTTTGTGTTTCATCTGTGTATACATCTGTTGTGTTTGTGTTTCATCTGCTTATCGTGTTTGTGTCTAGTTCTCTGCAGGGTCTTGCCAGAGTCTTGTTGGGTAAGGTAATTCCTGTTTATTTTTTTTTATTGTTGTTTTAATTTTTTTTCATTCTGTTTGATTTTTATCGATTTTTTTATGTTTGCAGGTAATTTTCCTCCGAATTCCTCATTGATTGCGGCCTCATTGATCTCTGAATTACAGCCTCGTCTCCGAATTGCGGCCTCGTCACTGAATTGCGGCCTCGGCTCCGAATTGCAACCTCATCACCAAATTGCGGCCTCAGCTTTGAATTGCGGCCTCGTCACTGAATTACAGTCTTGGCTTTGAGTTTTTAGGTTGGCACCTTGCTATATATCCCACTTGCTTTTTAGAGTTGATATCATGAATGTAAACATAATTTGTAGAGGGTTCGATTAAATTAGGTAGATATATGCTATGGTTTTCACTATTACCTCCACTCATCACAAGTGTTGTGAAAATTGTCATAAAGAGTCTACGGTAATTAAATAAATGAAATATATCAACCATATTAATTTAATAGAAATGGAGATAACCAGGGATATCAATACAACTGTGTGTTAGGGTATGTAATCATGTGATAATTTTCAGCTTCCATTGATCCTATCACAAAGAGATAACATAACTCAAGTTGATTCCAATGAAACCATAGTTATTTAATATTGTTAAACAACAATATAAGACTTTCATATGGTGACTATGATAATTCATGGCTTGGTCCTTGGGACCCATTTTACAACATACAGGGCTCTATTTCGTTTCTTTTGTCATATGTTGTTCATCATCCTTTTTTGTGTAAACTTAGACTCTAACTCGGATACAAATATTTGGTGGGTAATGTTGTTTTCAGATCTGTTTTTATCATATTATGTTTTATGGTCTAATTGGCAGAGATCCTGTCTCTCCTACTGGTTTTTTCCAGAACTATGTATTGCCAATATAATCCTCAAAATGATGAACATGTAATTGCTATTATATAATAATAACAGTAGTTTTTTACTTCTTGAAAAAAAAAAATTTAACTCACATCACAATTTACAAGTAAGACATAATCAAGTTTTATGAACCTATATTGGCTGGAATAAGGTTCGAATAATAGTTATAAAAAAAACTCTGTAATGAGTTTCCAACTGGAGAGATTAGGAGGAGGCTCTGCTGTGAGTTCTCAACACAATACACTTAGTTTAGTCTCAGTATTAACCAGTCACCAATACACAGTACATTGTTAGAATCAGTTTTAGTCTTAGTATTAACTAGTCACCAATACACAGTACACTGTTAGAATCAGTTTATTCTTAGCATTAACCAGTCACCACTAGTTGTGTTGTTAAGGCTACCTCATGTCAATCCTAGAAGGATTGGCTATAGAATACAAAATCTGCAAAATGTCAGAGTTGTTGGGTAGCAGCTGCAACTCTGAAATGAAACTGGATGAAGATGGTTGTAGATGATGCCCAAGTTGAATATTCCTCCTCCAATGGATCTCTATAGTGAAAGGCTAATCCCTTCACCAAAGAACTCCCTCTCCAAAGAATCTGCAAGAGCCCCACTGCAAATACTCTATAGAAATAACGCAGTCACTAGATGAACTGTGTTGTAGGGGAAAGAAAATGTGTTGGCCTTGATGCCAAAGTCTGCAATAAGCCTTGATGCCTCACTATCTTCCCAAAGGAATGGAGCCTCCCTCCTCTGAAAATCTAGCCAAGGATGGTGTGGTGGAATCCTCCCCTGCAACCCCCAGCAACACAATCCAACTACCAAAGGAGACTGCGCTGCAACTGAATGAGATGCTTTGGCCTCTAGCCTGAATATGGGAAAAGTGAAGTAAAAACCTCCAAGAGACCCCTCTCAAGAAGGAGAAGGAATCCTAAACAGGAATTCCTCCAGCAACTCTGCTAAACAGCAGGAGGCTACTCCTTGTCTGCATGAACAACGAAATCAATAATCCATAACATGAGAAACAATGGTTGCCTTTCCCTCCTTTTAAACAAGTGAAAGCCTTCTTGCCATGGACCCCACACATTAGGGTTTCCTCCACCAAGTGATCTCCCTCCCATGCAATCTGTGATGTCTTCCCAAGCAAGCTACACCTCCTACCATTGCACAGTTTGGCTTGGTCAACATGACCTAATCCTCTTGAAAATAACCTTGTTCACACATGAGGGTGTGCAAACCAGCTCCAATGATGACCCCTTTCATAATATGATGGATTTTATTGATATTTTCAATATGCATGGGTCTCCTTACCCATTTATTCTCCTTCTAGATGAAATCAGCAAAATTTAATATTCCAATTTATTATATGAAAAATTTGGAATATTACAGTCCTCCCCTCCCAAATGTTTCTTGTCCTTTCGCAACTGCAAAGAAATAACTGGAGAGCCTCCTCTCAAGGTATGGATTCTATGATGTGTTGAGGGACATCTCCCCCATGTGGATCCTCCATCCCCAAGCTATCAACCATGAAAAATGAGTCACCTCCCAACTAGGCAACTCCTGAAAATCTTCCTCCACCTTGAGCACATGTAGAATAGGTGGGCTGAAAATATGATCATGGTAAGCATCATAGCCTACCCCACGCTATCCCCTTCTCCACTCATGATAAGTGTGGAGTGAAAGTTGAACTTGGGCTGCAATAAAGTTTCCCTCAAGTGGCAAGATGAAGACTAAACCTCCAAAGGCTTCTCCTCCAACGTTGTGGATCAAGCTGGCCCAAATCATCTCATATGTGATGAGTTGGAAGTCATCATCATATGGCATCATATTCCTCATATGGATCACCTCATAAAGAAACAAATGTGCTGATGTATTGGCCATACCATCTCCCATGCTTCCTTTAGAATATGTAGTGCAAAGAGTGTGGGAGCTCTCTCTCTCCAAGGACACACTCACCCAATGTGTCTCCCATCCAATCATGCTCCCAAGAAAAACTTTAGCAATATCAACCAAGGGAACCACAAGAATAATCATGCTCACTTCTATGTGAAGTAAGGGAGAAGGACAATGGTCTCTCAAATGTAGCCAGCGTAGTTTGACTCTCAACTGCCATAGAAAATGAAATGATGGGTGGCCTCCCCACCATGTGCTTACTGCCCCAACCTCTCGAAGAAAGTGAAGGATGTAATATGCAATGTGAGCATGTTCTCCATAAGAAATCTCCTCCCCATGTCTTCTTAAGAAGTGATCATCCCCAATGGCCTTATGTGGACCATAAAATCTAGAAGGAGGAATATTCCTTCTTTGAGCAAATCCCTGCACATATATGGTTAAGAGATGCATACATATAGATAAAGGGCTATGCAAATCAACAATACTATTACCATATATTTTGCTCATATAGATGGAGTGGCTCATAGAATAGTCTCCCCTCATCCTCAAAGGGAAAAGAGTTGACTGTGTTAACTCCTCCATCTTCTCATGACCCATGGAGTGCCTCCTCAATTTCCTCAAGTGGTTCCTCCCACAAGAAGAAAAGAAATGTAACATGGCATTCATGGCTGGCCCATGGCTCCTCCTAAAATGTACAACATGTATAGCAGGGAGAATTATACTCCCAATAGGCATCTTCAGACTCAAGCCCACTCTCCAATCAAGGCTTCCCATGAGCATATACATATCAGTAACACATGGAAGCAAAATACAATAAAAACATGTTGTTATATGACAACCGAAAAGTGGATCAAGGTCCCATACAAGGAACCAGCATAGTGCATCCCTTGCCTGCATCAAACCAAACAATAACAAGTGCCTTCCCAGGCACTTGTTACCACCATCATCTCAAAAGATGGGATCATGAATATACAATTTGGTGTCAATGGTGCACTCAAAGAACTTTGTGGCTTCCCCCACAAACCACCAACAAGGTAGCCCATCTCAATGCTACAATGAGCCTCAAGTACATCATAATACAAAGTATAATAAGGAGTGGCCCTCCTTAATACAACATGTTGCTCAAATAAAGTAAATAAAAGTAAACCATGATGCAAATGTATACCTTCTTTACCATGTACCTTAGTCATTGAGCTGAAATGGCTCCATTGAAAATGCCTCCTCACTCCCAATGAGTAGGAAGGTGGTAGTGACATCCTCTCTATCATCATCTGGGCTATGCATCTATCCATATGCTGATATATGTCCTACTGGATGCCCTCCCAAATGAACTCCTCTGCCAAGGAAATATATGCATCTAAATGCATGGAAAAGAAGCTCTCATGTGCTGCAAGTAACAATTTCTCCTTGAGACTAGAAGCCCTATTCAAGAATACTCTACCCTGTGAGTAGATGACCACATCCTCTACCATATATCTATCATCTCCATCCGGGTCATCAAGAATCCTGCAAGCACCAAGATCCTTGGAGTACTCCACCAAAAGCTGAGACCTCCAATATGGATCAATCTTCCTCAAAGACAGCACTGGTGATCTAGCATGTGTAACCCTCCTCATGTTGCTTCCTACTACTCTGACATCCCCCATGCCAAAGTCATCCTCTAAACTCTTCACCTCTCCAAAATCCAAGAGTGGTGAATCCCAAGACAAGATGTCTTTCATCAATGATAGATCTGGTGGCCTCCCTGGTGGAATGCCTCTATGCAGTGAGACATCAATGTCAAGAGAGGACTGTACATATGATTGGGCAACCTCGCCCTTGCTCTCACAGCGCAATCCATTCTACCTCCTTTTTTCATTAGCTCCCTTAAATAGAGAAGGGTGTGTTCCTCTCATCACACAATGCTGCTCTTTCTCCCTTCCTCCTCCATCCAGCTGCAATGATGCACAATCATGTTGCTCACTGATTGTGCTTGGACCCCCATGTATGAGATCCTAGGGACTTCCTTGCAAAGATGCAAGAATCCCTCCTGTTGGAGCATGTGCTCCTCCCTCCTCTGCATGAGGTACTAGAACAACTCTATATATGACAGCATTGTTTCCCTCATCCTCATCAACATGTGGGGGCAACTCCTCCAAAGTTAGATCCTCTCTTGGAAGAGAGATCTCCATGCCTCCTTGTGCCAAAATATAAGATGAAGGTCTTGTCTCAGATAAGGTACTATGCAAGATATCAGCCTCCTTTATGGTCCTCTGAAGTGATCTTGAGTCTATGGTTTCTTCCATCATATGCAAGGGTTTTATTTGTTTAGAGGTGTTTGTGTCCTCCATATATGTTTCAGAATTCTTCCTACCAAATATTTCCACCAAAGTTCTAATGAACATTGCATAGGAAGAAGTATTTGCATTTTTCAAAGTAAAGGACTCAAATAACCACCATGTATGGACCTTACCTCCCAAGTGCAGTGCCGCTACTCTGATGGCTTCATCTTCGGAAATCTGATGCTGTTGCAGGAAAGTGTCTAGCTCTTTCACCCATGCCCTGGCTGAACATGTAGGGGACCCATCAAAGATAGATAGAAGAAATCTATCCATATTATGTTGTTTTCTCCTCCCTACCATGATCCTGCAAAACTATGGAAAATTGAAATTATCTCTAAACTTCTGAGTTCGAGATTCATACTCATGCAAGAAACCCCTAAGAGTTCCCTTCTTCGGCATTCCTCCTCCTTCTTCTTCTTTTATGGCAAGGCTAGCCATGTGACTACGATGTACCTTATAGGGTGTGGCTGCATGCTCACACTCCCTACAAGGAAATCTAGATTTTGACTCAGTTTCAAACCCTCTTGGAGATCCTATACATATCTCCTTCCGTATATTCTAAAATTCTTCATGAATGCTCCATACAGATCTTGGAAGAAGCTTTGTAAGCTTATCTTCCTTCTTCTTTCCTCCATTAGATGGAGTCTTCATCCTGTCTTCTCTTCCTCTTTATATCATAATGACTGATATCCATGGGTTGAGCCAAGATTATGCTTCGATACCACTATAACATCCCAAATGAGGGAAAATCCACACTATTGGGGATATCTTAAGATATTCCAATATGGAGATCAACAATATGAAAAACACAACAATGGAGTAGTAGTGACACTCAACTCATAGAAATGTGAGAGAAATCCATAGCCATCTCTTTAAATAATAGCAGCAATAAATTGATACAAGTTCTTGAGGAAAATTATACTCAAGACGAACAATGCTTAGTCTCAAGAGACAAGTACATAAATCAGAAATAAACACTGCTACACATATGTGCCCAAGCTATAACTGCACAGATTTATAAGAGAAACTACGTGCTACATATGTCAAATACATGGATATACAATTATATGGCCCATACAACATTGGGAGTGAATATCTCAACTCCCAAAGGCTACCTCATGTCAATCCTGGAAGGATTGGCTATAGAATACAAAATCTGAAAAATGTCAGAGTTGTTGGGTAGCAGTTGCAACTCTGAAATGAAACTGGATGGAGATGGTTGTATATGATGCCCAAGCTGAATATTCCTCCTCCAATGGATCTCTATATTGAAAGGCTGATCCCTTCGCCAAAGAACTCCCTCTCCAAAGAATCTACAAGAGCCCAACTGCAAATGCTCTATAGAAATAACGCAGTCACTGGATGAACTACACTGTATGGGGCAAGGAAATGTGTTGGCCTTGATGCCAAAGTCTGTCATAAGCCCTGATGCCTCACTATCTTCCCAAAGGAATGGAGCCTCCCTCCTCTGAAAATCTAGCCAAGGATGGTGTGGTGGAATCCTCCCCTGCAACCCCCAGCAACACAACCCAGCTACCAAAGGAGACTGTGCTGCAACTGAATGAGATGCTTTGGCCTCTAACCTGAATATGGGGAAAGTGAAGTAAGAACCTCCAAGATACCCCTCTCAAGAAGGAGAAGGAATCCTAAATAGGAATTCCTCTGGCAACTCTGCTAAACAGCAGGAGGCTGCTCCTTGTCTGCATAGACAACGAAATCAATAATCCATAAAATGAGAAAAAATGGTTGCCTTGCCCTCCTTTCAAACAAGTTAAAGCCTTCTTGCCATGGACCCCATACATTAGGGTTTCCTCCCCCAAGTGATCTCCCTCCCATGCAATCTGCACTGTCTTCCCAAACAAGCTACACCTCCTACCATTGCGCAGTTTGACTTGGTCAACATGACCTAATCCTCTTGCAAATAACCTTGTTCTCACATGAGGGTGTGCAAACCAGATCCAATGATGATCCCCTTTCATAATATGAGGTATTTTATTGAAATTTTCATTATTCATGGGTCTCCTTACCCATTTATTCTCCTCCTAGATGAAATCAACAAAATTTAATATTCCAATTTATTATATGAAAAATTTGGAATATTAGAGAGGTATGAAATTAAAATTAAATTTTATAATTCATTTTCTAAAATTCCTCCTTTATCTAATATGCCTATATTATAGAAAAATATAAATAGGTCCCAAAACTAGTGTATGCAAGGTTGCTGGAATGTTTTAATTTAACAAGACAATTGCTTCCAATGTTCCCATGATAACTTGTTCACTCCCTCGCTTTCGAGGTATGAAATTAAAAATATATTTTCTAATTCATTTTCTAAAATCCCTCCTATATCTAATATTCCTATATTAAAGAGAAATATAAATAGGTCCCAAAACCAGTGTATGCAAGGTTGTTAGAATGTTTTAATTTAACAAGACAATTGCTTCCAACGTTCCCATGATAACTTGTTCACTCCCTTGCTTTCGAGGTATGAAATTAATAACAAATTTTCAAATTCATTTTCTAAAATCCCTCCTCTATCTAATATTCATATATTATAGAGAAATATAAATAGGTCCCAAAACTTGTGTATGCAAGGTTGCTGGAATGTTTTAATTTAACAAGACAATTTCTTCCAACGTTCCCATGATAACTTGTTCACTCCCTCCCTTTCGAGGTATGAAATTAAAAATACAATTTCTAATTCATTTTCTAAAATCCCTTCTCTATCTAATATGCCTATATTATAGAGAAATATAAATAGGTCCCAAAACTAGTGTATGCACGACATTACAAAACAAAATTCATTTTATAAATCACTTTTGTTAATTTGCATATTTAATGGTTTCCAAGGTTATATATTATCCATATGCCAATAGATTTATTTGATTCGTAAAAAAAATTATATGGTATAGAACTATGTTTCCCTTATTTTGGAGGAGACAGAGTATATTTGTTAATCCATGGTTCCCTAAATTTTACCCATTCACTACATCTATAGCCAAAATACAAGTGGGATAACCTCCCTAATATTCCCCTTCAATTTTGGAATTTATAAGTCTTTAATGATATCAAAGGTACCTTGGATAGTTACATAGAAGTAGATCTTGAGAGGAATATGAAGAGTTTTCACACATATGCTAGAATCTATGTAAATATTGACATCTTCCATGATCTACTAGAAACGTTACTCTTTAAGAGGAAACATTTAAGTTGGTCTAGGGTCATCCAATTCCAATTCACTGTTTTAAAATTTTATGAAATCAACCCTCCTGCAATTACCCACCCTTGTGACCATGGCATCATTTCCTATGCTTTACACTCTAATGTCATATATTTAGGACATTCTAGATTTACTCTCTACTCTGAACTTGTTAGTTATCAAACTGGAAAAGATACTAAACCCAGAGGGGAATGGAAGAAAATTTGAAAACCATGTAAACAAAATTGAAAACAAATAATTAATAAATATATGTCACACTTATAGGAATTAGACTCATATGGAACAACTCTAAGAAAAATGAAAAATAACAAATTGTTAGTTTCAATAGAAATGAAAAATAAATAAATAAATGTTAGTTTCAATAGAGAACCCTGTAAACAAAATTGAAAACAGAGAATTAATAAATGTATGTCACACTTATGTGAATTAGACTCAAATGGAATAGCTCTAAGAAAAATTAAAAATAACAAACTATTAGTTTCAATAGAAATGAAAAATAAAAACTCCAAATCTTGAAAACCATGCCATTTGGAAAATCTGTTCTTTCAGTACCTTGAAATATACAAGGAAAGGAAGATAATATCATTTCAGGTAGGGAAGATAAATATGTCATAAAATAACTCTAATATATAAGCACAATCTTCAATTCGATTGTTTTGTAGGTAAATTACTATCTTCACATTAAAGCATTTTATAAGGTTACTCTAAAACTAAAGGCTTTCTCCCATTAATTAAAGGAAAACTTTAAGGCCTAAAAACTGAACCTAAAGTGGCTAAAATTCCATAGGATTTTATTCTATCTGTTGAGTGTTAACTTCTACAAGGTTATATAAGCAGAGTCTGTAAAGGGCCAGGTAGTGTTAACTTCTACAAGTTCTATAGGAAGAGTCTGTAAAGGGGCAGGTAGCCTCTGGACCTCATATTTTATGAAAGGTGACATATCCAGTAAATGCCCCTATAGTCAATCTATGGAATAGATCTAAATAGAAGTTCTTCATTTTAATATACATAAACCACAACCACTATAAGGCAAATCAAGTACATGTGTCATTTCTCCCATAAAATCTTAAGGGAAACTTTAAAGCATGTGTCATTTTCTTTTTCCCATTAACTTTAAAGCATGTGTTATTTCTCAAGGCTTTCTCCCATTAATTCAAGGCAAACTTTAAGGCCTTAAAACTGAAAGTAGCTGAAATTCCATAGGATAGGATCCCCCAAACTCAAATCGAGTAAAATGTTAAATGTTAAAACTGGAGTGTTTTATAATGTAATGGATCTTAATAATCTAGATTTACATGGTTGTATTGAACTTCCATAGGATAGGATCCCCGAAACTCAAGGTGAGTAAAATTTAAAATGTTAAAAGTGGAGTGTTTTATGATGTAATGGATCTTAATAATCTAGATTGACATGGTTGTATTTTATTAATGTACCTAAATTTACACCTTCCATGTTGCTTTATTCTTGTAAAATGTTAAAAGTGGAGTGTTTTAGAATGTAATGGATATAAATAATCTAGATTGTTCTAAATATGATGTAATGGATCTTAATAATCTAGATTGACATGGCTGCATTTTATTAATGTACCTAAATTTACACCCTCCATGTTGCTTTATTCTTGTAAAATGTTAAAAGTGGAGTGTATTAATGTACCTAAATTAACACCTTCCATGTTGCTTTATTCTTTTAAAATGTTAGTGGAGTGTTTTATGATGTAATGGATATAAATAATCTAGATTGACATGGCTACAGTGATATGATGATAGTGTAGGTTGATGTTGAAGTTGTAAAATTCTTGTACATATCAATTATTATAAATTATTAAACAATTTGATAAGTGCTAAATCATACTTCTTATTAAGGACATAAATAATTTATGATGATAGTGTAGGTTAATGTTGAAGTTGTAAATTCTTGTACATATCAAGGATGAATGATAGTACAAGCCAAAAATGACATTATTATAGATTATTAATAAAATTTATAAGTGCTAAATCATACTTCTTATTAAGGACATAACTAATTTGTAAGTTGAAATTTTTTTCTTAATGTTCTTAGCCTATTTATAGATGTCAAAATAAAGGTTTCTAGATGTGATTTATCCCATAAATTTCAAGGCAAACTAAATTATAAGGAAAACTATATTCTAAGGAAAACCCTGTGACTTTTGACATATGTCATTTCTATGTCATTTCTCCCAAAAACTATAAGACAATGTCATTTCTCCCATATACTATAATGCAAACTTTAAGGCAAAATATATACATGTCATTTCTATCTTAAACTCTAGGCAAGGAAAACTTTAAGGCATGTCATTTATAGATCTGATTTCTCCCATAAACTTAAGGCAAGCCATGGACATGCCATTTTTCCCACAAACTAAAGGCTTTTTCCCATAAATTCAAGGCAAACTTTAAGGCCTAAAAACTTAAAGTGGCTGAACATCCACAGTATTTTGAACTTCCATAGGATTTTAGTATTTCTATTGAGTGTTAACTTCTATACGTTCTAAAGGCAGAGTCTGTAAAGGGCCAGGTAGCCTATGGATCTCATCTTTTCTAAAAGGTGACATATCCAGTAAATGACCCTACAGTTAATCTCTGGAACAGATCTAAATAGAAGTTCTTCATTTTAATATCCATAAACCACAACCACTTTAAGGCAAACTGTGTACATGTGTCATTTCTCCCATAAATTCTTAGGCAAAGTTTTTTAAGCATGTGTCATGTTGGCTTTCTCCTATTAACTTTAAAGCATGTGCCATTTCTCAAGGCTTTCTCCCATTAATTCAATGCAAACTTTAAGGCCTAAAAAGTGAACCTAAAGTAGTTGAACTTCCATAGGATAGGATCCCCCAAACTCAACGCTTCCTCCCTTTAATTCAAATAAAATTTCAAGGCCTAAAAACTGAACCTAAAGTAGTTTAACTTCCATAGGATAGGATCCCCCAAACTCAAGGCTTTCCCCCATTAATTCAAGGCAAACTTTAAGGCCTAAAAATTGAACCTAAAGTGGTTGAACTTGTATAGGATTTTATTTTGTTTGTTGAGTCTTAACTCTACAAGTTTTAAAGGAGTCTGTAAAGGGCCAGGTAGCCTTTGGATCTCATCCTTTCTTAAGGCATGTAAAGGGCCATGTAGCCTCTGGATCTCAATATTTATTAAGGCATGTCATTTCATGTAAAGGGCCAGGTAGCCTCCCATAGGATTTTGAACTTCCATAGGATTTTATTCTGTCTGTTGAGCGTTAACTTATACAATTTCTAAAGACGGAGTCTATAAAGGGCCAGGTAGCCTCTGGATCTTATCTTTTCTCAAATTTGACATATCCAGTAAATGCCCCTATAGTCAATCTCTGAAACATAAATAGAAGTTATTCATTTTAATATCCATAAACCACTACCACTTTAAGGAAAACATTGTACATGTGTCGTTTCTCCATTATCCCATAAAATTTTAAGCAAACTTTAAGGCATGTGTCATTTCTATTTTATTTCTCCCATAAACTATAAGGCAATTTTTCATTTCTCCCACAAACTCATAAAGGTGCACGACTTTTGACATAACTTCATCAACCACTACCACTAGTTGTTTTAGTAAGTGCATAAAACAATTTTGCAAACCATGTAAATGTCATTTATCCCACAAACTAAAGGCTTTCTCTCATTAATTCAAGGCAAGATTTAAGGCCTAAAAATTGAACCTAAAGTGGTTGAACTCTCATAGGATTTTGAAATTCCATAGGATTTTAGTTTGTATGTTGAGTGTTAACTTCTATGAGTTCTAAAGGCAGAGTCCGTAAAGGGTCCGGTAGCCTCTCAATCTCATCTTTTCTCAAAGGTGACATGTCCAGTAAATTCCCCTATATTCAATCTCTGGAACAAAAATAGAAGTTTTTCATTTTAATATCCATAAACCACTACTACTCTAAGGAAAACCTTGTACATGTGTCATTTCTCCCTTCTCCCAAAAAATTTTAGGCAAACTTTAAGGCATGTGTCATTTCTATTTCATTTCTCCCACAAACTCATAAAGGTGTGAATTTTGACATAACTTCATCAACCACCACAACTAGTTGTTTTAGTAAGTGCATAAAATAATTTTGAAACCATGTAAATGTCATTTCTCCCATAGACTAAAGGCTTTCTCCCATTAATTCAAGGCAAAATTTAAGGCCTAAAAACTGAACCTAAAGTGGTTGAACTCACATAGGATAGGAACCCCCAAACTCAAGGCTTTCCCCCATTAATTCAAGTAAAACTTTAAGGCCTAAAAACTGAACCTGAAGTGGCTGAACTTCCATAGGATTTTAGTTTGTTGGTTTATTCTTTACTTCTACAAGTTCTAAAGGAGTCTGTAAAGCGCTAGGTAGCCTCTGCATATCATCCTTTCTGAATGCATGTAAAGGGCTAGGTAGCCTCTAGATTTGATCCTTTCTTAAGGCATGTCATTTCTAGATGTGATTTATGCCATAAATTTTAAGACAAACTTTCATGCAAACCATGCATGAACCATGTATATGTGTCACAAATCTCCCTTAAACTCTAGGCAATGCAATATTTAATGCATCTCATTTCTAGATGTGAATTCTACCATAAAATTTAAGTAAAACTTTAAGATAAACCATGCACATATCATTTATCTCATGCACATGTGTCATTTCTCACATGCATTTGCAATAAATGTTAATTTAATATATTTTTATTGAATTTGTTTTGTTTTCAGGGATAAAAAAAACCCACTAAATATGGTTGAAAAGTGGACATTATGCATAGACGTTTCTTGCTATCCCAATCCAGGGAAAGTAATGATTACATATGTGCTTTCCAATATTGTGACTAGCAAGGTTGTCCAAAGGAAAATGAATATACCGGGAAGAACAAGAAACAACGAGGCATATTATATTGCATTGACAAAAGGCTTGGGAACAAATAGGGAGTATGGATCAAATGGAATTATAGTTTTCACCAATTCTGAACTTGTGTGGAACCAGATGGAAGGCGTGTACCAAGTTAAGAAGGAGAGGCTAAAATAACTACATGGAATAGCAAACAATATTGTTAGCCAATTTCAATTTTTTAGTATAAGACATTGTACAAATGTGAATAAGATGTCTGTTGATCTATTGCGTAGGGAAATGTTAATTCAGGATTCATCTATCAAAGATGAATTAATAGATGAATTAGAATTATATGGGGCAATGCCAATGCAATATTCATCTCTCAAAGATGATATAGTTTTGAGACGCTCTTCTTCAAAAATTCAATATTCATCTCTTAAAGATGAATTAGTGTTAAGACGCTCTCCTTCAAAATGTATTGATGGACATTGTAACATATCTTGAATATGTGTGTGTTTTGTACTTATAAATGCGTCCTTTTTAATGACCATGTGTTTTTTTCAATTATATACCAAGTGTGCTCCCACCACACCATGTAAAGTGAAACTTGGTGAACTTCACATTTGCAACAAGTGGTGAACTTCACATTTTTCTCAAAGATGAATTAGTGTTGAGATGCTCTCCTTCAAAATTTATTGATGGACATTGTAACATATCTTGGATATGTGTGTGTTTTGTACTTATAAATGTGTCTTTTTTAATGACCATGTGTTTTTTTCAACTATATACCAAGTGTGCTCTCACCACACCATGTAAAGCACAACTTGGTGAAATTCACATTTGCAACAAGTGGTGAACTTCACATTTTTATAAAATTAAAATGTGAGGACTTCAACAATTTTTTGTTTAAATGGAGTTTCACGCTTCTTTTTTAATTACCATGTGTTTTTTTCAATTTTATACCAAGTGTGCCCCCACCATGTAAAGCGCAATTTGGAGAAATTAACATTTTCATAATTTTTTTTGCTTAAATAGAGTTTCACACATCAATTAGTGCTTATAAAGTTGTGTTTTACATAATTTGTGTACACTAAATTACATTAATTTCTGAAATTTATTTTGAAATTATTTTAAATAGTAATTTAAAAAAATAATTGTAAATTTCCACTATTGATATATATATATCATGGAGGATGAACGATGAAGATCAACAAAATCACATATCTCTACGAGAGTGGGGGATCAGGGATCGAGGAATGTTCATGGTATTTAAATATAATCTTAAATCTCCATACATATACATACATGTGTGTATATATGGAATTGATTTTTTATCAATTTTGTGAGTTAAATTAGTTGTTAATAAGTTTCATTTTTTTATTTTTTAGGAGATAATAGGAGAAGGCTGTCTACTCCATCAATGGAGCATGCCCGTGGTTCACGAAATTTAATCAATACATATGCACATGTATTTATATGTATGAATGTATTTTTTAATTGATTATAAATTCATATTTTTTTAGGAAGCTTCTATCTCGTCTCGTGAGGTTGGTGGTGGTTCACATTCCCTTGGAGGGCCATCAATAAGTGTTGGGAATTGTGTGAATCTGGTGATATGTATTCTCCCAGAGGTCAATCAACAGATGGCCGCATTGGTTCTCAACAAACTGGTGGTCATATTGGTTCTCAGTAGGATTGTTCTGGTTCTCAACAGTCTCAAGGTGGGAAAGATGCTAGCCAACCACATCGATGTGGCCATCAATTTGAATATTATTTTCATTCAATTTGTACAAATTTGTTTACATGTATATTTTTAATATACAAAATTTTATATATTGATGTAGAGACTGAAAATGTTGCTTCAAATGTTGCTCAAAAAAGATGTAGGGAAAAACACATCATTCAAGAAGAAGGTTGTCCACCAACCACGACTTATTCGTCCGATATTTCCGATATACCTTGGGAAACAAACATGCAACAATGCACCTTAGAAATGTGTCAACATCTTCATGCAAAATTGAAGAGAGATCTCGTGGCTTTGACTCTACCTGCTGAGAGTCGACAAAGCTTAGAAATAGTTACACACTCTTTAGGCGAACTAGTAGATGTTTATCGAAAGCTTGGGCCAACCACTAATACTTTTGTAGAAGTGATGAGAAAAAGAAAGGAAACAGTGATGGGTCCCAATAAATGGGATGTTGTTAAAAAAAAGAGTTACAACAGAAATGGCCAATTCTATGTTTAATTTCAAAGAAGGGCTGAAAAGAAAGATGTTGAAGGTGCAATATTTGAAGCACCCTCATATATTTCACTACTTGTATGATAGATACCTTACGACCTATGGAAGACTCCCATGGAACGACGAGGTTCCACTTTATTTTGAAAAAAATTTTTATGCATAATTCTTTTTGCAAATGAAACCCAATTACAATGACCTTCCCTCTGAATTTTTTGGTCCTGGGAAAGGTCGTTTGTGTGACCGTAGGGGCACTAGGCGTGATGTTGAGTTTCCTCACCCTAAGCCATCATTGGTTAGTCGACCTCTTCGTGTCAAAACTTTGCAATCAGAGATGGATGCCACTTCTCAAATTAGTTGAGAAGCAAGGGATGCCATCATTAACAATGTTCACAGTGGATTGGGTGGAGTCGATGTTACTCTGAATCGACAAAGAGCACGTGAGAATGCATGCGCTAATTTTGTGTATTATACAGATGAAGATATTGACAACATGACTGTTGAAGATCTCAAAACATATGCAAATATTTGTCGCAATGGTTGGCAGGACCTAATTGTTCATGAGGAAGAGGGCATGGGAACGGTATGTGTTAATAGTTAGGGTTCAATTATTTTAACACATGTAAAATTTGTAATAAATACATATATACATACATTTATTTGTATACATTAATCTAACAAAAATGTATCATTATATGTTAACACCATTTGTATTTTTCACACTTGATGAATGAAGAAAATGTTAATATCATGGTTGGAGCCTCCGGTTCAAACAATCAAGATGGGTCTCACCATCAATAATACAATAAAGATGGTTCTCACCATCAAGATATGTTGGCAAATGTTAGTGTTTTTTAAGTGAACATGATGATGTACAATTATTTTTTATCTATTATTATATATATCGAAACATGATGAGATATTTTTAAAATAAATAATTGTGCACACATGTATATGTACATATAGATAATAAAATGTTTTAACAGATTGCGATTTGGTCCGATGTTTTTGGGATGGCGATCCATTCTTCTTCTTTGGGAGATGTACCTTCTTCTTCCTTATGAGATGTGCCAAATCCACCATCACAAGTATGAACAAATTTTCACTTTTAAAATTTATGTTTTTAAGTTATATATTCCACCTCAAAAAGTTCCATTAAAAAATGAGATATATCTAGATCTTGATTTATTTTAAATTTTTTGAATTTTAGGTTTTTGGAGATTTTCTTTCCGAGCCACTCTTAGGAGATGTGCCAAATCCACCAGCACAAGTATTCAATTTTTCACTTATATATATATGTTTTTAAGTTATAAGTTATAAATTGAAGTTTAAAAGTTTTATTATAAATTGTGATCTAGAGATTTTGAGTTATTTTATTTTTTTTGAATTTGAGGTTTTTGGAGATTTTCTTTTGGAGCCTCTCTTAGGAGATGTGCCAAATCCACTAGCAGAAGTATTCAAAATTTCACTTAAATATGTGTTTTTAAGTTATAATTTATAAATTGAAGTTTAAAAGTTTTATTATAAATTGAGATCTCGATCTTGAGTTATTTTATACTTTTAAATTTTTTGAATTTTAGGTTCCTATAGAGGATTTATTTTCTCCACGGACTCTAGCAATGGAGATAGGAACATCCACACCATTTCAAACATTTGAACAAGTTGTCTAACTTTTTTTTAATATTATTGAAAATAAGTTTAAATATGCATTTTAATTTGAGATTTTTTCATATATATATATATATATATATATATATATATATATATATATATATATATATATATATATATATATATAATCGTACATGTATATTGTACAGTTTATTGTTGAAAATGTTCCTGTGGGGGAAGTTTAGTGGACAAGCAACAAATGGAGAGGGAACCTCATGAGGTATTGCATGCTTTTTTTTTACATTTTGTTTTTTACATGAAGTTTTGTATATTCTCACTCAATTTTAAAACATTAAATTTTAATGTTTGTACACATTGTGTACAGGTTCCCCATGCTTCGCAGGATAGCTCGAGGATTGTGACTTTGCTGGGAGAGACACTACATCCATCTGTATTTGATGGATGATGCACATGCACACATGCAACATTATATTTTCAATAGATTTAGTCTTAAATTTAGTCTTTTTTTTATTATATATATAGTCTTATCTAGATGCAGTCATATATAACTTGATACTTGATACTGGTGAGATCTACAAATTTTGGACATATTTTATGTGAACTACATTTGGTACATGTGAATGTGATATATAATGTTTTTAAAACTTAAGTTTTGGATGGTTGAACTACATTTGGCATGTGAAGTAATGTTACAGTGTTATATAATTTGTTTTGTTTTTAAAACTCAAGTTTTGGATGGTTGAACTACATTTGGCATGTGATGTGAAGTAATGTTGTGTTATAATTTGTTTTGTTTTTAAAACCTAAGTTTTGAATGGTTGAACTACATTTGGCAAGTGAAGTAATGTTTTTTTATAATAAAAAAAAAAATTTAAGTGTTATGGTTGAACTACATTTGGCATGTGAAGTAATGTTACTTGATACTTGTGATCTATAATGTTTTGTTTTTAATACTCAAGTTTTGGATGGTTGAACTACATTTGGCATGTGAAGTAATGTTGTGTTATAATTTGTTTTGTTTTTAAAACTTAAGTTTTGGATGGTTAAACTACATTTGACATGTGAAGCAGTGTTGTGATCTATAATGTTTTGTTTTTAAAACTTAAGCTTTGGATGGTTGAACTACATTTGGCATGTGATATAATGTTTTGTTTTTATTGGATACTTGAACTACAATTGGCATGTGAAGTAATGTTGTGATATAATTTTTGTGTTTTTAAAACTCAAGTTTTGGATGGTTGAACTACATTTGGCATGTGAAGTAATGTTG
This sequence comes from Pinus albicaulis, assembly GCA_034641835.2. Lineage (NCBI taxonomy): Eukaryota > Viridiplantae > Streptophyta > Pinopsida > Pinales > Pinaceae > Pinus > Pinus albicaulis. The sequence goes on from JAXQQM020063702.1 coordinate 20,233, forward strand.
TGTTATAATTTGTTTTGTTTTTAAAACTTAAGTTTTGGATGGTTGAACTACATTTGGCATGTGAATTAATGTTGTGATCTATAATGTTTTGTTTTTAAAACTTAAGTTTTGGATGGTTGAACTACATTTTGCATGTGATATAATGTTTTGTTTTTATTGGATAGTTGAACTACAATCGGCATGTGAAGTAATGTTGTCATATAATGTTTTTGTTTTTAAAACTCAAGTTTTGGATGGTTGAACTACATTTGGCATGTGAAGTAATGTTGTGTTATAATTTATTTTGTTTTTAAAAATTAATTTTTGGATGGTTGAACTACATTTGGCATATGAAGTAATGTTGTGATCTATAATGTTTTGTTTTTAAAACTTAAGTTTGGATGGTTGAACTACATTTGGCATGCGATATAATGTTTTGTTTTTATTGGATAGTTAAACTAGAATTGGCATGTGAAGTAATGTTGTGATATAATGTTTTTTTTTTTTTTTTTAAATCTAGTTTTGGATGGTTGAACAAAATTTGGCATGTGATTATGATATAATGTTTTGTTTTTAAAATTCAATTTGTCATTTTCCAAAAAAAAAATCACATGAATATATGTACATGTAGAAATGATTTTTAAGTACACATGTTTGAATATATATGTTAAAATGATTGAAGTACAATATATATATATATATATATATATACGTGTATATATATATACGTATATATATATATACGTATATATATATATATATATATATATATATATATATATATATATATAAGTGTATATATATATACATATATATATATATACGTATATATATACATATATATATATATATATATATACGTATGTATGTATATATATATATATATATATATATACATATATATATATATATAAAGACAATCATAAGATTCTAGGTCTTGTTAGATGTGTCAAACAATCATAAAATTTTAAAAATGCATTCTATAATGTATATATATCCAGTACATGCAACATTTTTCACCAATGCATGCATAGAAAAGCTACTTTCAGTTAATCATAAGATTCTAGGTCTTGTTAGATGTGTCAAACAATCATAAAATTTTAAAAATGCATTCTATAATGTATATATATCCAGAATTGCAACATTTTTCACCAATGCATGCATAGAAAAGCTACTTTCAGTTAATTCCATTCTAGAACATATATATCCAGTACGTGCAAAAATTTTCATCAATGCACATAGAAAAACTACTTTCAGTTAATTGCATTCTAGAACATATATATCCAGTACTTCAACATTTTTCATCAATGCAAATAGAATTTAGCTACTTTAAGTTAATTTCATTCTAGAACATATATATATCCAATGCTTCTAGAACATATATATCCAGCACTTGCAACATTTTTCATTAATGCACATAGAAAAGCTACTTTCAGTGAATTTCATTCTAGAACATATATATCCAATACATGCAACATTTTTCATTAATGCATGTATAGAAAAACTACTTTCAATTGATACTAGGGTTCATGTACCAAAACAATGTACTTGTGCAAACACTTGCACAGATAACATAACAAGGAAGTTCAATTTTTAGTTGAGTTCTGGAAGTTCTAAAACATGAATCCAAAGAGAATAAATTGTCGAGTGGTTCAATAAACTGTGTAAAGAATGAGTCTAAGCTATCAGACTCTTTCATGCAAATAAGTTCAAACTCTCTTCTCATTACTTGAAGCTTTGTTGTCTTTAATTTCTCCATACCTTTATAGGTTGTCTGGAGGCTATCCCATGCCTCCTTAGACTTCTTTGCTACTGCAATTCTTGGAAATATGCTTTCATGCACTGCTTGAAAGAAATAGAAGAGGGCTTTTGAGTCCTTCTTTCTATTACTCTTCAAAAAATATTTCTCTGCCTGTGTCAAGACATTAAATGCTTGTTGATCTGCTGGTTCTTCAAATCCATCTTCAACGAGTTCCCATAAGTTCTGAGATGCAAACAGGGCTCTCATTGTGATTTCCCAATAGTCATAGTTCTTCCCATTGAATTGTGGGAGTTGATTATTTCCCATACTCATGCTTGTGCTAGCTCCTGTCATTATTTTGCTTGCAGAATTATAAAGTTTGACTGTGTAACTCAAATAGAACTTTCTTACTGACTTGCTGAACTTTCACTCTACTAGAGAAATGCTTCAACAGTCTTCTTCTTCCTTCAGCTTCTTCAGAAACTACTGACAGCCTGGACTAGCTCTGATACCATTTCGAAATTTCGGATAATTCCTTAACAACAAAGGAAACAAAATTCCTCTTCTAAACACAGAGAGAGCAAAAAAATATATACTGCAGATGGAGCAAAAACTCTATGTTTCATTAAACATTCAACTGTTACAAAACAATCTTTGTCTTCAGAAATGTTGTTCTGGATTTACAAAAAGCTGCTCCTCTACTATGTTTCACACACAGGTTTGCACACTGCCTACTCTAACACAGTCTCACTCTTGCACACTCTCAACATACACATCATACATGCTTTCTTATGTATTGTAAACACACACACACACAGATATATATATATATATATATATATATTAACCTAAGTCTTTAAACAAAACTTATATATATAAAAAATTATATCGTCGCAGCATTCAACAATATAAATAAAAATATAACCTAAGTCTAAACCTTATGAAATAAAATCATGTCAGGGCATATTACAAAATGTATTGTGATATGTTTATCGAATCGATTGGAGTGTCGGCTGACTGGTCGTCCAAAAATTGCGACGGAGCGCAATTGGTCGAAAAAAAGGTGAGCTGACATTGGTGGGGTCGCGCTATCACGCGATCGCGGAGGGCTGGCGACATAGGCAAGAAAACTTGTGATACACATTTGATTAGTCAGAGAGGGTTTGACATGGCCATGGTAGGACAGTGTTATCACAAAGATTTGGTTGTGGGATGACAGAATCGCCGGAGGTTGCAATAAGCGCGTGATTTGCTGAGGAAGGGGTGATGTGGACTGTCGGGGTCCACAGAAACTTACGTGGAGGGATTTAAATTCAAATGATATGGCACGGTGGTTGCGGGTAGGTGAATGGTTTATGGCGTGGAGGTAGCGTGGTTTTAAACTATGATTCTCAAATCTAGAGAGGGCTACAGAAGTCTGTTTGTTTTCATGGGTTTAAAGGCAAAAATCAATGCACACGTTGAGCACAAAAACACACCAAAATTGGTGGTGCTATGGCCTTCAAATTTACATCAAAATTGATGCTTTTTGTCCTTCTGTTCAGGTTGCAGTTGGGATTAATTTCCAACTTAGATAAATAAGAGGTCATAAAAAGGCACATTATGCCTACTTTAAGGACAAGTCATGAGGCTATGACTCATCATCTCAAAACTTGTTTTCTTTACTTTGTTTCCTTTCCTACATATAAAAAATTAAAATGAAATTTTTTATTGTATGCATGGCTTGCTAATTTTAGATATTTTCTTCCAAGCAGAGTAGAAGGATTAGATACAACATGGTCTTACATCAACAAACTAGTCGCTTGGTGTGTAATACAAGCTTCAGAGTACGGAGTCGATAAACGGGTAAAGTATTTCCAAATGTAAGAATTTTTTCATGGTTTAACTGTTTATGAATCTCACAAGGAAGATAAGTTCTTGTTAAAGTGGGAAGAAAGATTAGCATACTTCCCTGTGCAGGAGTGTAAGTACGCCCGTAGAGTTGCATTGGCTAAAACCCGTATATCCAAAATAAAGGACACCATCAAGTGTCCAGACCTTCGCTTTTTATCACTTCGTGACAACATCAAGCTCTCATCAATTTCCGGAAGCTTTTTTGACAAGCTCAAATATCTGGTAGTGTTGGATTTAAGTAGAACTGGCATCAAGACCTTGTTGGAATTTTTGAACAATTCCTTAACACACAGAGGAATAATGATGCAGGGGCATTAGGCTAAAACAAGTTCCATGAAGTTTTATAGACTTAGGGGTTTTAGTCTTCAAAGGGGTTATATTTTATGTAATGAATTTGGTGGGTTTTAATTAATTTTAATTAAATGTGGAGAGAATTTTAACTTCTCTCGAATGATTAGAGAACAAGGAAATTCGATTAGTTAGGAATGTGAAGAGTCAGCTTCAGAAAATCTGGGGATTTAGTCTAGATTTAGGAAATCTGGAATTTTAAGAGTTTTGTTGAGTTGTTAGGAGAGCTGAGTCAATTCATTATCATTTCTATAAATGTAAGCCTCAAGTAATTAAGCAGATATAGTTGTTCAGAGGCAGAGTAGTGAGGGTAGAAGGGCCATCGAAATGAAAATCGGGCTGGAAACAGAGATGTTGTAAGTAATTTCATTTATTATGAAGGTATCTATTCAGAATTATATGTGCATTTGTTGATTGAGTAATTGTATGTTTAATTTTTTTAATTGGAGTTGAGGTAAAATTGTGCATATGATTGGGAAAATTGATATGTCAATCTTGTGAATTAAAACCTAGAAAGGTTGTATACAATCTGCATAAAGACATATAGTGGTGTATCGATCATTAGAAAGATCGATTTTTCCATGAAAAGGATTGAAATCAAATTTCAATTCAAATTTGATATTGGCATATCAGTTTTGGAATGTAATAATGGAGGTTTGATTAGATAAATCGATGCCATCAAATGAACCCAATTACATATACGAAGGATGAAGCTGTGAAGTAAATAAGATAATAATAATGTTGTATAAGAGTTTCCAAGAGATTTAATGGCCGGAAGGCTTCGTGCGATCCATTGAGAACACATATTACAGCAGAGCATTGAATACAAAGGCGCAGCTGAAAATATGTTAAATTATGTTTGCAGAGTCAAGATATAACAATTGAATCAGAATCTGTGTAATGTTGAGCTGAGGAATCATAATCGAAAGTAGAAATAGTTGAGCGATGAATGAAGCTGCGGGATAGTGTGAATTAATCCTGTGTGAAGGATTAATTCAAATCGATGAGATTTGGTCTTTTGACAAGGAATGCAAGCGATGTAATCGTTGAATTTGAGCATGATAAATCTGGAATCAAAAACCCTGTTTGATTGAAGCAAGATCGGTTGAGATCAATCCATATTATTAAGGTAGAAGAGACGAGTGAGCAATTAGAACGAAATTCATGCGTTCTACGCATTCTAAATCCCAGTTGAATTTGAACGGGTTTGAATGGAAATGGTGGCTATAGGTTAATTGCAAAAGTGTCGTATTGGAAATAGAGACATAAATTGAAATAGGGTCGATATAGAGAACTTGAGTTAAAGATGCAGAGTTTGAAGCGGAACCTCAATGAGGAACCATGAAGATGAAGAACGGAACCGGCACTGAATAGTAAAAGTGGTTTTGAAGAAAACACGAGTGGTCTCGCGCGACTTCTTAACTGGTAAGCAGATTTTACTTTTGGAACGCGATATCATCTGTTGATGGACACATGGAAAAATTGGTAAGGCTAAAACCACTTTTATCGCGTGAATTCTGAGAATTAAGTCTCATGCATCTTGATAGTGCAATTATCGTTCTATTGGGAGAAGCAATGCAATCAATAGTCAGCCGTTGGATGTTAATAGTAAGTTAAGTTGCAGGGCCAAACTTTAATATATGTTGGGGATTGGTATTTTAACCAAACTCTGAGTTTATATGATTTGCCATATCCGAAATTTCATGCATGGATGTGTCAGTTAAAGTCAAAGTCAAGTTTGGGTAAGTTAAATGGTAAAGGGCACACATATAATTGGAACCATGGGTTCAACCAAAGTCGAAGGATTAGTATGAGATGAAATGTTCCGTGAACATTTAAAAAGAGATCATATATATATATATAATTGAATTAAGTAAGTGGACTTTGATTGCAATACAGAATATTGATATGAATTGGGTCTTAATATATGGTTTTGACCATAAGGAAAACAACAGACATAAACATCCACATATGGGTTTTGTGTTAGTTTAATATATGGTGGTAACTTCATGAAGTTAAATATTGAGTTTTAAAAATCCTGATGTAAAAAGTAAAGAATCTTCAATTGAAGTTTAAGTTTGAAATAGCTTCCGCATATAGATGAAATATGGGTCGTGGTTTTATAACCATTTTTAAAGTTTGTGAATTTGCCCAAACTTGGAGTTTTATTTGGGGCATAAATTTGGAGATGCATTTTTATATGAATAGATTGGAGGTGAGAATGTGGGTAAGCAGAGTAACTTGCCATCAAGTGGTATCAGAGCTGGAATAGCTCTTTTTGAAGGTTCAAGTTTTTGGAATTAATTACATGTGTGATCAAAACAGATCAGATCTTTTAAACTGATAAATATTGCAGCATACAGAGATGCAGTGCAGGTGAGAGGAACAGCAAGATCAAGATCACACAGGAATCTTGGAAGGTGATTTGATGAGCATTATTTAACTCTGGTTTGAATTATTGTTTGCATAATTCAGACTGCAAGCAATTGAAGAAATCTCAGCAGAAGGAAGGTCACAGCTTTGAGAGCAGTGATGAAATAGTCCAACAAGGGATTCTGAGTGGAAGAAGAATGTGGCAGAACCTGAAGAGATTCAACAGAGGTTGAATGAGTTCTAAAAGTTGCAGATTGAAGCCTAGAGAGAGCACAAGAGAGTGCTCAGAAGGTTCCAGCAGATAGGGGACCAATACTTGCCAAAAGACCAGATCCGGAGGAAAGGATTGGTGAGGTAAGTGGCAGCAGGAGAGCTTGTTGTTGCAGAGGCTTGGTGTAGCTTATGAGTGAGGAACTCATGGAGAAGAAGATGACTACTGAAATTCATAAAGGAGAAAGCAGAGGTTCAGAGAGAGGCCACAACACAAAAGAGAAAGAAGATGTCAGGACAAATGGCATGAGGAAGAAATTGACTGATGCAGAATATTGGAAAGAGGTAGCTGAGATCATAGAACAGTTTAAAAAATTGAAGATGATGGTAGAGGAAAGCCAGAGAGTTGGTTGGCTCATGAAGAAGTGAGTAAAGTGGCCAAGACTACAACAGAGAAGAAAATAGCAAGTGAACATGCAGTTAGCAGAAAAGCTGAGAAAGCTTGAACAGAGGACAAGTGTACAGTTGGGTTGTGCAGAACTCAAGGCAGATGAGTTGAAAAGGGAAGTTTCTATTGGTGAATCAGAACAGAGTGGAGTCATGGGTACAGGTGAAGAGTGGAGATCTATGAAAGATCTTATGGACCATGGTGGAGATTGGAGACGGCAATAAGTTTGTCTTGCTGAAGAGGAAATTATTAATAATTTTCTGAGTTATTGGACAAGTCCAGATCAACCGGATGATGTAGAACCTTGTATTTTTGTAACTGATAATTGTGATGTGATTACAGGTTTTGCAGAAGAGGATGAGAAATCTTGTGAAGCTGTCACAAGTATGGAGAAGAATATTTCAGAAGATAAATAATCTGAAGCAGAAAGCAATGATGAGGAATGCCCCTTGAATGAAGGAAGCAGTGATATAATTGAATTTGTTACAATGCAAGAAGAATTTCTTGTGAATGAGGAAGAAGTGGTTCAGTCTGAAGAACTGATATGTGAAACATCAGTTGAGGTTGTTGAGGCTTGTGGTTTACAACCTGAAAGTTTGTGTATGAATGCAGGGATAGTAAATGATGATGAAGTACTTCAGCAATGCCACAAAGAAATTGCATTGCTGGAATATTTGTTGGAGAATTTAGAGTATGGAAGAGAGAATGAAAAATGAAGAGTTCATTGTAGTGAACAGGAAAAAATCATGAGAGCTGATGATGTAGAAGAAATATTTGTTGATAGTCTTGGGAATTCTTCAGAGAATTATTTGGAAAGTTTGGATCAGCATACTGATGTGCTGATAGTGGAGGAAAATTCAGGACAACATGCTACAGTGCTGGCAGAGGAAGAAAAGGCACTGAGGCCTTATGAGTTTTGTTTTAATAATTGTCTTGTGAATGCAGGTTTTGTCGATGCTGGAGAAAATTTGACACGGTTGGACAGTTAAATAGAGAAGGGAGAAAATTCTGTGGAAATGTTTAATCCATGGAATGAAGAAATTAAGTCGCTAAAGACTATGCTGAACAAACAGGATTCAATGCAGGAAGAAGAACCTCAATTTCAAAATTGGGGATTGCAGAATGTGAAGATGCAAGGGAATGAGGACAGTGAAGATTTTCTTAGTCTTGAAAGAGATTTAGGACTGTAGAAGGAAAATTTGGTGACTGGATCATCAATTGAGACCATTGGGTCTTGTAGTGTTGAAACTGACAAATTGGTTGTGTTGACAGGCATTGCAGAAGACAATCCATCTTTTGGAGTTGTCTTGGATGAAGGTGAACTGTTGCAAAAGAAGGAAGGCAAGACAGTCATGTCTCATGTGAAGGAACTTGTTATTACTGTTGATGACAAGAAGGAGCTAATTTGTTTGATGGATCAAGAGAAGACTGTGGGACTGACTTTTGGGACTGACACAGTGAGGGAGAGTCAGAATTTTATTCTGATACAGGATGAAGATACGGTGGTTGAAGAGTTTGATTTGAGTGCCAGAATTAATCAAGGGGATAAAGGACAATTACTGAAGATTTTCAAAGGAGAAAAGGGATATGCTGAAACTGAATTGCAGCATATTGATGATGTGTTTGTACAAAGGAGATGGCTTAATTGTTTGCTGGAAACATTTGGAGAAGAGAATGAAATTGTAGACACTAGAGTGAATTTTCCTGAAGTTGTGGGGAAAATAGGAGCAGATACTAGTTTGCAGAATTTAATTATGCTTACTAGTATACAAGGAGAAATAAATGATTATGTTACTGCAGTTAGAAAATTAAAAGATAATTTACTTTTTAGAGGTAAATTTGCAGGTGATGAGCAAAAGAATGTTGCAGAGGGACAGGAAGTTTGGGAGGTAGCAACATGTGGGGTGACATCTGTAGGAGTAAAAACAATGCTAGCAACATGTGGGACAGCAAGAGTAGCAGTTGAAGCAACATTTTTGGCAAAAGAAGCAACATTGGCAGCAATAACAGCAGCAGTATTGGCAGCAACAGAAATTGAAGGTAGCAAAAAGAGGCAAAGAGATTTCCAGATAGAAGATAAGCTGGACATAGAGATTGAAAGCATCAGAAGAATGATGGTGAAGGTATCTCAGAAACAGCAGACAACAGCAAGAAAGCAGAGAAATTTTGGCAAAGGAAAAACAAGAGCAGAATGTGAAAGCATAGCTGGAGGCAAGTTGCAGAACAAAGTATGGAAACCTGGAAGTGTGCAGTTGAAGAATAGTGCAACTGATGGACAGCAGCAAAGCAAAGTATGGGACCCAGGAGGCAAATTTTTAAGAGCACATGATCAGGAGATCATGATTCATTTTGACCTTGGGAGTCTGATGCAGGGGCATTAGGCTAAAACAAATTCTATGTAGTTTTATAGACTTAGGGGTTTTAGTCTTCAAAGGGGTTATATTGTATGTAATGAATTTGGTGGGTTTTAATTAATTTTAATTAAATGTGGAGAGAATTGTAACTACTCTCGAATGCTTAGAGAAAAGGGAAATTCGATTAGTTAGGAATTGGAAGAGTCAGCTTCAGAAAATCTGGGGATTTAGGAAATCTGGAATTTTAAGAGTTTTGTTGAGCTGTTAGGGGAGTTGAGTCGATTCATTATCATTTCTATAAATGTAAGGCTCAAGGAATTAAGCGGATATAGTTGTTCAGAGGCATAGTAGTGAGGGTAGAAGGGCCATCGAAATTAAAATCAGGCCAGAAACAGAGATGTTGTAAGTAATTTCATTTATTATGAAGGTATATGTTCAAAATTATATGCGCATTTGTTGATTGAGTAATTGTATGTTTAATTTTTGTAATTGGAGTTGAGGTAAAATTCTGCATATGATTGGGAAAATTGATATGTCAATTTTGTGAATTAAAACCCAGAAAGGTTGTATACAATCTGCATAAAAACATATATTGTTGTATCGATCATTAGAAAGATCGATTGTTCCATGAAAAGGATTGAAATCGAATTTCAATTCAAATTTTATATTGGCATATCAGTTTTGGAATGTAATAATGGAGGTTTGATTAGAGAAATCGATGCCATCGAATGAACCCAATTACATATACGAAGGATGAAGTTGTGAAGTAAATAAGATAATAAGAATTTTGTATAAGAGTTTCCAAGAGATTTAATGGCCGAAAGGCTTCGTGCGATCCATTGAGAACACATAGTACAACAGAGCGTTGAATACAAAGGCGCAGCTGAAAAGATGTTAAATTATGTTTGCAGAGTCAAGATATAACAATTGAATTAGAATCTGTGTAACGTTGAGCTGAGGAATTAGAATCGAAAGTAGAAATGGTGGAGTGATGAATGAAGCCGTGGGATAGTGTGTATTAATCTTGTGTGAAGGATTAATTCAAATCGATGAGATTTGGTCTTTTGACAAGGAATGCAAGTGATGTGATCGTTGAATTTGAGCATGATAAATATGGCATCAAAAACCCTGTTTGATTGAAGCAAGATTGGTTGAGATCGATCCATAGTATTAAGGTAGAAGAGACGAGTGAGCAATTAGAACGGAATTCCTATGTTCTACGCATTCTAACTCCCAGTTGAATTTGAACGGGTTTGAATGGAAATGGTGGCTATATGGTTAATTTCAGAAGTGTCATATTGGAAACAGAGACATAAATTGAAATAGGGTCGATATAGAGAACTCGAGTTAAAGATGTAGAGTTTGAAGCGGAACCTCAATGAGGAACCATGAAGATGAAGAGCGGAACCGGCACTGAACAGTAATAGTGGTTTTGAAGAAACCACGAGTGGTCTCACGCGACTTCTTAACTGGTAAGTAGATTTTACTTTTGGAACGCGATATCATCCGTTGATGGACGCGTGGAAAAAGTGGTAAGGCTAAAACCACTTTTATCGCGTGAATTCTGAGAATTAAGTCTCGTGCATCTTGATAGCGCGATTATCGTTGGATTGAGAGAAGCAATGCGATCAATAGTCAGTCGTTGGATGTTAATGGTAAGTTAAGTTGCAGGGCCAAACTTTAATATACATTGGGGATTGGTATTTTAACCAAAATTTGAGTTTATATGAGTTTCCATATCCGAAATTTCATGCATGGATGTGTCGGTTAAATTCAAAGTCAAGTTTGGGTAAGTTAAATGGTAAAGGGCGCATATATAATTGGAACCATGGGTTCGACCAAAGTCGAAGGATTAGTATGAGACGAAATTTTCTGTGAACATTTAAAAAGAGATCATATATATATATATATAATTGAATCGAGTAAGTGGACTTTGATTGTAATATAGAATATTGATATGAATTGGGTCTTAATATATGGTTTTGACCATAAGGACAACAACAGACATAAACTTCCACATATGGGTTTTGTGTTAGTTTAATATATGGTGGTAACTTCATGAAGTTAAATATTGGGTTTTAAAAATCCTGATGTAAAAAGTAAAGAATCTTCAATTGAAGTTTAAGTTTGAAATAGCTTCGCATATAGATGAAATATGGGTTGTGGTTTTATAACCATTTTAAAAGTTTGTGAATTTGCCCAGACTTGGAGTTTTATGTGGGGCATAAATTTGGAGATGCATTTTTATATGCATAGCTTGGAGGTGAGAATGTGGGTAAGCAAGGTAACCTGCCATCAAATAAAAAAATCCCTCTTTTAAACACAGAGAAAATAAAATGTGGACAGAGATGTGCAGAACATATATTTCATTAATAAAAAAAATTGGAATGTTACAAAATGATATCTTTAGAACTGCAGCATTCTGGATTTACAAAAAAAATGACTTTGTTGACTGCTACACATGCAGTGCTGTTCAAATTCTTCTCTCTGTCTTTTCTCTTTGCCTTCACTGCTACACACACATTTTTGCAGTCTAATTTCTCTTGAAAAAAATTACACACACACACAGTCTCTGCTGCTCTCTGTTTTTGTTTTTTGCCTTCGGGCTCTCAAAAATACAATACACAGTCTTCACATAATCTACATTAATAACATATATATATATATATATATATATATATATATATATATATAAATATATATATATATATATATATATATATATATATATAATCTATGTTTAAGAACTAGAATGTACCGCGGTAAATAAAAACTAACCCAAAGTTTTAAAACTTTAAAACATACATTGCCATAAATAAATAAATAAACATTAAAAGCATTAATACATTCCATATTCCATGGGGTTATAAAACTTTGCCAACACCCGTTTCATTTGCCCTCTGTAACTGCTGCCATTGGTCAAGAGGTGGGTGACGTCACCTCCTCCGGTCGGTAGCCTTCCCATTTGCTCCTCAAGCTTGTTTCCCCCCCGGAATGTGTTGCCGTGTGATCAATTCAAAAAACAAATGGTAAGTCAAACTGGCTGGTGTATATTTAATGCAGGCAAGTGAATGTTTAAATGTAGAGGTTACGTGAGGATTTCCAAACAGGACTATGTTGCTGCTGCTATCTTTCAAATATCCCATCACACTTAAATTCTCGTCCTGCCTCTGCGTGCAGCAGTTGTATTTAATATTTCAACACTCCTCCTTAAATTCAACTGCTAGGTTTTCTTGCATACCTAGACATTTCCTCAAATAATTAAAACTTTTCTACCCAAATGGTTTTATCAAAATGTCAGGATACTGCTCTTTAGTTCTGTAATGTTGCAAAACAATTTCTCCATTGCTCACTAATTCTCTGATGTAGTGATATTTGGCATCAATGTGTTTCATTCATCCTTGGCTTCTCTTTGGAATGTCTCTTGTGTCACTACTGCCATTTCAACTCCTTTCTTCAAATATGCTCTCATCTTGAGAGGGAACATTATGTTCCTTGTCATCTTCACTTGTGCAATGCATTGCTTTCTTGGAGGTTTATCCATGATGGTGCATACATCATCTTCAAAAAAACATTGTAGACTTTCTGAATGAGATGTCTAATGCTCAAAAGGTTACACTTCATACCAAGCACATAATAAACATCTGATATGGTTCTTCCTTCTCCTTTCTTTGTCAAAACATTCACTCTGTCTTTTCCCATGACAGAGACCTTACTGTCTGTCCCTAATGTTACTTGAGACTTTAAATTTTCATCAATCATGGAAAACATAGAAATTTTTTCAATCATATGGTTGCTACATCCTGAATCTAGAAGCCATATATCTTCACTTTTCTCTTTAGCCAAATTACATGCTAAAAATAATTTCTCTGGACTGATATTTTCTTTAGTAAAATTAGCATTGGGTCTATTACCCATGTCACTCTATTTCTTTCTACATTCATTGGCATAATTCCCATACTTCTTACAATAATGATATTGGACTTGGGATTTATCATACCTTTTTCCATGTGCTTGATTTTGTCCACCTTGCTAGCTGTTTCCTTGGCCTTGGTTCTGATTTTGATTGTTGCCCCTTCCATTTGTATTCGCAAGGTTGTTTCTTCCTCCTCAATTCTGGCTTTTGCCTCTACGTTTTCCTTTATAGTTTCCTCTGCCTTGACCTCTTCCTCTTCCAAAGGAAATTTGGTTCTTGAATGCATGATCCAAAGATGAGTTTGTTGTTCTCCTCAATCTTTGTTCATGTGTCATCAGTGATGCATGAAGCTCATCAACTGTAAAATTTGAGAGATCCTTGGTCTCTTCTATTGCCACTACTATGAAATCAAATCTTGAGGGTAGACTTCTCAAGATTTTCTCCACTATTATTCTTTCTTCAATTGTCTCTCTGTAAGACCTTATCTGGGTAACCACCCAATCACATGTGTGAAGAATGAGTCTATGTTATCAGACTCTTTCATACAGAGAGTTTCAAAGTCTCTCCTCAACAATTGTAGCTTTGTTGTCTTCACCTTCTCCATATCTTGATAGGTTGTCTGGAGGGTATCCCATGCATCCTTGGACCTCTTAGTTGTTGTTATCCTTGGAAATACACTTTCATACACTGCTTTATAGAGATAGAAGAGGTATTTTGAGTCCTTCTTCCTATTGCTCTTAAGAAAATCAAAATCATCTTCAACAAGTTCCCATAAATCTTGAGAGGAAAACATGGGTCTCATTGTGATTGCCCAATAGTCATAGTTCTTCCCATTAAACTGTGGGAGTTGAGTATTTCCAATACTCGTGCTTGTGCTGGATCCTACCATGGCTAGCTTACTGAACTATGCTTTAAAAACTTGACTGTGTTCTTCAAATAAACCTTCTCACTGCTGAGAAATAAGCTCTGTTTCTAAAACTTCCTTCTTACAATTCTTTGGACTGTATTTTTAAACACAAAACAATAAACTATGTTTTGTAAAATACTTGGACTTTGTTGATCCTTCACACTGCTGGTCGAATGCTGCAACAACACCTTCTTCCTTTAGCTTCTTTGACAACTTAAAAGAGCCTAGACTAGCTCCTATACCATGTTGGAATTTCTGAAAAAATCCTTAACACACATAGGAATAAAAAAATCCCTCTTTTAAACACATAGATTTATTAAAATGTGGACAGAGATGTGCAGAACATATATTTCATTAATAAAAAAAAATAGACTGTTACAAAATGATATCTTCAAAACTGCAGCATTCTGGATTTACAAAAAAAATGACTTTGCTGACTGCTACACACGCAGTGCTGTTGAAATTCTGCTATATGTCTTTTCGCTTTGCCTTCACTGCTACACACACAGTTTTACAGTCTAACTACTCTCGGCAAAAGTTACACACACACAGTCTCTGTTGCTCTCTGCTTTTGTTTTCTGCCTTCGGGCTCTCAAAAATACAATACACAGTCTTCACATAATGCACACACGGCATATTTCATTATATATATATATATATATATATATATATATATATATATATATATATATATATATATATATCAAAATATATAATCTATGTTTAAGAACTAGACAGTACCGCAGTAAATAAAAACTAACCCAAAGTTTTAAAATTTTAAAACATACATTGCCGTAAATTAAAAAAATAAAAAATAAAAATAAAAAACATTAAAAACATTAACACATTCCATATTCCATGGGGTTATAAAACTTTGCCAACGCCCATTTCATTTCCCCATCGGAACTGCTGCCATTGGTCAAGAGGTGGGTGACGTCACCTCCTCCGGTGGGTAGCCTTGCCCTTTGCTCCTCAAGCTTGTTGCCCCCGGGAATATTTTTCCATGTGATCAATTAAAAAAAAAATGGTAAGTCAAACTGGTTGGTGTATATTTAATGTGGGCAAGTGAATTTTTAAATGCAGAGGTTGTGTGAGAATTTCCAGACAGGACTACGCTGCTGCTGCTATCTTTCAAATATCCCATCACACTTAAATTTTCGTCCTGCCTCTACACGCAGCAATTGTATTTAATATTTCAACAGACCTTGCCCAATTCAATCAGGAATTTAAAACAGGTGAAGTTATTGAATTTATCAAAATTTATCGAGATCAAAGATAAAGGAGTTGCCTAAGTCCTTGAGCAGTCTCTGAAACCTCCTGTTTCTCGATATTAGCAATTGTGAAGATCTACGCAAGATGCACTCCGGGATAGGTAACCATACATTAATGCAATGCAATGTCTGGATGTCACTGGCTGCAAAAATTTGGAATCGTTTCCCTCCGGATTATCGAAGCTTCGTTCTTTAACAAATTTGAGGTTGAAAGGGGTCGTATTCTACAAGAAAGCGACAGCTGATGCTTTTGTGTGGACGGGTTTCAAAAATTTCACTGAGATGCAAACCTTGTCTGTCACATTCAGTAGTGAGACATCATTATCTGAAGGTTTTACCTCGCTACATACCTGGGAGTGCTTGGTAAACATGCAGGTCCTCTCGTTGCAATACTTGCCTTCCAGTGATGAATGCTACACTCTTCCAAAGGGCCTAGGATTCATGCAACATCTTGAAAAGCTTCGTCTAAATAGGCTGCTAGTGCCCCGGCCTGCTACGTCCTTTTGGGAATATCAGCTTCAGAACCTCATGGAGTTGACACTCGAAGGTGATGACAGCGATGGTGGAAGTTATTATAGTGCCAAAATATCCCTAAGCTGCAAAAGTTAACTTTGTTGGCAACAAAAATTGCTTGAAGCTTCCGAAGAAGTTTGGAGAACCAAATGCATTTCCCAAATTGGAACGAACTTGGAAAACTTCCCGTGTTTGCAGGCCCATACCATGTCATTTTTGAACTATTTTCAAATCACAGATTGTAACATGAAAGACATCTCTGAAGGATTAGGGAACCTAAACGCCAGCGGATTTCTGATCAATTACGTGATACAGAAAAGCTATCGGCAAATTATGGACGACCATGGAGATCCAATCACTAACATTATTTTCACTGAAGCAGATGAGGATGAGGATATGATGTAGGCATAACCTACAAGGTACAAGGTGCTTATAAGCAGGGAAATATTTAAATATATGATAAGATAAATATTACTATATAAGAATGTTGAATCTATAAGAAATATGATATGTGATTTATTGGTTACAAATAAGGTACTAGGCAAGGTCCAATATAGGAAAGGGCCTTTATGAACTATAATAATGTTATAATGGGGCTTCTATGTATGTGATGAAGCCCTTTATGGGTTCTGATGTGTATTTGATGAAGCCCATTATAGGTTGTGTGTATTTGATGTGTATGTAATGAAGCCGTTTATGGGTTTTGTGTATATGATGTGTATGTAATGCAGTCCTTTATGTGTTTTTTGTTTCTAACGTGTATTTGATGAAGCCTTTTTGTGTTTCTAATGTGTATTTGATGAATTCCTTTATGGGTTTTGCGTATCCTATAAATCTTATTCTAGAATATTCAGATATAGAATCTTCAGATATAGCTTGAATTGAATATACCTTATTTTATCTAGTTCATTTTGGAATATTTAAATAGCTTTAGTATAAGTAGACTGTTTTTTTGCCTTGAAAATCATGGAAATTCCTGTAAGATTTTAAGAAAATTAAGGAGGGATTTTGTAAATCCAGGTTATAGCTATCAAACTTCGATATTTTGGGTGCTCTAAAGGTTTTTGATGGTGTTGAATCTATTTCTATTATCAAAAAAATGATTCAAACAGTGCTACTGCAAGAATTCTTAAAAAAAAAATTGCCCGGATTCCAACTACTTTTGACCATCCGGGCAATTAGTTTACTTTGTCTACCATGTTTGGTCATGAGATTATATTTATATATGTGAATTAAAAAAAAAAAAAAAACTATTCTTTTAATATTTGAAAGAATATAATTGTAATAATAAAAGTGATTATTTATGTTAATTACATAATTATTTCACTTTTATAAATTATTTGGGATACAAAAGTGAAATTGTGTTATTATTATGATGTTGTTGTAGTAGTAATAAAAGGAGTTGTATTATTATTATTATAAGCATATTTTTTTTGGAATTCATAATTGAAATTTAATATCAATAATGGATGATAGGGACTTAATTTTGGAATATTTTTAGTAGTATTTACCAATTTAAAAGTTGATATTTATCTTAAAATTTCTGGTGTTTTTTACTTTTTTAGTTAAATTGATTAATTAAAAAAAATAGGATATGAACAAGTGTCATATGAAATGAAACATAGTTTTTTGAATACATGGTATTGGACCATGGTATTGTACCAAAGTTTGTTCACATGTTAAAGATTTTCATGGCAAAATAGAGAATGTATATTTCTTTAACTTCTATATTAATTTTTTATAATAATAATAGTTTAAAATAAATTTATATTTTAGCTCATTTTTTATGATTTTTTCAATGTTAATAATATGACATGTACTATGAATTAAGTGTTTTGATATATAAATTGATTACTATTAATATTTACTAGCTATTTAATTTATATAAATACATTAATATTAATATTATTCCTTAAATGTTATTAATAATAATAAAATATACTAATATAATTAAATTAAAATTAAAATTAAATGAATTATTAGATATAAAATTCTTTTATATTTCATTATTGAAATAGAACTTTTATTTCTTGAGAACCCATTTCATTACCTTGTGGCCTCTTCTTTAACGGATGGAATCACAACAAAGAACAAATGAAATATTGAGAGAACAAGATAATTTTCTTTGTGGATAAGATATTTCTTTCTTTATCTTAATCAAAAGAAAGAACGAATGAAAAAATTTATTCAAGGAACGCAATCCTTCTGATAGAAAATTTGAGAAAGAAAGAGAGATTACACACTCAACACCAAATGCTTGATACTTTTATTAATCACCACTGGTACATATATACAACACATAAATAACTAAATCCAAGACATCTATATTATGACCATGACTCACACATAGGAATCAAAATCTTCTAGTCTGGCGCTTGGGAACTCACAATGACAACTCACATGACATAGAAGCATTACTTCCAACACTCTCCCTTAATGCTTATATTGAAAAAATTACAACAATAATATGATTTATGTCTGACTAGTCTTCATCAACACTGACATCCACTCTTGAATCTCGCAAACACCGCCCTTTCTTCACCACATCTTCAATTTGTCACTTGGCCTCCTTTTAAAACCTAACCGCTTCAGACCATATTTGACGTACTTTGAAGAATTGATGTTTCTCGACCTCCCGGAGTATGACGGGTCAATCTCAATACTGAACCGTTCTATGGACACACCTCCATCTGTTGAACACATGGTCTCCCGTTGATTCCCCAGTTATCTAGGAAGGTTGTCTGTGTACTGACTGTATTCAGAAGTCAATTTTACAACATATAATCAAATTAACCTGTACGCTGATGTTCTTTGCTCCACACGCCGCCACCATCTTATAACAAATTATACATAATCAAATTAGTGATATGTTCTTGTGTCATCATATGCAGCAAGAACCACCAATTTGATAATATGTTAATATGTTCTATAATTGATTTTTCATTTTATTTTTCACACCAAAATACTTTTTACACTTAATAATACCATTTCTCACACTCCTCTTATTTCCTCTTTTTTTATATACATAAATCTATGAAAACGCAAAATTGCATTCCATCTCTTTAATTACATATAACACTAAACATGTATACATGTGCTTTAATCTACTTTTAAAAAATTGGGCATTAAACAACACAACGATCCCACGACAATTACATACATGCTGCTCGTTCATCTCTTTAAGGCACAATGTAGGCTCCACATTTTTAACCCACGGGTCTGCTTTGGAAGGGACAGGGTGATGGCGAGATCGATCTTCATTGTTTTGGAGAGCGGGATGGAGCATAGGAAGGAAGGGTCTGTGAAGAAAAGCAAGATTGGTTGTCTACCAAAACTTTGTAAGAACCACTAGATAATTTGATGCAGAAAGTAGCGTTATTTGTTGAGATTTTCTGTTTTAAATAAAATAGGCAAAAATCTCAGTGTGTGACAACAATAGGAATTTGTTGCTAGATTAGCTCCAGGTTGTTGGGAGAGAGTTAATGCATCCTAAATTTGATGTGAGAGGATTTATGAGGCAGTTAGATTCTCTTTGCTATATAACAGGTATCCATACGGATTGTTTGGAGAGAGTGAGAGTTTGTGAGGATTTAATTATGTAATCTCCTGTTTGATTAATAAAGAATTGCCGATGCCCTGTTAGGTGGACGTAGCCCAGATTGGTTGGGTGAACCACGTTAAAAACTGTGTTCTTTATGTTTGGTTTTCTGTTGTGTGTTAATTGTTTAATGTTTTCCGCTGTGATAACTCCAACAATTGGTATCAGAGGTTCGTTGGAGGCCTGGCGCAGTGGTGGAGGTCATTGTTTCCAGAACTGCGTATTCAGCTAATGTGTGGACCTGCGTGGTGTATGGGAGCGCTGGTGCTGCGTGGAGCGCTGGTGATGCTTGTCGATTAATTGCTGGAGCTGTCCAAACTGCGTGGAGATCATTTGTTCTGTGCGTGGACTGTTGTACAGAAGCCGTGGCCAGCTGAAAGGCCGTGAGCTCAGTTTTATGAGCGCAGAGAATAACGGTTGTACAGAGCCGAGTCTGAGCCGATTGCAGAAGCCGTGGCAACGTTGAATGGAGGTTAGACACCATTTAAAATGAAAATTCGCGTTGAAAACAAAATCGGTTAGTTTTAATGCCATTTTCAAATTGATTCGATTTTGCATTACTATGCAATAATGCAATTAAAAATCGATGTCAATTAGAATATCGATTTGAAGTTGAATGGAGTCTTATTCGAAGTTTTTCATAAAGTTACGAAATGCCTTTGAAAAACAAAAAAAAGGTCGATTTGGAGTTTAAAAAGTCACATATGGTATGTGTGTTTAAATAAATCGATTGTATTAAAAAGTCCTTTTTTATAATGTTTAAAAATGTAAATGCCATTTACATTTGGTTTTTAAGTGAAAGGCCTTTTTTATAAGGTGAAGGGTGGCATTTAAAAATTGATTTGAATATTGCCATTTGCATATGGTATCAAATGAAAGGCACTTTAAAAGTGAAAGGAAATATATTTTTTTTTAAAAGGGCATTCTTTTAAAAAGGGCATTCTTTATTTAAAAGTTGCAATTGGAGGTTGTTATTTTTTTTTTGTGTGACTCGATATGGCAAAAACACAAAGTGCCCGTTTTGAGATCGAGAAGTTCGATGGCAAAAACAACTTCGAGATCTGGAAGGTTAAGATGCACGATCTGCTGATTCAACAAGGCGTGGCGAAAGCGCTGTTGGGGAAAAGCAAAAAGCCTTCTTCCTTGACGGAGGATGAATGGGATGAGTTGGATGACAGAGCTCTGAGCGCAATTCGATTATGTCTGGCGGATGACGTTCTGTTCAACATTGTGTCAGAGAAGACCGCCGCAGGCTTGTGGATGAAGCTTGAAAAGCTCTACATGACGAAATCTTTGACAAATCGGATTCTCCTGAAGCGACAGCTTTATGGTTTGCGGATGAAGGAAGGTACTTCGATTATTGACCATCTGAATGTTTTCAATACTCTATTGGTACAATTACAAAGTCTAGATGTAAAATTTGATTCAGAGGATAAGGCAATAACTCTATTGTGTTCATTGCCCGAATCGTGGGATCACTTTGTTACTTCCATAAGCTTTAGTACTGCAGACATCCTTGAATTTGATGATGTCGTCGGAGCCTTGTTGTCTGAGGAGACGAGGAAGAGGTCGAATGCAGACACCTCTACATCAGAGGCAATGATGGCCAGAGGTCGCTCAAGAGAGAGACACTCCGGGGGTAAGCATAGCAACTCTCGTTCAAAGTCTAAAGGAAAGAAGACAAAGGTGAAGTGCTAGCATTGTGGGAAAACTGGACACCTGAAGAAGGATTGCTAGAAGCGACAACAATCTTCTAAAGAAGCTTCATCGACAGAGAAGAAGGAAGCAAACACGACAGATACAGGTTCAGCATCTGGTTCAGGTATGAGCGACGAAGTGTTATCAGTTAATTTGTCAAATCATGATCAACATTGGTTGTTAGATTCCGGTGCATCAAACCACATGTGTATCCATAAAGACTGGTTTAAGACGTATAGATCTGTTGATGATGGCGTCGTGTACATGGGTAATGATGTTACTTGCAATATTGTTGGGATAGGAAGTATACAACCGCAAATGTTTGATGGCACAACTAAATTGTTAACAGATGTGAGACATGTTCCAGAATTAAGAAAAAATCTAATTTCTTTAGGAGCATTGGATACGAATGGATATAAAACTGTAATTCAAGGTGGAGTTATGAAAATCTATAAAGGTATTTTACTAGTTATGAAAGCTAAGAAAGTAGGAAATCTATTTCAATTAGAAGGAGGTACAGGGTCAGATTTTGTGTCTACTGTGTCTGAACATGACAGTAGTTCCATTCACTTATGGCATCAAAGATTGGGGCATATGAGTGAAAGAGGGTTGAAAATTTTGGCTGATCGCAAGTTACTTCCAAATCTGAAGTCTGGAAAGTTAGATTTTTGTAAGCATTGTCTGTTTGGAAAACAAAGTAAACAAAAGTTTAAAACAGACAAACATACTAGTAAAGGCATACTTGATTATATCCATTCAGATGTTTGGGGACCAGCCCCTACAACCTCATATGGTGGTTCGTCTTATTTTGTATCATTTATTGATGACTTTTCTAGGAAAGTGTGGGTCTACATGATGAAAAAGAAGTCTGATGTTTTTACAATTTTCAAACAGTTTAGAGCATTGGTAGAAAACATCACTGGTAGAACAATAAAATGTTTAAGAACTGACAATGGTGGTGAGTTTACTTCCAAGGAGTTTGACAGCTATTGCAAGGATGCAGGGATCGAGAGACATAAGACCACGATTTATACTCCTCAGCAAAATGGAGTTGTTGAACGCATGAACAAGACTCTTCTAGAGAGAGCAAGGAGTATGCTGAGTAACGCCGGGTTGCAAAAGGAGTTGTGGACGGAAGCGGTGGCAACAGCTTGTTATGTGATAAACCGATCTCCATCGACGGCAATAGACTGCAAGATTCCGCAAGAGGTATGGAAAGGACATCCTTGTGACTATTCTAAACTCAGAGTGTTTGGTTGTGATGCATATTCTCTAGTGCCTAAACATCAACGAACTAAATTAGATCCAAAGTCTAAAAGGTATATCTTTTTTGGGTATGGTGTTGGAACAAAGGGATATAGATTGTGGGATCCTACTACCCGCAAAATCATCATCAATAGAGATGTAAATTTTAATGAATCCTCTCTTGTACAGTTAGATGTAGATAGTAAATTGAAACAGGATGATGTATTTGATTTTCAGCACATTCAGTTTGATAGCATTTCTAATGATAGTCATGATGACCATAGTTCAAATACTAGTCATGAACAGGTTTCAGAATCAGAACATGAACAGGGTTCATGTTTAGATCATGAACAGGTCTCAGATACTGATCGGCAAGAAGTTCCTACAGATGGTAGTCAGCCAATTGCGGAAGCACCAGAAACATCCTTAAGGAGGTCTACAAGAATCAAACGGCCACCAAGAAGGTATGATGATTATGTTACTTCAGTTTCATTTAATGCTAATGACGATGAACCTCTGTGCTATCAGGAAGCAACAGAAGGTTCGAAAAGTGACAAGTGGAAAGCAGCCATGAAGGACGAAATGATGGCCTTGAGTAAGAACGGCACATGGGATCTGGTTGAGCTTCCGAAAGACAGGAAAACTGTGGGGTGTAAATGGGTTTTCAAGCTGAAACGGGGTGTGAATGATACGGAAGACAGGTACAAAGCGCGGCTGGTTGCAAAAGGGTTTTCTCAGAAAGCAGGCATAGATTTTCATGAGATTTTTTCACCAGTTGTTAAAATAGTTTCAATCAGAATTGTGTTAGCGTTAGTTGCTTTGCTTGATTTAGAATTACAGCAACTAGATGTTAAGACTGCGTTTTTACATGGAGATTTAGATGAGGAAATTTATATGGAACAACCGGAAGGGTTTGTTCAGCATCGCAATAAGAAATTTGTCTGCAGGCTCAAGAAGTCATTGTATGGTCTCAAGCAGTCGCCTCGACAGTGGTACAAGAAATTTGATTCTTTCATGTTGAGTCAAAAATATATAAGAAGTGAATATGATCATTGTGTTTACTTTAAGCAGTTAAGTAATGGCATGTTCATTATCTTAGTGTTGTATGTTGATGATATGCTTTTAGCAAGAAAAAGCGTTGAAGAAATCAACAAGTTGAAGACTCAGATGGCAAGGACGTTTGATATGAAAGATCTAGGAGCAGCAAGACAGATTTTGGGCATGGAGATTTTCAGAGACAGGAGCAATGGTAAGCTGTGGCTATCACAACAGAAGTATATTGAGAAAATACTTTTGAGATTTGGTATGAATAATGTGAAGCCTGTGTCAGTCCCTTTAGCTTCCCATTTTAAGCTTTCTTTGAGTTTATGTCCTAATACAGATGAAGAAAAGGATTATATGTCTCGAATTCCATATGCCAATGTAGTAGGGTGTTTAATGTATGCGATGGTTTGTACTCGACCAGATATTTCACATGCAGTTGGGGTTGTCAGCAGGTATATGACAAATCCGGGTATAGAACACTGGTCAGCAGTGAAATGGGTGCTTCGGTATTTGAGAGGCACAAGTAGTTATTGTATCACTTACAATAAGAGTAGTGAATTTGTTTGCGGATATGTTGATTCCGATTTTGCAGGTGATTTGGATAAGAGAAGGTCAACTTCAGGTTACGTCTTTACTCTTGCAGGTGGAGCTATCAGCTGGATGTCAAAGCTACAGAACATTGTTGCTTTATCCACTACTGAAGCAGAATACATTGCTGCTTCTCATGCTTGCAAAGAGGCG
This sequence comes from Pinus albicaulis, assembly GCA_034641835.2. Taxonomy (NCBI): domain Eukaryota; kingdom Viridiplantae; phylum Streptophyta; class Pinopsida; order Pinales; family Pinaceae; genus Pinus; species Pinus albicaulis. Next base: position 44,512 of record JAXQQM020063702.1, read on the forward strand.
GTTTGGTTGAAGGGTTTGCTTGGTGAGTTTGGTAGGTTACAGGACAACATCAAGCCATCAGATAGTCAAAAGTACAATTGGGCTAAGAATCCAAATTTCATCATAGTAAATCAAAGCATATTCCAATAAAGTATCATTTTAAAGACAAAGTTATCACCGAAAGGGGGAGTCTCTCGAAAGGTGCATACACAGGAGAATTGTGCAGACATGTTCACGAAACCGGGCTTTATTAGAGAAGCTGTTTGGCTTCTGGCTTCATAAGAGATAAAATAATAATAAGTGGCATCAAAGCTAATTGTTGTCAAGGTGGAGATTGTTGAGGGGCGCTTTAAATAAAATAGCAAAATCTCAGGACAACAATAGGAATTTGTTACAGATTAGCTCCTTTGTTGTTGGGAGAGAGTTAATGGGAATCCTAAATTTGATGTGAGATTTATGAGGCGCTAGATTCTCCAAAACAAAAATTCATACCTGATGGTTTATGTGTGTGAGAGTTTGTAATCTTGGTGCTGCTGGAGCCATCCTCATTTCTCCGCACATGACTGGAGGAACAAATATGAAAATTAAAAAACCAAAGAAAGTAAAGCCAAAAATACCATCCTATAACATTACTATTTAAATCTGTTCTCTACTTCTTTTTGCTTTATTTTCCTATTATGATTGCTTATATTGCATGAGTCCATCTTAAATTAATATTCCAAATCGAAAATCAACTTGTCAGAATTTTTTTTCTTAAATTAATATTCCAAATCGACAATCAACTTATCAGAATTTTTCTTCGTAATTGATCAACTTGAAATAAATAAGAAAGGGAAAAGAACAAAACAGACCTAATCTACTATCATTATAAACAACATATCAATAGAAATAGAAATAGAAATCTCTCTGGTTCCTAAATTGAATTTCAATTTACATTCGGCAAGAGTCTCTCCATCACTCTTGCCTGAGAGACAGAGAACAGAGGAGCAGAGAGAGTTGAGAGAGTGCGTTGCAGTGCAAGAAAAGGAGATTGAGACTAACTAAATAGAAGATGGAATTTAAGGTAATTAGCTTTTGTGAACGGTTGTCCGACGGTGAATCCACGGCCAATGTTCAAATTCAATCTGTCCTTGAGAGAGTAAAGGAGATTGAGACGAACTAAATAGAATATTCGCTTTTGTCAACGGTAATGAGCTTTTGTGAATGTTCTATTTCTATCCCCAACCCCATATTTCTATTTGTGAATGTTTGATCCGGCTGATCCACCTGCCCATCCATATCATTCCTACGGTTACAAAAAGCAAAATTCAAATTTATAGCTTCCACAACACTCGCACCCTCCCCTGCATCCAAATTCACTATTTTACAATCTCACGGGCATCCACGATTCTACTCGAAATTCAGATATCTCTGAGTTTCAATTTCCATCTTCTACGGTAGGTCATGAGGTCGAACCGTGAAACCTTAGGTTTCTATCATTGTGATTGGCGAGTGTCATAAGCCGAAGGCTCCGATTTAAAGGTGTTCATTTGCACCATTTGAATTGAAGTTAATTTTAATTCTACATTTTTAACTCGAAAATCAGTTTAGAAAATGCATCAAATTATTATAATCATGATTGTTGATATCCTTTGGTATGGGCTACAATTAATTTGAAACTTGGCATTGCTTACCTTTAACATCAAACAAGTTTGAAAGGGCATTTGGATGTGTACTATGTTTCTTTTATTAATAAGACAGTTTATAATTTGTATTTCCTTTTTAACTTTTAAATTTATAATGAGAAGGATTATTAGTTTTGTATTTTATGTAAGATGAATTTTTTTTTTATTAATAAAGTTTTAAATTTTGTTAAAAGATTTTAGTTTAAGTGGTTTGGTGAATAATTTGTTTTTATAATTATGTAGTTTTAAGTTTAGAGAGACATATTGTAGCAATTTAATTATTTGTAACATTTATAAAATAATAGTAGCAAATTACCATTTATTTAAAAATTCTCATTTCAATAAATTTCAATATATAAATATAACATATATCATTAGTATTTATTTATTTTATTAATAATTAAAGTTTGACTTTGCTTCTAAATTTTGAATCATAAATATATTTTTTATTTTCCAAAAAAAACTTAATTATTATTTATAATTTTATAATTATTGATATTCACTAAAATTTTATTATTCTATTTAATCACCTCTTAGATTATTAAAAAAAATTAGGATATTTATTTATTTATTTATTTATTATTATTATTTTTTTTTATAATTCTATCTAAAAACTTTTAATAGACTTAAATAATATTATATTAATATCGTGAATTTAAAAAAACATAGTGTAACAATTTTAGGCTTATTTTTTTTTATTTTTTTATTAATTTGTCTAAAATTTTTGTGATGAGGGCGATGAACATTGAGAACGACGATCAATAAGGGGAATTCGACCCCCACACACTTGGCAATTAAATGAGGTGTCTCAAAGAAGCTACTCTAGACGCGGGGCTGGCGAACCACTGCGAAGGAGCAAGGGTTATTTTTCTCGTTTGGATCCCGGAAAATAATAATGGACGATTTTCTGGTATGGGAGGAGAGTTTTTGGTGGTTAATCTAGTCTACAATTCATAGAGGGTTGTTTGGTTCATCCACACTTTGCCTCCTTATTTGCATCAACTTCAAAGGTTTATTATGCTCACGGTTGTTTGTTCAAGTTTGTTGTCTCCAACCCTGGCTCCTATGCATTTGGTAAGGACGGTGATGAAATAAGGGATGAAATAGGCATTTTTGCTTTAGAACTACTTGCAAGAGCTCCTTCCGTTATTGGGGTCTAGATATTGTTTGTCAATCTTTTGTGTTTGAACATCTCATATTTCCCTAGGAAGTTTTCCATTGAGTGCAATGGTAATTGGTGGGGGCTGGTCAGGGTGAATTTTGGCATTGGAAGTGGTGGCCCTGTGTGTGTTTGTTTTTTGTGTTTCTTGCTTGTGCATGGCCATATATGGGAATTTAGGGGAGTCGGGTGAGTGCAGGGTTCAACCATCGAACCACGCTCTAGAGGAAGGCGATTGTAACATTGTATTTGATTGGTTTAAAGGGTGGCGAGTTGACTGGAGTGTGAGATGGAGAATTTCAGTGGGTGTTATGGTTGTGGAAGCTCACATGGAAAGTTGGGTTAGCTGGCAATACCTCTCCGTTGAAGGAATTTTATCGGCGTCTAGCCTATGGTGTACATGTGGTGTAATGATTGGGAGCCATGGCATGTAGGGGCAACATGGAAGAGTAAAGAGGAGTGTTGACCAAGGAGGCCAAGGGGCAGTTCATTAGGAGGAGTGTCAATACTTTTTTGAAGAGATGGAACAACCGAGAGACCAGTCGTCAGGGCGGGTGCTCTTACCACCACCTTTCGATTCCTTAGATGCGCAACTTCACTAGATCACATTTCTTATGGAGCAACCAACTCAAGACCACCATAACAACAAAAATGAGGTCATTTCCTTCATGAATGACCTGCAATACAACCAGTGGCAGATGTTAGATCATATGGCCTCCTTAGGACATGGGAAAAAAGGCTCCAAGAAATTTTAGATCATATTGAAGGATGAATGGTGTATACAAAAGCCCATGTACACAAGGCCTTTTATCGGCAGCATGGTAATGGTCCAAATGAATAGGATGTTGGTAATATGGTAAACTGAAGAATGGCACTTGGGTGCATTTGGATATTGGGGAACTTTTGGTCTTTGAGGACTATCTTTGTTTGGAAAAATAGTTTTTTGTTATTTTTGTCAATTTTTTTTTTGTGTATACCACCTGGCCAACAAGTCTGGTAGGGATGAGGTCGATGGTTGTCTAACTAGCACATCAAGATGTAATGTTTTCCTAAACCAATAGAACTTTTGGACTTAAAAAAAATTGTGGAATTTGTTGAAATTCTGTTTTTAAATTATGTCGTAGGCACAATTGGAATATAGTTAAAATGTTTTAGGATACTAATTTATTTATATACTAAAAAATATAATTTAAAAAAATAAAAGAAAAATGATGGTCTCACTAAAAATCATCTCTAAATTTCAATGAAAAAGGGAAAAACTTAAAACAATTTACTTCTTTTTAAAATATAAAATATGTCTAAATCTTAATTGCATGATGTATTTGTATTATTGCCAAAGCCTCATTTTGGGATGTTATACCATTTCTTGCTCCACGTAGAGTTGACCAAAAACACACACACACACACATATTCTCTAAATCGCAAAAAGCAATGTGATATAATAAAAAACAAAAATGAATATGCATGCATTCCCATAATATGACACTGATATGTGATTATGTCCATGTTTAACTTGGAGTTGACATGTGTCCTTCTTAAAATAAAAATAAAATATTCTCCAAATAAAAAATAAATCTCGGTTATAATAAAAAACAAAAATGAATAACATGCATGTTTTGTCTTAAATAAAATATTTAGATGTCCATAATTTCATAACAACTTTAGAAAGAGGTCTAGTCAACATATCCACTTCAATTTATTCTAGTCAACTTCTAGATGTAATTTTGAATTTTGACATATAAAGAAATTTAAAAAAATAAGTTTTTATGATTAAAACGTGTGTAGGAGTCTCACTATCTTACATTTTGGTTTTGTTTTCCGTATTTGTTTTTTTCTTCTATTTTCCATGAAATCCAACTGAAAGAGGGGCAATTTTTCTTTCAATTTTTGCACGCTAAAAGATATTTGCATCTAAATACATTTGATCTGTCTGAGCCCATGCTAGATATATGGTTAATATCATGTTAGATTTGTGATTAAGATAGATCTATACTGGTATTTTAAAATTCATCAATGACAATTATTTTCCATTGAAATTTTCTTTTGATAAATTATATATATATATATATATATATATATATATATATGAGTGCCTAGAAAATAGTGAAAATTATGATATCACTTTAACCAAAACTCAGTGAGAAATTTTGGTGTCCTAAGGGTCTTTGATGGTGTTGAATCCATTTCCACCCTAAGAAAATAATTTAAACCCTCCTATGGTTAGATTTTGTAAGGAAAAAATTGTTGGTGAAAATTGACTTTTTGGGTAAAATTGTGGTCTTAATGTACAACACTTATATAGTTTTACTAATTTGTACATTTTAAAATGCAATAATTTGTATCTTCATACATTATAAAATATTGTGTGTGTGAGTGTAACTAATATACATGTTTTGGTTGGTATTATTCATTCTTATCCATTACATCAAAGCTCATCATGTCACTCTCCGGAATTGACTCTCTGTGGGGCCCTTCAAGATAGACCAAATTGACCTTTATTTTAAATGTATTAAGTAATAAAAATAATTTAAAATATTTTGGTGCTTAAAGATTTTAAAAATAAGATGGATTTGTATCGTGTGTGTGTGTGTGTGTGTGTGAGAGAGAGAGAGAGAGAAAGAGAGAGAGAAAGAGAGAGAGAGAGAGTATAGGGTATGGGAAAATTATGGTCAAAGTAATAACAATAGTGCCTATGGAAATAGAGGGGAGAAACCATGACAATAATTGGATGAGGATTAATGCCATGAGTGACTATGATGTTTGATTATCCCATTTCATTAGTCATTCAAACTAATAGAATTCAATATGCTCTATATATTGCTTTGCCACTTCAACTTTGTGAGAAATTATAGCCTTCAATATCTCAATCATCATTATATCAAGAAACCATCATGAAATTCACAACGAGTATGACACCTCTCTACCTAACAATTATTTGACTTTATATTAGAGAACAGGGATTTATTTTTTGGGAATTATGGCATGTGGCTCATCATTAAGATTATTGGGGGCAAGCACAACCATATGCATGAAGAGTATAGGAGAACGGAGTTCTATGTACATGAAGGGTTGGATGTATCTATGACATCTTCATTAGAGAAATGTAAAATTTGTGGGTGATACATAAAAAAAAATGTCATTAGTTTGCTTGAGGGATTCCTATTTTAGACTCATTGTAATGAAGGAAAGATATTTATTTTATCATGTAAAAACCATGGATAAGCCCAAGACCATGTTGGTCAAAGACTAAGGACACGTTGACCTAAAGGAGGGTTATTTGACCTTCAAGAAAGGCTATAAATAAAAGGGAGCTCGACCTCATTTGGACACTCATCTTGTTAGGAACCTATAATATAGGGGTCATAATTTTGACTTGGCTATGATAATCTTGTAAATCTGTACATACATTGCCTTCTGCAAGTTGTATTCACACATTTTGTAAAAAATTCAAAAAAGTAGAAAAATAAAAAAGAGGGTAAAAAGTCCTAAAAAAATAATCAAAGGACTTAAAAAAAAAAAAAAAAACCCCAAAAGAAAAATGAATAAAACATGAAAGTGTGCAAGTATAAATGCCACTACTTTTTACTTTTTGACTGTGGCAGAGTGTCAATAAATGCCATAGTCCATGATGAGTTAAATAGTTTAATCTTAACTTGTCATTGTTTCAATTTCACTTGTTATATATAGAGAATAATGAGTTGTCATACAGTTTAATCATGACAATTCAGTAGTTAGGTAGAGAAATAAAGTGAATCCAACAGTTTAATCTGGATTCATGGATGAAATAAGTGTAGAATTAGATAGTTTTACTTGCTTTCAGAAAGAATAATGCCGTGAAGGTTGCTAGCCTAAATGCACCTTACTACAAAGGAAGAAAAAATGTTAGCATGGTAAGCTGGGTAGGTAGAAGAAGGTGAAAAATCTCAATGTAAATACCATTCAGCATGGGCTTCAAAGTAACTAGCTTCCCCTTCCCATTGTCATAAAACATTCTAAACTATCAGTCAGAAAGGCTCAAGGCATTTCCTTGACTTTTGTTGGGACCGGACCCAAGGCTCTATGACTGATTAGTTGAAAGTGTAAATGTCTATATTAATCCCTTAAATCACATCATTTTCCATTCATACATTCATTGGACCCTAAATAATCCTAAGTAAAACTCCATTTTTACTTAAAGGCATTTCATTTTCCATTTGATTAACTTCCTACATCATTTGAAAACATTAAGCCTTCAAAATAACATTATATCATAAGTTAAGTGATAAGATCAATGCAAAATTATCTTTTGAAATTCACTTTACTTGTTATGTTTATGTGTTTTGAGTATACCATCTCCTATTTTCATATTAACCCTAATTTATATATTAACTCCCTATAAAAATGACCTTCTCCTATTATGTATAACTCCTTTTATATAATAAACCCAGAAACCCACTTATTATAATTTTAGCCGAAGTTTATAATTCCCACATGTTTAATAAAACCCACATTATAACCCCCTTTGGCTAAAATATACCTTTATATATAATCCCGCCCCTATGGTAGTTAAATCAGCCTGATTTAATTAACCATATAATAGAAATATTCGAAAAATATTTTAAAACATGTTTTATATGTGTTTTAAGCAAAGATATCGAAGTTTAATTTAAACTAAACTTCTGAACCCATTTCCTTGTATATTTTCCCCCCGACTCCCTTAACCTGAGGTTAAATCTATAACCTAACCATTTCCCCGCAATATATATTTCATTACCACAGTCCCTAACCTTGGTTAAACTCCTGAATATCCCTCTCGATCACCTTTTCCATTGAAAAAGTCAATTTTATATAAAAAACCCATCAAAAACCTTTTTCCCATCGGGTTCAATCTAAACCCTCCGATCTTCAGCACTTATTTAATCCCATGGCTCGAAATGAATGCGATACTTGTATCACATATTCCCTTATTCCCTATCGCACTAATTTTCAACCGTTAGATCTTCACTCACCTTCAACATCCGACGATCCTTATTACACCCGATGGCTTCCAGCTCCTGTCCCTACCATCACCCATCGCGCTTGATGACCACCGTTGATCTTCTTCCCATCAGATCAATGGCCAATAAACAATGTCCCGGACCCACTGCATTTTCCCCCACACCTTTCCTTTTAATTCCGACCATTCACTTTCCAAAGCAAGATTTGACGACCGATATCTCATATCGCGCCCAAAAAATAATCGACCAAAGTTTGGGAAAAGCCGCGCGATATGAGTTGTTTTCTGAAACCACAATGTGTCAACGTGTCCTCAAATGATTGGATCGCGTTCGAAAAGCAATTTACCACTTATTGCCTTAGAGTTGCGCGAATACCACCTAGTGGTATTCCAAAACCACTTCCGCCCAAACTTTGATTTAATATAATTTAAATATGGTTTGAACTATGGTTATTTCATAAAAATCATAGTTTTCATTAAGTTTTTACCTTTTTGCGCTTTAAACATTGTGAAACCTCTGCTAAGCCTATTATCGTCGAATTTTCACGATTTGTGCGCCATTATACCTTGAAAGCCTGTGCAGAGCCCTTTCCACCATTTCCAAACCTACCAGCGCCATTTTCAAGCCAATCTCCCTGCAATTCAACTACGAAGAGCCACATTACCCTTTGTAGACCAGTTCAGCAGAATTGAAGATTGCGCTCAACCGTGAACGTCTTTGACCTCAATTATACCTTTTAAAGGTATTTTTCATCGAACTTAACCAAAAAGCTTCAAATTTCATAAGAAAAAGTATCAATTTTTAGTCATTTCCTGCAATTATCTCAAATTACCATACAGAAAATTGCAAAAAACATCCAAAGTACAAGGGAAACTCTGTCAAAATTTCCCCAGAATCCCTCATTTCCATTTTTTGAAAACCCTAAGCATTGGAATTGTTCATAATCTTTCTTCTGAGCATTAAAAACCTCTTTTCATCTGAAACTTTTCTCAGAACCCTATTTTACCAGATATATTCTCTAAAAATCCCTTGTTTCCAACAAAAGAACTCAACAAATAGTCTAAGCTTGCTCTGTTTAATTAAAAATGACAAAGAAACAAGTAACCCCAAAATCAGGAGGCCCAAAGCCTCAAAAGAAAGCCGCTGCTAAAATTCCTCAGCTTGAATCTTCTAAAATTGATAAACCAACCCCTGTACTCACTGCTGATTCCACAGAAGTTGTCAGGCCTGTTCAACCTCCAGCTATTTCACAAGAAAATAGTCCTCTGGTTGACCTTGATTACAGAATAATGGGCCCTTCAGTAGAGTTCAATTTGCTTGATGTATATAACTGGTGTTTTGGTAAATCAGTAGAGAAAGATGAAAAAGATATACCATTCTAGGAGTCCAATTTTCCAAAATACATTGTTCCTCTTACTCATTCAGCCCTAGATTTTGTCAGATTGTGTCAGTCCTATTATCTTCCAGACCAAAGATGCATTGTGAATAAAGACAGAGAGGTCTTATTTTACATCAATGCAGAATCCATAAATGCTATGCTGCAACTGAACCCTGACCCCAATGTTGCTTCATTGTCAATAGAGGATTTAACTCAGAATTACCTAGAACTTGATTTTGCTTCTAAGTTCAAAGTCTTCCAGACTTTTTGTCCCAAGCAAGTTGTTATCCCTAAGCTCAATCCTCCATTTGATACTTTTGATTTTCCAAATGAAACTAGACAAATTGTCTCCATGCTATCATTCATACTGGGATACACCAGTGATGAATTCACTGATGTTGCTATACTAGGTTTTCTGTCTACTCTGAGTCCTGGCCAGTCTCCATCTATAGTGCACAATTTTGCTAAGTTCATTGCAGAAAAAATGCACTATCAATTATCCAGATTGTCAGAAGAAGGGGTCTTCAGATATACCTCATATCTACTTCACCTCTTTTTGTATGATCAAGTAGACAAATTTCCTATTGAATTTCAGAAGGTAGATCCAGAAGGAAATTTTCTTTCAGCTGTGTTTTGGTCATCAATTATGAGAAAATGGAACAGGGAATATAGCTTTTCATATTTCAATGACTTGTTTTTAGTGCCTGCTATGAATTTATTGAATAAAGAACAGACCCCTAGAATCAATGAAGATACAAAGAGAATCCTACAGCTATCTGAGAGTTGTAAAATAGGGGATTGGTACTTATACAAAAGTTACACAGAGATCAGAGTATATGGTGCACTCCTGGCCCCATATAAATTGCCAAGATTTGTTACAACAAGGATATTTGCTTTAGAATATTTGAGGTAGCTGTTGAATGCAGATGAAATTAATTTCATAGCTTCTAGGAGAAAGGATGTTGAAACATTACTATCCCTCACAAGTCACTTAACAGTTAGATCTATTCAATTCATCATTGTAAATATTCATAGTCAGAGT
>JAXQQM020087834.1:0-33162 GCA_034641835.2 Pinus albicaulis
ATAATGCAGTTTCAATATCGAGCTCCTCAAAATCAAGAAAAATGTGTGTATTTTTTTCGAATTACATAAGTCTCTTAGTTTGAATTTATTCCAAGGGCATATTGAAGAATATATATCAGTATTGGGTTCTAAAATTCCCCCCAAAAATAATTCAACACCCTTTAAGCCTTCAGAAGGCTCTACTATGACTCATGAAGACGAAGAAACAAAACATGAGATATCAAAATTACAAGAGCAAGTGCACCAAATTTCGCTATCGCAAAGAGCAACAAAAAATGAAATGGAAGTTCTGAAGAAAGGCGTAGAAACTAAGATGGATGGTTTGAAGAAAGGCGTGGAAGCTAAGATGAATGGTTTGGAAGCTAAGATAGATGGCATGGAAGTGGGAATAGAAGCTAAGATGGATGGCATGGAAGCTAATATGGATGACATGGAAGCTAAGATCGATGAAAAAATGAAAGACAACATCGAAAACATGAAGAATGATTTGGCAAAGTTGATACAAGAAATCTTTCCTAATGGCGAAAAGATAGTAGAGGAAACTCATGATGAGAACAAAATAAATTTTTATCTTGATTTCATAAACTCTAATATTGGATGGAAGAACCACCATATTCCAAAGATCGATATGAAGAAGTTTGATGGCAAGGATCTCGTAACATGGATACTACAGATGGAGCAATATTTTGATCTCAATAATGTGCAAAACACACAAAAGGTACGCATTTAAACTTTATATTTAGAACAAAATACATTTATATGGTATCAATGGTTTTGCTCCCACAAAAAAATTATCACTTGGTCAATTTTTATGGAGGAAATGATAGCACATTATGAGGATACAAAGAGTAACACCTTCTTTACCCATTGATAAATCTCAAACAAAAGGGTTAAGTGGTGGAGCACATTGAGGACTTCCAAAAATTGAATATAAGGGTAACTAATATTCTAGAGGAACACATGATTGATGTATTCATAGGGACTTTAAAGGATAACATCCAACATGAATTTCACGTTTTGGAACACCGATTCATTGGAAAAGGCATTCGAGTTGGCGAAAAAAATTGAATGTAAATTTATGGCAACGAGGAAGCCTACCAATCCATATATAAAGATGGAAGTGTTGCTACTCCTAGACTTCCACAACCTACAAGGTTGACACCACAAAAATTGGAAAAAAAGAGCAAGGGCTTTGCTACAGTTGTGATATAAAATACACTAAAGGTCATAAGTGTGTTGAGAAGAAATTGTTTTACATAGATTGTGAAGAGGAAGAAGAAAATGAACAAGAATCTTCAAAAGAAGAAGATATACACTAGGAACCAACCCTAGAAGAGGAAGAAATGAGTCCGACCATATTGTGTAATGCATTGGTGGGAATTACCACTCCTCAAACTCTCAAGATAGAAGGACATATCAAGAAGAAAAAGGTAATAGTGTTGACTGATTCGGGTAGTACCCATAATTTTATTCATTGTAAGGTAGCCAAGGAATTGAATTGTTTCCTATACCCAACACCAGAATGTCAAGTGATGGTTGCAAATGGAGGAACTATAAATTTCTCTAGAAAATTCCATAATATCAAGCTAACCATGGGGGAATATGTATTGAATAGTCCAATGCTTTCCATTCCTATGGGAGGTGTTGATTTTGTACTAGGAGTACAATGGTTACAATCTTTGAGGACGATAGCTTTTAATTTTCAAGAAATTTTCTTCAATTTTTTTTTAGAAGGAGAGGATATCGAATTACGGGGTATTGCAGGGAAGCCGGGAAAGATAATAAACTCTAATGTCATGACAAATCTTCTAAAGAAATAACAACGAGGCGTAATTGCATAATTATGCTCACTAGAAGTTCCAACATCAAAATCATCTATTTCTATAGATCTCCAAAAAGTCTTGGACAATCATTCCAAGGTGTTTGGAAACTCCCAAAGGACTCCCACCTATTCGTGATCATGATCATGCTATTCATTTGATTCTAGGAAGTGTTCCTCCAAACATCAGGCATTACAGATATCCTTATGTCCAAAAAAGAGAAATTGAATGTACGATTGCAGAAATGTTAGAGGCGGGTATAATTCAACCTAGTCAAAGTTCTTTCTCTGCTCCTGTAGTATTGGTACACAAGAAGGATAGATCATGGTGCATGTGTCCGTATTATAGGGAGCCCAATAAGCTCACCATTAAAGATAAATTTCCCATTCCGGTGATTGATGAATTATTGGATGAATTACATGGAGCAATTTACCAAGTTGGATCTTCATTCAGAATATCATCAAATTAGAATGAAGACTGAAGATATTCCAAAAACAACATTTCGAACTCATGAGGGTCATTATGAATTTTTAGTCATGCCTTTTGTGGCCTTACCAATGCACCTTCTACATTTCAAGGGTTGATGAATTCCATTTCAAACCCTTCCTTAGAAAATTTGTGTTAGTATTTTTTGATGATATACTAATCTACAGTAGGTCTTGGAAGGATCATGTTCAACATGTTGACAGGGTGCTCAAACTATTGGAAGAGAAATAATTATAAGCAAAAACCTCCAAATTTTTCTTTGGAGTACACGAGGTGGAATATCTGGGTCATCTTGTATCTCACGAGGGTGTTAAGGTAGACCTTAACAAAATTAAATCCATCAAGGAATGGAAATCCCCCAAAACCATAAATCAATTGCGAGGATTTCTCGGGTTAAAACTGTATCATCGCATGTTTGTTAAGAATTATGGGAGAATAGCAACACCTCTAACAACATTATTGAATAAATATGCATTTTCATGGACTCCTGAAGCAACTAAGGCCTTTGAGCATATTAAAGAGGCAATGTGCTTAGCACGGGTCTTGGCTACGTCATACTTCACAAAAACCTTTATTGTGGAATGTGATGCCTCAGGAAATGGAATTGGTGTTGTTTTAATGCAAGAAGGAAGACCCATTTCTTTTGAAAGTCGTCCAATCAAAGGAAAGTATTTATAGAAAGCTATTTATGAGAAGGAAATGTTAGCAATACTACATGCACTAAAGAAATGACAACCTTACCTAATGGGAAGACACTTCAAGGTAAAAATGGATCATGATAGTCTTAAACACTTTTTGGAACAAAGACTATCTTCAAAAGAACAACAAAAAAGGGTCACAAAGATGTTGGGTTATGAATTTGAAATAATATACAAAAAAGGGAAGCTAAATGTTGTTGCAGATGCACTCTCTAGAAAGAATGAAGAGGTGGAAGCATTGCTTTGTGCCATTTCTATTATCAACCAGATTGGATAACCAAAGCACGGGATGAATGGAAGAAGGAAGAAGAAGTGTGGACACTCATTCAAAAGTTGCAACAAGATCCTAGTACATCTGATACATTTAGTTGGAAAAATGATTCCTTATGGTACACATATCGCTTATATATTTGTAAGAATTCCCAACTAAAACAAAAGATTCTTTTGGAATTGCACACTTCTCCTTTAGGAGGACACTCAGGATTTTTAAAAACTTACCACGAGGTGAAAGAAAAATTTTTTTGGGATGGCCTTAAATACGATATTCAAAATTTTGTATGACGAGAATGTTTGGTTTGCCAAGAAAATAAAGTTGAGACAATTAAGACCCCGAGGTCTTCTACAACCTTTATCCATTCCAAGTCAACGTTGGGAGGAGATTTCAATGGATTTTATCATAGGTCTACCTAAGTTTGAAGGAAAGAGTGTCATCATGGTGGTAGTTGATAGAGTTACCAATTATGCACACTTTTGTGCACTATCTCATCCATTTAAATCAAGTACAGTTTCTACTATATTTATGGACACAATTCAAAAGCTACATGGAAACCCAAGGGTTATTGTGAGTGACAGAGATCCCATTTTTACTGAAATTTTTTGGACGGAGTTATTTTATTGTTTGGATACTCAATTAGCTCATAGCTCATCTTATCATCCTCAATCCGATGGTCAAACTGAGATATTAAATAAATTTTTGGAAGGATATCTTCATTGTTTTGTATCTGATAAACAAACACAATGGGTTAAGTGGCTATGTCTCGCTGAATGGTGGTATAACACTTCCTTCCATATTGTAGCAAAAATTACCCCATTTATGAAACTTTATGGATATCATCCACCATCCATCACATCATCCTTAAGAGAAAATTCGAAGATTCAAGCAGTGGAATATCACACATCGAGCATCAACAGAAGTTCTCCAACTCTTAAAGGATAACCTAAATTTGGCACAAAATGGAATGAAACAACGAGGGCGGTGTTTACTTCAATGAGAGAATTTTGATGTAAGAGACTGGGTATTTTTATGGCTACAACCATACAAACAAATGTCCCTCAAGAAAGCTAAGAAGGATAATAAATTATCGCCAAAGTACTATGGTCCTTACAAGGTGTTGCAAAATGTTGGTACTATGGCATACAAATTGGAGCTTCCTGCTTCTTCACGAGTGCATCCAATTTTCCATGTTTCATGCTTAAAGAAGGTTATAGGTGAAAATATTCTAGTTCAAACAATATTGCCAGAACTTGATGAGGAAGGAAAAATCATATTGGAACTTGAAGCGGTCATGGAAACAAGAACTCGACAGCTACGAAATCGAACAATTTCAGAGTATCTCATAATGTGGAAGAACTTACCCACTGAAGATTCTACATGGGAGGATGATAATTTTATATAGAAGCACCTAGAGCTACTCAAGCATTGAGGACAACAATTTTTTGAAGGAGAGGGGCATGTTAGGTTCCTATATTACTAGTTTAGTCCCTTATTGTTATTAGTGTAGCCCCCTTATTGTTATTGTTGTACCCCTGTAACCCCAATATTGTTATTATTGTGCCCTTACATTTTTATTGTTAGGTCAGCTAGGATTATATTGTGGGCCCATGGACTCCTATATATAGAAGGAGGTTTTGGTCATTTGTATCATCCAATAATTTTTCATTCATGTAATGTATTGGAGGTTGCCCCCTCAAAGTGGCTTATTTCTAAGGCGTTGATATCTCTTTATTCTATTTTTGGAGCTGGTTTCACAACATACTTTGACATAAACCAAAGGAAGCTACACATGGCGAATACTTGTATAAATTGAGTGTTGAACACATTTGTAATTACAAAATATGCAACTGCTACTCATACAACAATTTTCAAAATTCTTTCCGACATAATCAAAGGGAAATTCATTTTACAACATGGAGAACTTGACACCCAAATTGTCCATTTCCATTGACTAACAACCAAGCCAAACTAGCATAAACATGCTAAAGAAAACACTCGTGCATGTAAGTGATTTATTCATGAATTATCACTCTTACAAATTACACGCTATGGGGATATTCAACTAGTGCAAACAAAGACTTACAATCTTCAATTGGAAAAATAATCCGAATAGTTCTTACCCAACATGGTAACTAAACCCTCTATTTGAACTTTTCCTTCTTTTGAAGTTTCTTCATGGATGGTCGCATCTTCCGCCACTTTTCTTTTGTCGCTTCCTCTTCTGGTGCTTGCATGACTTGCTTGCCTTTACCAGGATGAATTTGTGGAAAACATTTCCAACACTTCTCAACCTAATGCCCACTGATATTGCAGTGAGTTCAAAATTTCCTTTGAGCTCTTCTTAGCTCGCATGCCTTTTTCTTTGATTGAGTTTTCCTCTTCTCATTTTCAATCTCAAGAGACATAAACATATTCTTGATGATGGGTTTTCTTTTGTCGCATTCATTTCATTAGGGGAATTTTGAGGTCTAAAATGGGCCTCCTAAGGAAATTATAAAATAATAGTGGAAATAATAAAATAATATTTGATTACATCATCAAATTTTAGAGGGAAAAGAGAAAAAAACACTTTTTCAACTCATATTTTCAACTTATCTTATAAAGTGTTTACTCAAATTTCGAGTGGGAGTACTCAATGGATGCAAAATTTAATTCCTCATCCAAGGAGTACCCATTTTGAATACTTTCGATGGACACTACTACATGAAAAATGAGAAATACATGGAAAACATGTTTGCAATCACATTTTTTAATGTGTTTCTCATTTTTTTGTGTATAAGGGTCCATCAAAAGTATGAAACATGGATACTCATTGGATGAGGAATTAAATTTTGCATATAATGTGTACCCCCACTCGAAATTTGAGTAAAAACCTTGGGAGATAAGTTGAAAATATGAGTTGAAAAAGTAGTTTTATCATTTTATCATTTTTTAATCTTTTTACCCTTTTAATTTAAAAATGGTGAATCATCCCCCATGGTTGAAATCATCATCTTGAATCCTATTGGTTCTTATAAATTTTATTTTGGTTGTACATTTTTCTTAGGAGGCCCATTTTAGACCTCAAAATTCCCCTAATGACACGATGGTTACAAGAAATGCAAAAAGTCCATGGAGACATTCTCCCCAACATGTCACTCAGATCAACAGGTTGTTTTCCTTTTGGAGAATCATTTGAATGAACATGATGAGTATACATTTTATTGGCATCCTTTGGATTATGCTTCCTAGATGATGAACTTGCATAACAAGAAGAACTTGAATCAGCTTCTTCTTCAACTTGTTCATCTCTCTCTGGAGATACCTTCAAGTCTCTTTTGTATTTGGAGAACCAAACAGGTACTAGTTCCGGATGCAAAGTCCAAAACCTTGCCTTCTCATGTCCTATTTTATGACAGAAGGTACGTGATACACAATAGTTGTCATGAGAATACCATTCTTCTTATGAAACATAACCCAAACCTTCATACTTATTTCTCTCTTTTACCTCTATTGGGTTCTTGATGCCTTGTTGATTCACACCAAGACCTAAGACTTCCTTGTAACCCATATTTTCCAATAGCTTAGACCTAATCCCTTTGTTGTGCATTTCAAAGGCTACAAAATTATTTACATTAAAATATGCATGTAAATAAGGAGCACATGCATACTCACTATTTGTCTCATCTCTTGATTGAGGCACAAATATGGTTTCATAATCCTTTTTGATTCTAAAGGTGTCCTCTTGGACTCTTTTGATCTCTTCATTCAACTCCTCAACAAGAGGTGATGATTGAATCTCATCTTCCACATCATGCAGACAAAAGGCACAAATGTGTCCATCTTTAATCTTGGAAGGAATTTCTACATTAGCATTTTGCATCAAAGTTGTAGAAAAATATGATGCTTGTGGAGAAGATGGTGGTTTATCACCGTTATTTTTACCTTCGTCCTTTATTGGAGAACCTCCTCCTCTTAAAGATCTAGAGCCTTCACCTTGGTGTTATGAGTTCCTCTCTTCATAGAGGACCTTCACCATCAATGACATGTCCAAAAAATCCTTTTTTAAGCTTTCATATTTTGTTAGGTTTGTAGGCTCTCCTCCTTGAGACATGATTACTAAAGCCTCAGGAATCTCTAGAGGTGAAACTTGAGGTGGAACTTGTTGCAACTCTGGCCTCCTTCTCCTTGTTCCAACTTGGGAATCTGCACCAGCAAGTTCTCCTTCTCCTCTTTGGAGCTTTAACCTTGTAAGAATTTTCACCCTGAAAATAGTTAAACCCTCTTTGCACAAGAAACACAAGCTAACAATAAACCTGTAGCTCTGGTACCAACTTGATCTAAATGGAGGAGTATTAGTAAATTCTATTATAAGTACCTTTTTCAGATTTTAAACATGCTTGCTTCTTATGTGCATAGATTTTAATTGAAAAGAGGTTACTTCAATGGTTTCTCTTAAGTGTCTTTCAACAATTTAATCCCATGAACAAATTGTAAAGCATGAAATCATAAAACACTTGAAAATAAATGTGCATCAAACAAAAATACAAAATCCATTGATGAAGGAGTTCACCCGTCCTCGGCTACATCTCCTGACCTGTCAACATGATTAGACCTCTCTTGTATTCGGTTTCAAAACTACATATCAGCTTGCTGCCAATAAAATGTGACTATTACCCCTTCAAGGTAATGTTCTCCTACAAAGAACTCTGACAATATCAACAACACAACATATATTCTATAGAGATGACATACTTTCACCAGTGAGAGCTAGAAACCCCTCACAAGCACCCTTCAATTCCACACTCAAGAATACAATAAAAAACTTCATGAATAAATAAGTCAAACCAAATTTTAACCATGCTGGTCACAATTGCTATAAAAATCTTTATGGAGGTGGGAAAACCCCTACAAGGTCTCCTCCATGCTCAACAACTTCCAAAACTGCCTCAAACATTTGATTGATCCATACACCTTATTTGTCAAACCTGCAATATGACCCTGAAGATGTGCTCAAATAAGTAAACAGATGTTACCAATGGATTCAAAACATCCAAAAATCCCTAAGTAGCCTCTTATGGCTCTTCAATTGGTCTTCACGTGAAGCAGATATGGCCTCCTCTTCTCGTGGCCATGGGCATCTTTAATATTCAAGCTGGAAAAATCCCTTCCAGAGGTGCTCCTTTTCCCCTGAAAAACTCACCAATGAGTCAGGAATTCTTGAAAATGGCTACCTAGCCTCTTCCTGTGCTCTATTTGGTCAAAAAATACCCAATTTATGACTTCTTCCAGTTTCTCCTAGGAAAATTCCGTTAAACTAGAGCAACTCCAGTTAACTCTGGCAGAACTGGAGATCCTGCTGAAATTAGCAGACTGTGCCAACTTAAACCACATGGATAAACTCACATTAAATAGATATTAGTGGTGGTTAAATATGTTTTAGGTGCGTTTAGAGCGCTAACTTCACTATTAGGGATAGGCCTTCGGTGTGGTCATGAGCTGAGGGTCTCGTGGTAAGGGGATGGCCCCTCTTTTCTTCTGAAGGAAAATATTTAAAAACACATATAGAAGTTTAAACTTAGTCTTATAAGAACTAATGTTGTGGTCTATTGGTATGGCAGTTGCATGTTGTGGGCGAGGTCGCAGGGTTAACCCCGACCTCTGCTTGTCCTCCCATATGAAATTTTATTCGAACATACAATGCCATTTCGACCTTCAGGAGGGATAGATGGTAGACTCTAGGCTAGCCACGTGTCATCACCCAATTGGTACAACCAAAATCCAATCAAATTGCAACAAATCACCAACCTCATCAACCAATCCCAAAATGACACTTATCAACTCCTCATTCGACCCGAGAAAAAATCAACTTGACCAGAATTGACCTTGCACAGTCAGTTTCCACTTCAAAAATACATATTGCTGACTAGGTATATGAATGTCTCTATTTTTTTAAATGTACCTGCTTGGCAAAGTGGACAGAAGTCGTTTCTAGGAGAATATGATGACCATTTTTCATGAAACAAAGTGTGCTAGAATCAAGACGAGGAGCACTAAGTGATCGCTCAAGTTTCAAGCGATTCTAAGAACTTTAATTTTTGAGCTCATGATCATCCACATAGGATCTAGAGAATGGGAAGTAAATGAAGGTTGGAAAGACAACTCATCAACTTGATTTTCATATTTCCCAACTTGAACATCATTGCAAGGGGGAACCCAAATTGGTACTAAAAAAGGAGGAGGACAACGGACAAAAGGAATAATAGGTTCTTCCTCAGAGATTTGGGTTGTCTCATGATCAACATAAGTTGGAAGGGCATAATCATCTAGGGGTTCATATTCAAAATATTTCAAGGTGATTAGAATCAAACTCTGAATTTTTTCATTGATGAAATCCGAGTCAACCAACTCGGGAAATTCATAGAAAAGGTGAAGAAATATATAAAGGCAATCCTCTATAGATTCACCATATTTGATTCTACTATGATTGATTCTATCACATACGTCTTGATAATGATACTTTTCAAAGGCTTTCCTTGGCTTCAACGGGTAACATAAGATATTATACACTTAACCTTTGAAAAAAGAAAGTGAGTTGACACTTTGAATCACACATTTGTATTTCATAAAAGTAGACTTCCGCAAGAGGGGAATAGAGAGTGGACCCCTATAAGGAAAGTAATAATTCTATCCTAAGGGAGATGCTTGAGAGAAAGGAAATATTCATTAATTATCTAGCGAAGTAGTTCACATAGAGACAATTATCATTAAATAAAATACAACACATATCCAACAAGATAAGCACCAAAGCCAATGAAGTATTTCAATTTTTTTAGTACATATGAACATAACATATATCGCAACCATCTAAATAATAACCTTATGATATTCACAATAAATTCATGAAATTTTGTCAGCTCACTGAGAAATTGATAATTAGGTGAAAGTTCCAATTACATAATTACAATAGTGAGGCACTAGCTCCAATAGTGGAATATTAAGTCACTACTTTATCCTCAAAGGAATGTTCTTATCTCTTATGCAAAACTAGAGGAGGCAAGGCTATCTCTCCAAAATACCAACTTCCAAAATCCCTTTGGATGAGTTATGAGGGTTTATTTATAACAAGAGGAATGACCTTTCATAATCCCATGACTCTTGAGATTTCCTCGTGACTCTTGGAATTCCAAGTGATCCTTGAAATTCTACAAGACTCTTGGACTTTTCCTTGTGACCCTCTTGTCCAAATTTGACTCTTGGACTTCCACATATTTACATTTTCTCATTTTTCTTGAGAGTGCATAATTACATTCCACATCATGTAGCTAAGGTCATGGACACCATGGAATTTGTGATGATAACTTGAGAGGCCATCATTTGACAACTATGAAATAAGACTCCATTGTGATGTATCCATGCCAAGTTCCTATTTTTGTTGTTATGTATTGCATTATTCATAATAGATCTGATATTTACTTGATATTCACCCTCCAAAGGGTTTGGATCATAGTTGAAACCTTCCAAGGAAACATAATATGTCATCACTTTTTCATGGTCCAAGAGTTCTTCAAGTATTCATGATAGTTATTCTTTGTGCTTCTTCTCCACAAGTGTTTCTTTGGAGCCTCTCCTTGAAATATTCATTGAGCATCACCTTGTCATGTTGAGATGGTACACCGACAGGTGAATTTCACTCATGATAAGACAAGATTAGTCCATAAAAATTCTATTATACCTATTCTTTTCTCATGGAAGATGGTGATTGTGATGGGCCTGTGCAGGAGATGACATTGGAGAAATTTTGAGGTCTAAAATGGGCCTCCTAAGGAAAATTATAAAATAATAATTGAAATAATAAAATAATACTAGATTTCCTCATCAAATTTTGGAGTGAAAAAAGAAAGAATTATTTTTTCAAGTTGTATTTTCAACTTATCTTCCTACAATTTTACTCAAATTTTGAGCCGGAGTGCTCCTTGGATGCAAAACTTATTTTCACATTCAAGGAGTACCCATGTTGAACACTTTTGATGGATCCTGCTACTCAAATAATGTGAAATAATTGAAAAAAAATGATTGCAATCATGTTTTTCAGGTATTTCTTTTTTCATGCAATGGGCTCCATCAAAATTGTTCAACATGGGTACTCTTTGAATGAAAAACACTACAAGGAAAATACCTTCTAGTGGAGGTTATAACAAAGGTTTTTAGTTTTATGAAATTGGAAATAATTGTCAAAAAAACATTCGCTAAAACATCCATTTGTGATAGTATATGTTTTAGCGGAAATTATAACGGAACTTCATCACAACTAAAAAAATCTGGGCAGCCAGAAGTTTTAGCAGATGTTTTTCTTGCAGTGTGCTTCATGGAACAAGTATCATCGATGCACTACATATATAAACGAATTGAGATGCATACATACCTAAAATAATTAAGGCGTTGAATGAAAATAATACCAGTACGTAATATATATTGCACTGATGCTAATATATAAAAAAAATCCCTGGGGCATTCTTGTAATGAACAACACCGAGGCACACAAAAAATAATTACAGTCTCGGTGTTTTTTTTTTTTAACTTGAAGCATCGATGCGTATTGTTTTTATAAATGCACCGGTGCATTAGTTATATAAAATGAACATTATTGTTAGTTTTCATAATTCATCGGGCCTAGAAATAATATTTTGTAGGACCGGGGTTTTATTTCTATAAAAGCACTGGTGCATTAAGAATTATAATGCATCAGGGCGTTAATTGCAAAAAATACTAGTGCTTGAAGAAATAAATGCCCTGGTGTTTTCATTTTCCAAAAAGGCACCAATTATGCAAAAATATGTTGTCACGATGCTTTTATATAATATAATGCACCGACGTGTTTTTATGATATGGACACACTGGTTTTTTGTATGAGATTTTCTTTTTTTGAAACATCGACCTATGACAATGAAATTATTTTAATTTTTAAAATTCTCTATTCATCTAAAAATCAACATATATCTTCTAAGAGTATTCATATAAATTAAAAATTTATTAGTGCATTTGTATATGATGTTTTAATTAATTTGTTATATTATTAAATTTCACATCTCTTCATTATAATATTTAATCATCCATATATTTAATTAGTGGTGTAACATTTCATAATGGTATTAGACAACAAAATAGAATAAATTAGAATGTATTTTATTATATATCAATAAGAGGCTCTTTGTCATACAAAATGGGATTGTTATTGGTAACCCCTTGTCTTTCAATTGTGACACTATGTCCATTACATTAAACAAAATGTTTGATTTTCACAGACAATTCGTTCAAAAAATACAACAGGTTGCATTGATATCCAAATAAATGATCATTCTTCGTTGGAACTAATGTGAGTGCTCAAGATACTTCCATGACTTGGGTTATTTGGAGGAACGTTTTTTTGATTGCATCAATTGTGTTCATCTTCCTGATCTTGTTCCATCTGCAAACATAAAAATAAATTGTAATGAGTGTATCTACATTGGTGAGAATAATGAAAATTGAAATAAATAATATACAACAATGTAAATTGAATAAAAATGTACCATAATAAGAAGTGACTCACAAACTGTGCACATGGTTTCAAAACCAGCTCTTATGCTTTGTTGCAACAAGTCTTCTGCTGACGTAGTTCCATACTTTGTTTCTTGCATGTTTTAAACCCCATTATAAATCACAGATTTAATATAAAGGATTTTTTTGTTCTATTAATTATAAACTTAGAGAAGTAAAATAACATAGATACTTACAAATTGTACAATTGATTTATGATATGATAACATATACTCACAACCCATATTTAACCCAATATCAATCAATTCTTCTCATGGATCTTCTTTGTATGTTAGCACCTATTTGAAGACATTCAAGGATGGTTTTTGTTGAACAACTTAAAATATACAAAAATGAGACCTTGAATTGTTATAAGGAAATATTAACAATTACTCACAAACTTTGAAATGAACCCTTTTATTCCTTGTCATCTCATTTCATGTACTGAATGAGTTCCATTTTGTTTTCTTTTCTGCAAGAAAATAATTGAAAATTAATATTTAATGCTAAATTATTATTTTTTAATGTACAAATTCAATTATGATTACATACATTTGAAGCACATTTTTTTTTAGTTGGCTCCTCATGTAATGCAATTATGTCCATTTCTTCTACCATCTCCTTGTACACTTTTTGGGACATTCCTACTGGTATTTTTCGCATATCAGTTCGTTGATCATTTGGGATTTTCATAATCTTCCTGAAAAAAGTAATAAAGTATTTTTATATTGATATATGAAAACTAAATATAATAAAATTGATATTAATAAATGAACGGTTTGTAATAATATATACATATAATTCTATAAAATAATTTTAATTAGGAATATTACCTTTTGAACGATTCACTTTTGTTGTTGTATGTTTTTGCTATTGCAAGTCTCACATGTCTCATTTCCCATTGCTCTGGAAGCACTTTTTGTAGTTTAGATATAATTTGGTTTTTAGAATCATTGGATTGATTTTTGTATTGTAAGTGGAAATTACGCCTATACCTCATTCCACTAGATCCCTAATAATTTTGTAAATCCAGCCCCTTTTTATTAACCTCCAACACCACTCGAGATGAGCAAAGGACCAATTCATCGTCATTTACATGTTCTATAATTTTTATTTTCTTAGAACGACATTGATATTTTCCTCTGTTATTTCTCCCTGTAGAAAATGAAACATATATGAATTAATATATTGTTTGAAACATGTTATCTAATATTCTTAAGTATATTATTGATGAAAATTGATATTGAACCATATATTTTCATTTACCTGATTCATCTTTCTCCAATTTTTCTATCAAGATTTTACGCTCTTTTTCATTTAGATTAAAAAAAATATTATCTACCTTCTTCATTTTGTGGCTCTGCATAATACACATTAACCAATACATATTATTTAAACTTACATATATTTCAAACATATTGATTTTGTAAATAATTTACAAATAACTTGTATTCATTATTTTTTTCAATGATATCATTGTGTCAGTCAATATTTTTGTTACTTGACACCTTCTCAGACATTTTTTATCAATATATAACCTGTTCCATTCAATACAGAAGCCATTAAATATATTTTATAATAAATCAAATAAATTTCAGCCAAAAATAGCTATGCTAACGAGTGCGTTTATCTTAATAAATGCACCTATGTGTTTATCCTGTTAAATGCACCGAGCGTTTAATTGTTTGACACCATCACCGAGAATTAAATTTTTAAAATATTTTTAAATTTTTATGGCGTGATTTGTAATGCTAAAAGCACCACAATGATTTAATGGTGTTAGTTAGAAGAGGCATGCTGGTGCATTATATTACACTGGGTGAAACGATGAATCGAATGGAGAGAACCGAGAGTGTTATAATATACTGGTGTGTTGTATTACACAGGCTGAACTAGTTCATTATACTGCATAGGGCGCACCGCGAAACATATATCTATCTTTTTAAGAAACAGACAGGGCCGATAGGGTTTAGATCCAATTCAATAAGTGATTCCGCTATTTTACATGTCAAACACACTATATATAGTAAGTACACAAAAACATTCTAAACTTCAGTTTGTGTTGTTTGTTGCAATAGGTAATGGGAGAAGTTGTAAGTAAGGTACACCTCTTTGGAACCTTTTGGAACCTTTCTAACTAACATGGCTTAAGTTGTGGTCTCTTGCTAGCAGCATCAAACATGTATGTAATGGAAAAGAAAATCCTAACATTAGTAGCTAAAATTAAAAACCCTAAATATGATGTAGTAGATGAAGTTAAACGCTAAGGTGAAAATTTGCAGGAAGAAGCAAGGGTTTAAGGTAAGTATTGGATTTTTTTTTATTTTTTTTTCTAACTTTTAATTAAATTTAAATAGGAATAGAGATTGTAAAAAGTTTTACTTGTAAAATCAATAGTAATTTTTTTATTATACAGGTTTTTTATTTAATTTAATTTAATTTATTTATTTATTTTTGAATTGTGAATAAGTCTAACATAAAATATAAAAAAAAATTAACAAAAAAAAATTAAATTTTTTCCGTCTAGGGTTTTGAGTGAATCACCATACCTTTCAAATTTTGATGTTTCTGCAGTTCCAAAATATTTTGCTACTCCATAGTGCTCCCAATATATTTCTCTCTTATAAATTATCTCTATTTTAATTAAACTCTAACAAAAATTCTGAAATTTTGTATTAGTAAAATAAGCAATAACATTTTTTTTTTTTTTACTATGTAGGGTTTTGAGTGGATCACCATACATTTTAGCCTATGATATTCTGAATAGTTCTACTGCTCCAAACTATTCTTCTGCTGCACAATGTTCTTGGTATGTCTCTCCTGAAAATCACTCCCTTAAAATTTTTAGAAAAATAATGAAATAGTGAACAGATGTTTACTATTTAAAAGACTATGAAAATAGATTTCGAAAAAATAATTGCTGCTCGTTTTTTAATTTAAAAAAGAAAAGAAAAAAAATCTCATTTTTTTTTAATTATTATTTTTTATTATTATTATTATTTTTTTTTTTTCAGTTTATCCGAACATAGGTGAATTCGATAGTCAAACACACTGATGGATTTATAAGAAAAAAACACCAACATTACTGGGGTGACAAATTTTTTCAATGCACCGACATGATATAATTATTTTTTTTAATTTTCGAAATCCCGAAATGATGCGACTAATTTTTTTATCGCAATGGTGTGACTTTTTGTAAAAAAATCGATGTTGTAATTGTTATAAGAGAACCGATATGGTTGAATTCGTTTTTATTTTCTAAAATCTGGAAACAAGGGCATACCAGTATTGTTTTTTTTTAAACGCATTCGTTTGTTTTTGCACAAGAGAACCAATATGATAACATACATTTTTTTCTTTTTTTGAAAGACAAAAAGTAGTTTGGGTATTGTTTGAACGCCCAGGTGCTCGTATTATTTAAACGCATTGATATGCTTTATTCGATAAGTGCACTAATCATATTTAAAAGCTATATGTTTTTTTTCACATAAAATGACATATTAATCTCAAATTATTCTTTATGAGACATCCACATGAATTAGAATAGTTCATAGTATACATTTTCCACTTAAAGTCGCCTTATTCTTGAAAAATGGTTTGAAAACTATATTGAAATTCAGATTGTGATTGTATGGTTCTCGAGATTAATTTTAGATAAGAAAAAAAAAAATTCTGATTTTTCTCAAATGCATGACAAGATATCAATAATATCAAATGGCCAATTTGTCAAATTTTAGCTCAGTCCATATTGTTGGTCAGATTCCTTCACAGAGTTCTCACTTTCCACTCTAGTAAGTTCACATTTTATTTATATTTCAAGTATCTAATTGAATTTAATTTTTTTAATCCATGCCAATTTGAATAAAAATTTATCCAAATTTGTAGGATCCTGATTCAAAATCGAGTTTAGATGAAAAAATATTCTCCATTTAAAAAACTTAGGAAGATCTTATTAGGAGTATCATATCGCAAGTAGTTGGTAGATGAAAATGGACAACCTCTTCACCATGCCAATTAGAAGATGGCATCTTCCAGCCACAATCCTAGATCAATGATGGTAATAACTGTTTGGTATATGTAATCTCAACAAACCAGTTATTAGCATGCTTACTAATATCATTGCTATTGTAATAATGACGTTCAATATTTTTTGAAATTAGGATTCTAGTGATGATGAGCGACCCACCTACCCCACTACAACGTTGACTCGAGAGAAGGATGCATTAAGAGAAAGACTCGGATAGGAAGCATAGAAAGAATGGTTGAATCAACCAGCTATTCAATTCCCACTATATTGAGATTCACCAATTAGGAATGACTATAACAATAGTAGTTCTTCGTCACAAGTTGGAAATTGAGGCAATCAAATAGATGTTGGTACAGATTATTACTTACGAGATACGACTGCCATGGATGAAATTTTTTTAGATGCATTCGAGGACAATGAGCTAGGGGGTGATGCTCATATCACTGATGCCTTATGCTAAAGCCCAAAATATGATTCCACTGCCCCTCTCTTTGGACCTGGTGGCAAGTCAAATTCTAATTAGCTAGGGACAATGATGGTGTTGTACAACTTGAAAGAAAAGTTTAACTTGTCGAGTGCATATTTCTCGAAATATTGAGGTAATTCACCTGCATGATCGATCAAGTCCCTTATAATTTTAGAAATATTGTCACACAATCAACATTAAAAATGGTCGATTTTACGAATGTTAAATATTTACATTATACAATTATATTCCCACAAACTACAGATTATTAAAATATAAGTTTCTTCTGAGTGATAATGTCTTGTCGGGTAGTTGCAAAGAGGCAAATCAATTTTTGAAAATATTGGGTGTTGATTACATATCATATCATGCATGTTCGAATGATTATATTATATATAGAGGAGAATATGTAAACAAAGAGATATGTCCAAAATGTGGGCATGATAGGTACCATAATTAAAAAAATAGGTAAATCACATGGTCCTCCGCATAATATATTGAGGCACATGCCTATAATCCCAAGGATTCAAGGACTAATCCGTCTTGCGGACAAGACCGAACTCCCTAGTACTAAAAGTATCTAGCAACAAACAGCCAAATAAAATAATCTTTCTCTAAGCATATCTGATCTACGAAAAGCTCTATAGAGGTGTAAAATACTTACCGTATGTCCAGCGCTTGCTTGAAGTCGTTGTTGTCCCTCGTGCACTTGAAGGAGTTTTCCTCGTAAACCTGCAGTCACAAACAAGAAAAATATTACATAGCACCTGTATAGAGATCATCATAAACCATGCTTATCATAGTGATCAAGGAATCTATGAAATAAACCATTAACTGAAAGCTTATTGAGAAAAATGAGTATATTTGTATTAATTTCAAAAGAAGGAAAACCTTACAACTTGAGCCTTGATGTTGCACAGGCCTTCCCGGGGTCCAAAGCAGGAGTCTCCTCTACTTTGATAAGATCTGCACTCCTCCAACCAAGACGAATAGAGGTATGTAATCTCTCCTCACAAAAAGTCTTAGTTAACTGAGTCTAAATCTTAACAGCACTTAACCTCAAATATTCTAAAGCTTCAACTCCCCTTGAGGCTACCCAATGCCTCTTTTTATAGTGGAAAAGAGGAGGTTTTCTATTCCAACTATGAAGGGATAGAATCCTCCTTCAAAGGGATAAGCTCCTCACATAAAGGGGTTAGTTCCATAAGGTAAGGGATACATGCACCTCATAAGAGCGGTTCTGCCATTGCAAGATTCTTTCTAGAGGCTTCTAGAATTTACTTTTATTGAGATTTTTGGAATTTACTTGCGCATTTTTGATATTACAGGGGTTCGCACCTTTAACACAGATAAAGTGCGTTCAAGTACGCAAGAGAGCTGAACATTAGGTGCGGGACTGCAGGCAAGATAGAGAGAAAGTGCGACACCAAAGTTTAGGAGATTTTTAGGAACTTTTCTATGATTTTCAAGGCTTGACATGAGGAACTGATATGTTAGACTTGCAAAGGGAGAAGTATGATTAATAATGAGCTCATACACATAGCAGAATGTCAGGATGACAATTTTCAGTGTAACAGATTGCCCCGTAAAGTGCAAAGTCTGGAATAGATGATGTTGAAGTCTGTCATATATGAAGAGTGCAGTACTTTATCATTTCAAGGATCATCCTGTGGACCCCAGTAGAAACTTGTAAAAACATTCAATGCAATATATATATATATATATCATCGCTGAGGTAGGCATTCCCATACTCAGATCAAAACTAACTAATTCAAACTGTTCTGATACAGGAATGATTTTGAGTACATCACAGTATAGACATGCGTAGACACAGTGTGGACGTAGCCATCTGTTTATAAATAGTCCACTGTATAAATGATAACAAATTCCTTGTAGCCTGGATGGTAAAAACTAGATCCAGGGTCTTGATTTCTGCACCTCGAACTAGTACGATTCTATCCATGTGAATGAATGTGTCGAATTCGAACATGGTAGAAACCACTTGATTACCAGTCAATGATGTAAACTGTTAACAAGTGTGAGAGTAACCACTAGTAATGTCAATGGCTCTCAAAGTACTCAGTACAATCCATGAAATGTGAATGAATGAGCTTAAGTCGAACATGTCACGGAATCATTCAATCGAAGGTCAATGAAGCAACCTGTCGTCGAAGGCGAGAAACCTGCCATTAAGGCATGCAGATTTCAAGGTACTGACGATTTCTGGATCAACTTCCTAGATAATGAGTTTTCGTCGATAGAAAGTGATCTGTCATAGGCAAGCCCACAACACAAAATCATAGATCAAGTTTTTAAAATATATTGGCAAGGACTGACTTAGGGATGGTAAAAAATGGATGATAGATATTTTGCAGATGAATGGTTTATTTGAACTGTCCTCTTGAACACATAACGACACTGCAGATGGCTTGGTGACAATTGACCCAAAGCTAATACCTAGAAACCGGATGAAGACTTTCAATGAGGTTTTATTAACTGTTAGGCAAAGGATTTCCCAACTCAGGTGAAGGAAAGTGTCATGTTCAAGAGTGGTTAACTGGATTTTCGAAAAATCAAAATCCAACAAACAAGTCAGTTTTTCTCTCTTTTCCCCCACCATTTTTGGCAAGTACCTCTTTATTTTGACAAGCTTGAGGAGGATAACATTTGCTTGTTTATAAGCTCATCCTTTGGATGAGTCCAACTTAGTTTAAGATTTGAACCCTAAGAAGGAGTGGTCCATTCCTGTTAGAATTGAACAGGTCCTTTACTGTTAAATTTTAACGAGTCCAGTATAGGAGAAACTCGCAATTTTAGGGAGTCAGAAGAAAAAACTTAAGAAAACTCCATGGGTTTAATTTTTCGTAAATTTAGTCTCTCGAGCCCGAAAAAGGATAAAATAATGCGGGAGAGAACTCTATTGACCGTAATTAGTCAACATATACCTTTTTCGTAAATAGTCCATTTCAGTCTGTAAAAGGGGTAAACTTATACTGAAGGGACGATCATTCATTTACTTTAACGAGTTCGAATAATCAAGTACTCGGCAATCTTTTCATGTGTAGAGACTCTGAAAAGGGCTTAAAAGAGGACTCCAAGTTTTCTCTTTTTCGTAAATTTTTTTAAAGAGTCCGAAAAAGTGATAAAAGTATGCTCTTTGTTGAAAAACGATCAATTCTCCTGGAAAATCCAATTTCTGCACAAAAACTTAAAACATTACACATACCTATTTAAGATAAGTAAAAATGCTTTCAAAAATACCCTTTTAAAGTGAAAAATAAACAAATTAAAAATTCATATATTTGAAAAAACTTATAAAAAGGACTTTTTCAATCTCATTTTTACCGTTCAAGTTCAGAGTGAAAAGTAGAAGCTTTTGGGTAAAAAATTTCCTGTGAAGATTCTGAAAAATCCGTCCGACGAAATCGAGAACCCTCAATCCCAAGTAATCCACGACCTCTTAATCTTGCATTTCATCTGTTTACAATTCATTTTTAGGCTTTAGATTTTATTTTTAAGGGAAAAAACTAGTTTAAGAAATCGCCCGCGGAGGTCTGCAGGTTCCACACATGGGCCCTGCGGACCCCGAATTTTTCCTATATAGAAAAAAGTCGTGGGTCCGCACTTTTACCACAGAGCGTGTGCGTTCCTACGCACTATGCACAAAGGGAAAGTGTGGTCCACGCGTTTTTAAATTTTAAAATCAAATTTCTCATTTGGCGCCCAAAAATTTTCAAATTAGATTGTTGTAACATATATTTTTATGCATTGTAGGATTAACAAGATGTTGATTTGGAGAGAACGTGAGCAATGCAAGCATTAAGAGCATGTGGTTTATATAAATTCTAGGCCATTCAGGGCATGAGGGCACATGTAGACCTCCTGACATGGATGGTAAATAGGTGGAACGTGCAGGACCAGTGTTTCATTATTGGCGGCCATCGGCTCGAAATCGAGCTGGAGGATATTTATTTTCTGATTGGTTTGTCCAAGAGGGGTGAACAACTTTCCTTGTTTGGGACTAGGCCAGGTGGCCAAACTGTCACTAGTCTTCAACAAGAATTTTGTAATGACCAGGCAGACCCCAAGGACAAACGGATTGATATAAAAACTATCATTCATCCCGAGCTGAAATTTATTGCGTTTACTGCTACCAGACTGTGTGGGAGTGCAGTGCTGCATGTAGCTACCGGTTCCCAGATGCGCATTACTGTGGACTGTTTTCGAGGTACCATTTTCAACTGGTGCGAAGCTGTGTTGGCCAATGTAAAAGGCCAACTAACTAGAGTGAAAAATGGCAAACTAAATAATTTTGGATATGGATCCATCGTGGTCACTTTTTTTCTATAGAGGATCCCCATGTTAGCTCCGCAGAGTATCCTTGTCGATGTTGGTCGACCTCGAGAACCTAGGATGGTTTGTTGGGTTGCATTGATGGCCCATCATGGTATTGAGGGTGCTGAGATTGTTCGATTTCCTCCTTCATATTTTCGTTGGCTGGACCACCAAATTTTTGTCATAGAGGAATTTCCATACACCGGGATAGATTTCCGCGGTGACCGAGAGATGACTCTCCCAGCAGGGTAACAGTGGGATGGAACAACTAAAATCAATTTCAACAAATTCTAAGTCTAATTTTTTTGTTTGTTTTTTAATCGTCTTGAAATTAATAACCAAAAGTTTTGAATGCAGATGTGGGCCCACAACGACCAGCCCATCTCCAACCTTATGAAATAAGACAACCAGTTGCAGCCGCACCAGCCCCAGCAGGCCAATCAGCAGAAATCTTGTCTGATTTAGAGCATCACCTAGAGCGTCTGACTCTAGATATTCCAGAGACGCACATAGATGAGATCCCACTCAGATTGCAGAGATACATGATTGGTGTTCCAGGACCTTTTAGGAGGTTCCTATGTAGGGTGGCCTGAGCAGTGGTCTCTTATCATGATCACCATCAGTGATGGGTTGATCGTGTTGTAGACTCATATTTTGACTTTTTGTGTTACCATTTTTTGTCGATCATAAGGTGTTCCCACCTATGATCGAAGAAGATGTATATTTTTTGAAAATACTTCTATACTATGATATATCACTATTTACTGGCTATCTGTGTACACGTTATGAATGTTGTTTGTTTTACTGTTTTGATCATTGCAAATGTCGATTTATCATACTAGAAGCAACTGCGTCTGCTAATGTATTTAAATGTCTTGGAATATGTTGATATTCAATGTAATCAAATTCACGTTCCAAGAGATGAAATCTTAAAAATAACCGTAATAACATTGGATTTCTAATGACATAAACCATGTTAAGCTGTAATACAACAAGTTTAGAATCCAAACTAACAATCAAACTCTGAATTCCAAACGATATGGATTCAGATAATAACTCAATCACTGCACTATACTCTGCAATGTTATTTGTTGTTTGACCAAGGCTTACTGCATGCATGGATACTAACTCGTCAGAGGGTGAATAGATAACCCAAGCTGCGGAAGAAATGTTCCATGTACTATGACAAGCACCATCAGCAAAACCAATGTAGGTTTGAAGAGACGTCGACATCTGCAATATCAGGAGTAAAACTCAGATAAGCAGGAATAGTGAAAAAAAACACACTTTTAAACTAGGCACGCTTTTCTAATCTAAGACACACCAGCAGTAAAGAAATCTAATCTAATAAAAAATCTCCACACCAAGTTTAAGCATAATATCGCTTCAGATAAAGCCCATTTCTGGGTTTATCTAAAGGGACACCGTCAAAATATATCAGCTCATAGGCCCCTTTTGCCAGCTTTCGCTTAACAATGAAAGGGCCATGCCACATGGGCACGAATTTCCCAGCACCTAGCTTATCGTTGGTTTGATCATAAAATAAGACTAGGTCTCCTTTTGAAAAATTTCGAGGGGTAACACTTCTATCATACTGAGCTTTTATTCGTTTAACATGAGCCTCGTTTGCTATTACAGCATTTCGTCGATTCTCATCCAGCTGAGCCAAGTATAAAAAATGTTTCTTCTCTTCAGACGTAGCTGGGAGTAATTCTATGGCTAATTTCAGTGACAAAATTTTTCATTCAATTGGCAACACAGATTCCAAACCGTAAACGAGTTGAAAGGGAGTGAAACCAGTTGATGTTTATACTGAGGTTCGATATGCCCAAAGTGCTGAAAATAACATGGAATGCTAATTCATTTTGTGAATACCAATAATTCGTCTAATCATGGTGACTAAAACTTTATTTATGGCTTCAACTAGACCATTGGCTTGCAGATAATACATAGTGGAACTATCGTGGCACAGGCCAAGTTGATCTGTCAGTTCAGTCAGCATGACATTCCGAAAATGACTTCCATGATCTGTAATAATGGCTTGAGGAACACGGAACCGAGCAGTTATGTGATTAAATACGAAATTTGCTGCAGTCTTGCTGTCAACCGAAAATGTAGGCATCACCTTGGCCCACTTAGTAAAATAATCTACTGCTAAAATAATATACGCATGCCCCCCGGCCGAGTGAGGGTTACATGTAATAAAGTCGATACCCCATTTCGCGAAAGGACCAACAACAATTATGGGGTGAAGAGGAGCGGGTGGCGCGCACATCTTACGATCAAAAATTTGACAATCGTGGCATTTTCAGACTGCATAAATACAATATTTGAATAACGACGGCCAGAAATAACCAACGCGCAATATCTTTTGGGTTGTGGCATACCCAGACATAAGACCGCCACATGCTCCAGAATGGAAGTCATTTAAAACCTTTTCAGCTTCTACATGAATAAAACAACGTCGGAAAATAGAATCCGCTCCACGATGATAGAGTGTATCACCAATAATATTTTACTGTTGGGATTGGAAGCGTATTTTCCATCGCTGAGATCATGAGAGTTCAAGCCAAAAAGATTGGGTTTGGAGATAAACAATAATATCTCCATACCATGGATCGAGAGTACTGATAAGAAATAGAGATTCGTCCGCAATGGGCTCTTCTGCCACAATTTCAGTATCAGTAGAGGGGAAATCACACATCAGTTCCGCAAAAACCAAAGATTTCTTTGCCTTGGATTTCTCAAATTCCAAGTCAAATTCTTGCAAGATGACTATCCATTTGGAATACTTGCCCCCTAGCAATTTTTTGGTTAAAATGTACATCATAGGGTTACAGTTAGAAATTACTATGGTTTTACGTAACAAGATGTAGTGTCTAAATATTTGGATAGCTTGAACAGCTGCCAAGGCCAATTTCTCCACATGTGTGTATTTAATCTCAGTCGGATGCAGATTTTGACTAAGATAGTAAATCACATGTTCAGTTTTAGATTCATCTTCCTGAACTAAAACCATCCCAATTGTGGAATGAGAGGCGGAGAGGTACAAAATGTAATCCTGGTTGTAGTTTGGAGGATGCAATAACGGTGCATGGGTCAACGCGTGTTTAAGTGCATCAAAATATCGATTAGCGATCTCATCCCAAAAGAATGGAATGTTTTGTTTCAGCAACCGGGTAAAACCCTTTGTTAGCTCGGCGTAGTTAGGAATGAACCGACGTAAAAAGTTTGCTTTCCCCTGCAAACTTTGGAGTTGGCGCAGAGTCGAAGGCGGAGGTAAATTGACAATAGCTTCGACCTTCGATGGATCAATGCGAATGCCTGCTTTTGAAACAACAAATCCCAGTAAGCGACCCGATTCTACACAGAAAACACATTTGTGTGGATTCAACCTAATTCAATAATGCCTACATCTCATAAAGATAGCTCGTAAATTAGTGAGATGGTTGGCCCTACGTGATGAATGAGTAGGTAAATCATCGAGATAAGGCTACACAATGTGCTTAATGTCATGAAATGTGTAAGACATAGCCCTTTGAAAAGTTGCTCCAGTGTTCTTTAACCCAAAAGGTAGTTTGCGATAAGAAAATTTCCCCCATGGAAAAATGAAAGTTGTTTTTGGCTGATCAGCAGGGAGTATGTTTATTTGATTTTAACCGGAAAAACCATCCATAAAGGAAAAAATTTCACTGCCGGCACAATCATCGATTATTTGGTCGATATAGGGGGTTGGATAATTGTCTTTGGGACAAGCTCGATTAATATCCCTATAATCGATACACACTCGTATCATTCCTTGTTTTTTAGTAACAGGAGCAATATTCGATACCCACTCTGCTAAAGGAATTGGATAAATAAAACCTGCGCGAAGTAATTTTTCAACTTCAGCCTTGATAGCAGCAGCTTTTCTAGGATGTATTTGACGTAAACGTTGACGGACAGGTTTGGCATCCAGGTAAGCCTTGATTTCATGTATGACAATTGACGGATCAATTCCTGGCATTTCTTCATAGGACCAGGCAAACACATCATGAAATTCCTGAAATAGGGATTTATAAGTTTGAATTTAATCTTCAGTAAAACAAGCACCTATATGAATGTTTTCAATTATTCCTGGCTTTACTGAAATGTCAATTGGAATCGTTCGAGAGATATTTTCCAAATTTAACTCAGAATCAAGATTTTAGAATGGATTCTGGGGTTCTTTGACATATTCAGCAGTAAAAATTGAAGCAAAATCATCTTCAAAATGATCTAGTTCAGGTAAAAATGAAGATCGATGATGTAGATCTTCCCATGGTAAATTTTCAAAGGACAAAAATTCACAAATCTGCTCATCAGTATGAACAAGATCAGGAAATGTCATTGTGGTTGAACTGGATATAGAAATTGATTCCTATTGGATCCCATTCATTGGATCAATTTCAGTTGAAGAGGGGTCGGAAAGTGACTGTATAGCCTGGTATGCAATTTCAAATGAACTCAAAGGCATCATGCCATAAATTGAATCTAACTCAGAGTCAGAAGGTATGATCCAAGGATCATAAAACGTAACAGTGTCTGACGAAATCATATGAATAGTTGCAGTAGAAGGCAATACGTTAGGAGGAGGAAAATAAAAAGTTCCTAGTAAACCATAATCTTTAATCAAACCTACTCCAACATCCTTATAAGGGATAGCCGCTTTACCAACGTGTTGGATTGTTTCTGTAGAGGTTGTGTCGGATGAAAAATAAGTTAACTGATTTATTGTAACAATCATTCCTTGATGTCGAAATTTTATGAGTTGAAAGACCGAAGAAACAACAACAGTCATAGCATAAGACCAACTGCGACCCAGAATAAGGTTGTAATCTAGAGGGGCATCAACCACTTCCACATCTAGATTTACAATTTTACCTTCGACCCCTATGGGTAAATCCTACAAAATACCAAAAGGGTGAAAACCTCGACCATCAAAAGCCTTAAGAATTGTCGGAGACTGATTGAGTGTAGGAGAACCAAGCGATTTCCAACACTGGATCGACATAATACACGTTGAAGCTCCCTCATCAATCACAGTCCGAAATATCGGTCTGTTTTTTACTAACACTGGAATTTGGAAAGCCATTTGGTGAGGTAGACGAGGCATACTATTTTCTAAATCGAAGATTATAAGGTTGGAATCCTGAATGTATACAGCTCCTATGGCATACAAAAGCAATTTACGTTGTGCTGGGCATGATTGCAACACTTCCAAAGCTGACATTGCTGAAGGGGAAATAGTTAAATCTTCAACAATGTTGTAATTCTGAGCATCTCTCGCATGTGGATTGAAAGTTGATTTACGAAGAACACCCTTAGCAGGCGGTTTGATTATTAAGTCTGGATTTTGTTTCTCGATCTGTAGCGGACCAGAAACAGAAGGAGGTGTAGTTGATGTATTTGCATTAGAAGATTCTGCTTCTTTACCATCAACAGGATTCTTAGTACCATAATATTGCGATCGCGTCACAATCCATACATGAGACATCATTAGAATAGGTTCTTCTGAGGTATTCGAGGTAGAACCAACCATTTTACTATCTTGAGTTGGAAAAAGATCCTTCAAGACAGCAGGTTGTTGTGAACCTTTAACGAATTTTGCAACCTCTACTCGATGTGGGCATTCCTTAGTAAAATGATCCTCGTCACAAATTTAACAAGGATAACGAGGTTTGCGTTTTTTGTCATTAGATTCATTTTTATCAATTTTCTCTTTTGAATTCTTTTTGTTTTTATTCTTCCCTTTATTTTTACTGCCAGATTTAGATTTGGTCGTAGATGTCTCTACGACATGAATGTCAGCAGAAATTTCGGTGGAAGATTATCATTTCGAGGAATCTGGTAAAGTTATAATAGGAGAATAATTCTTTGAAGATTTCTTCTTGCTTTTAGTATTGACTGTACCAATCATACCATCAGTGGCATGAGACCCTGAAGGAGCAGCAGCTATTTGACCTTGTTTTGGAAGGTCGGAGATTTTTTCATGTAAAGTACCTGACTGCGTGTAAACGAGGTCAAGGTACTGAGCTTGAGAAATTACTTGCTTTTCAGTAACAACACTAGCCTTAGCTACATCCTCGGTGATCTTGGGTAATAATGATTTAACAAACCATTCCGCCAAAATTTGATCCGGAATGTAAACTTTCACCAAACGCCTTCTATGTCGCCATTCATGAATATGATCAGAAATGTAAATGGACGTAGATTGTTTCAGTGAAGTTAATAGTTCCGTGCCATTTTCGTATCTGACAGGCAACCGAAAATGAGTCAAGAAGGCAATTCCTAACTGACTGAAATTATGAAACGAGCCTCGTGGTAACTCGATGTACCATTTGGCTGCAAGACCAATAAGAGTTCTTTGGAAAAGATGTAAGCGAATCGAATCATCAATGATTGAATTAGATGCACACCAGAGGTGATAAGTCATGACGTGATTTGATGGATCCTCTCCTGACTTACCTTCGAATTTGGGTATATCACTGGGAAACTTATGTGGCATTAGCGGCCAGTATGGATAATAGAAAATTGGATCATTCGTAAGGTGCGTCAAATCAAGTAAATCCAAAATTTCAATAAATGGTAACTGATGGTTAGGGTCACGAAACCTTGAGTAGCCAAAGCAGTTCTAGGAGGAGGATACCCAAGGTAACTGGGAATCAGAGTTGCATTAGGAATCGTGTAACCTCCCGGGTAAACAGGATTAACCGGACCAAACTGGGGTTGTTGAGGTTGCTGATAAGTGTAGCCAGGGTACGGTTGATACTGATAATTTGGATTTTGTGAAACGGGACCGAATTGAGGCTGTCCCTGGTACGGTTGATACGTGAATTGCGGTTGACTTGTGACCACCGTACTTGTACCAGCTTGTCCCGCAGGCATCTGGACCAAAGTCTGAACTGAAGGACCTGACTGGGGTACAGAGACTTGAGAGATTTGCACGGATGCAGGGATAGAAGAACTCGGGGCTACAGATACTCCAGAAACAGGTGTTACAGGTTGAACAGACGTTGTAGCAGTTTGAGGCGGAGTCTGAGGTGTACTAGGCACAGACTGCTCAATAAAACTAGGTGTAGGAGTTTGAATAGTAGGCTGGACAGGTTGCTGGGTTGGACCAGAAACCAAGGCTGTCCAGGTTGAAAAGGTAACTGCACATTAGGCTGCATAGGTTGTTGATATTGGGATGGATCCCACACCATATTCATTTCGGTGTATTGTCCCACAGAAGGTTGAACATAAGGACCATAACCTGGTTGAACGTAGGGTTAATAAGTAAGTGGTAAATTTCCGGCTCCTTGAACATATGACTGACTAGAAGGCTGTTGGAAACCTTGAATTGGGTACTAACCTTGAGGTTGATAACCCTGAGGTGCGTACTGAATCTGGGGTTGATAAGGACTCTGAGGAGCACATTGAGCTTGGGGTTGACCCTGGGGTATGTATTGTCCTAAAGGTTGATATCCTTGAGGTATGTACTGTCCTTGGGGTTGTCCCCAAAAATAATATGATTCCATAGTTTTTCCTAGGAAAAAACTACCTTGAGCTTTCCCTCCAGCTGGTAACTGACTTCCTCAAGGTTGCCCCCTAGGCGGTAGTTGATTTCCCTGAGATTTCCCTCCAGGCGGTAACTGACTGCCTTGAGGTTGAGGATTCATAATATTACCAGACATCATAAATATTTGCTCGGCGTTCGACGTTTCAGTTTTAATTCCACTTAAACCATATGATAACACATTTTCAATTAGTTGAGGAGCGCCCCCGAGAAAGTACCAGACAGAGCCTGATATCCCGAAGGAATAGAAGGACCACCGTGTAAAAATGCTTCCGGTGTCTGGCAAAACATGGATGACTCTCCTGCCATGATGGATGACGGATAATAACCTCTGGGTGTTGGATGAAAAGGAATTCGAGGTGGATAAAAAGCAAGACCCGGATTCTCTAAAATTTTTGCTAAGGATAGATACCAAGCACTAGTTCGAATAGGGCTGTATAAAATAGATTCACGCTCCCTAAGATTTAAACACTGAGGGGATTCGGGAAGAGATAACTCTTCGTCTGAATTAGTAAGTTCTTCAATAGATAAGTCTAGATGGAATATCGTTAGTGACAATATTTCTTACCCTAGGTGAACCAGGATCGCTAGAAGTTGGTGTAATAAATCCTGAGGATGTTTCCAAAACAGAAGGTTCAGTTTCAGGTTTAGAGATTTTAGGTTCGTCAGCTAGTTCACTGAAAAGAGAAATACTACCAGTAACTTCAGAAACTGAAATCGGCTCTTGAATGTGTCCTATTATGGGTATTTGATGATCAGGATGAACCACTATATATTAAGTTCCAATTTCTGTTGATATAATCCTATTGCTGCTAGATGATACCAGAGCACGAAGCCCTTCAAGATGAATTGGTGTATATTCAGGGGGTTTCCCTTGTAGTCTCCGAGATTGTCTCAGCAATTCTGCCACGATCAAATATTAACTAATAACACGCAAACAAAGAAAATTTCAATGAAAACACCTAAAGTCTCTAAAGAAACAAACAGCTGAATCACACGCCTAAAAATCTAAGAGTTCAAACCACACACAAACAGTAACTTCCCGTACTAAAAACACTAGTTGGTGATGAAATCCAACTTAGTAGAAATTTAATATAGAAAGGGCAGTTGGAACAGTTACCCCGACAACCTGCTTAATGAAACAGACTGGCACAAGTTTCCTCACAAAACCATCTCGTGTGAAGAGAACCCCCCAGAGAGTCCAAGTGAGTCTAGTCGACGTCTACTCCAGGTATAGTGAGATTTTTCCTTCACTGTCACCTCAGGAAATAATCTTAAGTTTGTGGACACTAAGGTTACCAACAGTAAAAAATATAACTGGGGGAACAGTCTACGATCCAATCCCACGCGCAAGGGCAGAGTAACAAAGCTCAATCCCCTTGAAGGTTCCTCGACATGGTTAATCAGAGGTTTATCGACAAGTGACCGCAGGCTCCTCGACAATGGTTAATTCGAGGTTTACTGTTTGTAATGCGCGCAAAATCTTCTATCTTCCCCAATGAAACAGAATTGATTGTCTCAAAGGTTCAGACATGATCTCGTGATTGACTTCTTTAAGAGAAGCTTCCCAGATTATACAAATTGCAATTAGATTTATTTCCTACCGCAAAATTTGTCTACTTGTTTGTTTTACTATATTGGAGATTTAATTACTCCCTACTCCAAGATACTAGCCTAAGCTATGTTGGTGATAAGAGCCCTAGAAAATAAAAATATTTCTAAATGAATTTTAATTAAGTGTTACTTTTAGGAGCTGTTTCTTAAGTCAGTGGGTGCGGAAATGAAAATCTGATGGTGTGAAGACTCGACTTCCAAAAACACTAAAAATGCACCTAAAAATGATAATCAGATCGTTTTCTTTCAATGAAATTATAGTTAAGAAAGAGTTGGAGAATGCAATTCTTTTAATAAACTGTTCCTTCTTTGAACATAAAGAATAATTGAAAGAAAATATTTTTGTCTTTCCAACAATAACTCAAAATGAGACTAATTATCAAAGCTCACAGGAAAAATCCTTTCACTTTAAAAAACTTGAAGCTACAAAACAAGTTTCCTTCAAAATAAATCTAAAAATTTTAAAAGCACTCAAAACCATGAAACTAATTCTGAGATCTACAAACTTTAACAATCTAATCGAATAAAAGCTTTAAGATTTTTTGAAGAATGTTTTTACTTAGTTATTCAGAAAACTAAGGATCTATTCGTCCATAATAACAAACAGATCAAAAACACTCAAATATGTTTTTATAAAAAATGAAATTCAAAAACCTATAACAAAGTTTCTTTTCGAAGATTTGCAAAGAAACGGGTAGCTCTATTTCTCAATAAAGGATGATTTCACAATCAGGTCAGATTCAGCAAAATAAAAAAAGACCAATGTAATCTGAGGTACTTCAAAAAGTCAATGCTTCGAATCACTACAAATACCAAGTGAAAAACAATCCAAAACACAAAACTTCTAGAAAATCATCAAAACACCAATACTGTTAAGATTCGTTCACAAAAGGCTTTTGACAGAAACAATCATTAATCTGGGAAAAAATCAAAAACTCTAAATTAAAATAAAGATAAACTGAAGAAAGAAATCTAGGGTTTTTCAAAATTTTAATAGGGTCCGCAGGCTTCCAGAAGTAACAGGTGCGGTACCACACTGTTTACTCAAGGAAAAATGTGAAACTGCCCACACTGTGCAAAGAAGGCAAAGTGTGGTCCCAGGAAAAACTAGAGAAAAACATAAAATATCTCAAAATTTTCAAAAACAGAGAAAACCTAAGCTACGCAGGTAGATATCTATCAATAAAAAACCAGGAAAAACGTTTCCTCAAATCAAAATAAAAGAGAACCAAAAACAAAAAGTTCTT
Source organism: Pinus albicaulis (assembly GCA_034641835.2). Classification (NCBI taxonomy): domain Eukaryota; kingdom Viridiplantae; phylum Streptophyta; class Pinopsida; order Pinales; family Pinaceae; genus Pinus; species Pinus albicaulis. The sequence continues at coordinate 32,102 of JAXQQM020087834.1, forward strand.
CCCCAGTGGAGTCGCCAATTTTTTGTATGGATTAATCCGTCTTGCGGACAAGACTGATCTCCCTAGTACTAAAAGTATCTAGCAACAAACAACCAAATAAACTAATCTTTCTCTAAACATATATGATCTATGAAAAGCTCTATAGAGGTGTAAAAGACTTACCGTATGTCCAGTGCGTGTTTGAAGTCGTTGTTGTCCCTCGTGCACTTGAAGGAGTTTTCCTCGTAAACCTGCAGTCACGAACAAGAAAAATATTACATAGCACCTATATAGAGATCATCATAAACCATGCTTATCATAGTGATCAAGGAATCTATGAAATAAACCATTAACTGAAAGCTTATTGAGAAAAATGAGTATATTTGTATTAATTTCAAAAGAAGGAAAACCTTACAACCTGAGCCTTGTTGTTGCACAGGCCTTCCTGGGGTCCGAAGGAGGAGTCTCCTCTACTTTGATAAGCTCTGAACTCCTCCAACCAAGACGAATAGAGGTATGTAATCTCTCCTCACAGAAAGTCTTAGTTAACTGAGTTTGAATCTTAATAGCACTTAACCTCAAATATTCTAAAGCTTCAACTCCCCTTGAGGCTACCCAATGCCTCTTTTTATAGTGGAAAAGAAGAGGTTTTCTGTTCCAACTATGAAGGGATAGAATCCTCCTTCAAAGGGATAAGCTTCTCACATCAAGGGGTTAGTTCCATAAGGTAAGGGATACATGCACCTCATAAGAGCGGTTCTGCCATCGCAAGATTCTTTCTAGAGGCTTCTAGAATTTACTTTTATTGAGATTTTGGAATTTACTTGTGCCTTTTTTATCTTACAGGGGTTCGCACCTTTAACACAGATAAAGTGCGTTCAGGTACGCAAGAGAGCTGAACATTAGGTGCGGGACCGCAGGCAAGATAGAGAGAAAGTGCGACACTAAAGTTTAGGATATTTTTAGGAACTTTTCTCTGATTTTCAAGGCTTGACATGAGGAGCTGATATGTTAGACTTGAAAAGGGAGAAGTATGAGTAATAATGAGCAATAATGTCAGATGAAAATTTTCAAAGGTAGTA
>JAXQQM020092586.1:0-21863 GCA_034641835.2 Pinus albicaulis
TGTCACAAAATGTATATATGTGTCTCTGTTTCTTAACCCTTCAAATATTAATAATATATTTCTCAAACATCAAATCTTTATTAGCTCTGCAATGCCATATTCCTTTTATATTGAAGTGAGCGAATGGAAGACGAAGAAAGAAAAGGATTTTAACTTGTCATGCTGCTTTAAACAGAAACTGCCATCATAAAATCCTGAAGAAGTGAAAAACAAATAAGCTAAAGAAGAGGAGCGCCCATTAAGGATGTTTAACCCTTAGATATATAAATATCAAGAGACCTGCAGCTCTAATCACTCTACTTTATTCACAGATATGGAAATGAAATGAAAACAAGAAAACTCTTCAACACAGATGGAATATTGGGAACTTGCAAAACTTTTTCATTCATTCAATATTGCTCAGTACAAAATTAGCCTTCAAAGGTTCAAAACTCGGAACCTTCTTTCTTCCTTAAGATGTCTTTAAATACAATCTGAACCAAGATGGTTTCAGTTATAAAACTGATTCTAACTGACTGTAACTGCTTAACTACTCTTTGTAACGGAGGTACATGCCTCGGAAACATTTCATTACATTTTCATAACTTCACTTAAAACAAAATAAAAGATGATAACTCCTAATCTAAAGGAACTGATGTTCCTGGAATAGCAGCTGACTCAATGATTACTTGCGGCTGAACGGCTACTTGTGGCTGCTTGGCTGGAAATCCTTTTTCTGTGTCAATAGAAAATTTCTTACATTCCTTCCAGAGCTTATCTTGAGTTATTGGAGCATTCTTATAACGATGATATTCTAATGTGAAGGCAACAACATGACTGTGAGTGAGGTTACTTGTGAACAATGTTTTCACCATCCACAGCAGAAGGAAATGTCTTTGTAAGAAATTGAATACTGTTTCTCCCTTCAGTATCTGCGTCTTCTCATGTTGGCCATCTGCTCTGCTTTTTGCAAATACCAATTGATCCTCATAAAACTTCCAGGACATAAACTCACCTCCCTCCTTCCAGCATGAGGGCAAACCGGTTCTTATCAACTCATCAAATGAAATATCAAATTTCTTAACCATCTCTTTAATTACATGTAGTCGCTTCTCTGATGCCTTCAGAAGGTCATTTTTAATGATCATTTTGTTTACTTCTTCAGCATAGAAATACATATCCTGTATCCCCATATCTTGCAACTCTTCATCTGTCTTGGTATTAATAAAATTCATGAATTTCTTGGCCCAATTTGATCTTTTGATAGCGGCTTGCTTATCCGATAACAACTCTTTTTCGTGATCTGCAACAATGTTCTTCTCTCTGGCAATTACTTTTATGGAGTCCCATTTTGCCTGCATTTCAGAAATGATCTCATTCCAGATGAGATCCTTAGCTTTAATAAGGGAAATATTTCCCTTCAATTTCTCCTTGAGTTCTTTGATTTCTTCCTCAGCTTTTTGTAACTTTTGCTCGTTTTCATTTGCCTTTCCTTCCCATCCCTGCATCAATCTAAGAGCTGTGGCCAATTCAGACTGGGCCTGTTTGCAATCTCTCTCTGCCATTTTTAATTCTGTGTTCAGCTGAACAACCTGGGCTTGTGGGTCAGCTCCACCTGCAGAAAAATCAAAAGTACAAGTATGGTTCTGGATTTGATTTTGTAAGGTTATAGCAGTCTGCTTTACCTTATCAAGTTCCTCGTCCTTCTTTATCAACTGTTGTCGTAGTTCCTCTTTTTCCTTTTCTACCTCTGCTACTTCGGCTGCCAACGAATGCTCTGCAGCTGGCAATTTCAGCTTTTTCCTTAATGAAGATATTTCTGATTCTGCACTCTTCATCAGTTTTTGAATTGCACTTTTATCATTTGGATCAACCCCAATTTTCATTATAATTTTCTTCAGCTCTTCATTCTGAGTAGTTAATGCTCTTGCATTGGATTTTTCCATCTTGCATTGTTTGACCACCTTAGCAAGCATATTTTCTATCTTGACTGCTGTAGCAGTGGTTTTGCTCAAATCATTGACAATCAACTGACCTGTTTGCATGTGGAGATTCATCTTGTCCCACAAGGGGATCTTTTTCACATCCATGACTATATTCAACTCCTTAAAGCTGCCTGAAGGTCCCAGAGACATTCCTGTCAGATGCGACAACGCCATTTTAAACTGATCTTTCTCCAGATCCATTACAGTCAATAGTCTTGTTTGGTCAGCAGGTATATGGTGCTCTGCTTGTGTCTCTATATTGGCCCTTATTCTTTGGTTCTTTTCTTCAAACTGGGAGAATACTTGCTTCATGGAAGGAGCCTTTTCCAAATGAATTTCTGGTCTGCTCGGAGATGACGGGCCACCCTTTTCTTCACTGACCTGGAGAGTAAAACCAGGTGAATTGGAGGAGTGGTCTTCTGCTAATTTCGTCCTTTTCTCCTCTCGAGGTTCCTCCTCATCAATCTCAATAACGTCATCTCTTCCTCTCTTGCCCATCTTCTCCAATATTGTAGGTGTTTGAATACCGATCCGTGATGAACTTAGCCCTCCTGGATTAGCCAACTTCTCTAAATCCGGTTTACTCACATGAGTAAAAGCAGCATACCCATTCTCGACCCTTCTTTGTGAAATAATCCCATGTGGGTCATAGGCCCATTTCTCTCCCAATAGCAACTGTGTTCCTTCCAACATCTTTGATACCTCCTCAAAAGCTTGCCTTGTGTTAACAACAAAAGGGCCTACACTCATAGGCAACTTGTACATTAATCCTTTCTTCATAGGAAGAAAATGAACTTGATCCACATTAAGACTTTTCCTTATAAATTCCAAGGCAAACAGTCTCATAGGAACAAATTTTGGAAGCCTATAAGGCTCAATACTGACTCCATATAGCCTTATTTCAGAATAATCTTCAAAAACAAACCAGTCTCCATACTTACAACTAGGTCCTAATTGCAAGAACTCCTGGGCCTTTGGCAAGAAGCATGGAGGCAGAGTTCCATTAAGAATTTTATAAGCAGTGGTCATGAAATGATCCACAAATTCAAATAAACCGGCTTCGTTCTCTTCTTTTCTGACCATATCGGTCCAAAGCAAAACTGACTGTTTATTTTTATTACTATCCATTATATTCAAACCGATAGTCATGAATTCTTCAATGTTCTGATATAAATACAAGTAGACTACCAGAGAGGGAAATCTGAAATAACCTGTTAAAGGATAGGCAATCAATTGAGAATTTACCACTTCTTGCCAAAAGGATGGGATATCCAGCACCACCCCCGGTTTCATCATGAGAGCGAACATCCCCAGGGCTGCCTTGTCAATTTTGCGATCATCATCTCTCCCCAAAATCTCCATAATACAGCTAAGAACTGGTCTGTATTGAACATTAAATACCTCCAGACTGAACTTTCCCGATTCAAATTGAGTCTTCTCTAGACTTGATACCAAAAACGACATGCAGCGATTAAACTCCTCATTTGAAAGCTCCTCGAAATATTGAATCAACGAATCTTCAGAGAACTGTAAAGGAGAATCATTTTCTGGAAAAAATAATGCCTGACGCATTAATTGAGTCGAAACCTGCAAAATATTTTCCCCTTGGGAATCCATAACAAAACACTTACCGGGGTACATCGATGAAACTAACCAAGAAATAAATTCAGGAAAGACATGAGTTTTTGGAATACAGGCGAACAACACTCCCGAACTTTGCATAGCAGAAAACACAGGTGACTTCTCAACGTTCAAGGTTACTTGATAATGCAAGAGAGGGTGATTTATAGAAGACGCAGTATCACGGACATCTTTCTCACTATCTAGGAGAGGGCTCAGATTTGACAAACCAGACAGTGATGCTCGCTTGGCCATGATTGACAGGAATTTCGAAAACAATTCAACTGAATAGCGCAAAGGTGGCGGGACGCAGTTTGAAACAGAGCAAACAGTCACAATTAAATCACAATAGGACGGAAAAACCCCACTTATAGACAACAAGAACCATAATAAATGCAAGGGTGACGTGGAAAGACAGCGAACAGTGAATGACAGTTGTTTGCCACCTCGGCGGATGACGTAATGTAGGGGGTCTGTGAGTACGGCGGAGAATTTCCACCCATACCCCCCGTAATTAATCAGGGCCGTTGATCATCATAGTTTTGCGATCTGAACAGTCAACTGCGGGGGGTCGGGTTTTGATAACCGACGGGCTAGTTGACCCCCCGCAGTTGCATATCCAAATGCTTCTTCGCACGATTGTGACTTCCGCTCCGGAAGTTGCTCGGACTTTATCTTTAATACAAATACATCAACCTAAAGTCAGCCCGCTCCATGTATCAAAATATAAATGGACATATATTGCATTCCCCTTTTTTTTATACTAAAGTATAAGAACTTTATACTATAGCATATTCTCGGATTCTTATATATATTTTTTAAATTTTCTTTTCAAAATTTCAAAAATGAAATATAAAAAGGATAGGTAGATACTGATCCAACCTGGAAGGATAGGATGGAGGCGGTACTGGAGGATAATGGACTGAAGGAGTTCATCGATAGCGATGTTCCTAAGCCGTGATCTAGCGATGCTGCATTACTTGACGCATGGCAAAAGAAGATAGCAAAGATAAGAAGAATTATGTTGGAAGGTGTGAAGGACCATATTTTGTCTAGCCTTCATGGGAAAGCCACTCCATTTTCAATATGGAAGGCTTTGATAGATTTTTTCCAAAGTAGCCGCGACCAGAGGAAGTTAGCACTGAAAGATAAGCTCAGAAATTAAAAATGGAGAAGGGTGACAGTATTCCAAAATATCTCAAGAAGTTTTTCCACTGTAGGGATGAACTGGGAAGTGTGGGGATTATTTTTGATGATGAAGACTTGGTGATCTTGGCTCTCCTTGGGTTTCTGAAGAGTTGGCATAGCTACGAAGATTCTGTCAATGGATGGGAGAAACTACTGGGATGGGAGCGACTTTGGTTGGATCTTGTGCAGGAGGAGATAAGGCAAAGTACCAGGGATGGCTCTTCATCGAAGAATGAACATGAAGAGAATTGTGCTTTGGTTGCCAAAGCAAGGAAAGGGAAGGGGAAGAAATTTCCTTCAAAATCTGAAGCTAAAGGCAAGAAGCAGGATTTGTCCAAGGTGAAGTGTTTTCACTATCACGAACATGGGCATTTCGCCACTAACTGCCCACAGAAGAAGAAGAACAAGAAGTTTGTTGGAGCTGCAGCTGGAGAGGCCTTAGCCTCACAATTTGAACTTGATTTCTCTTTGATCACATGCTTGGTTTCAATTTATATGGGATCAGTGTGGTATCTTGATAGTGGTGCATCTTTCCATATGACGGGAGACAAGGAGTTGTTTAGTGACTTGGAGGAGAAGGACCTTCAAATGCATATAGAGATGGGTGACGATGGTTGATACATTACGACTGGCATTGGGACCATTACCTTTGATAGGGATTCAGGTAATCCATTTATGTTGAAAGATGTGATGCATGTTCCAGGTTTGAAGAATAACTTGGTCTCGGTCGCAATGTTGGAAGACAAAGGTTATGACGTTGTTTTTAGTGATGGAAAAGCTTTCTTGCGACATAAAACAAAGGGTCAAACCAAGAGGATAGGGATTCGAGTTAAGAATCTCTACAAGCTGGAGGTAGATGGCTGCTCTGCAATGGTGGGAAAAGCAGAAGAAGTGGTGAGCCAGGATGAGGGAAAATTATGTTACAGGATATTGGGCCATCTTTACCATGGCACTTTTAATATTTTGCAGCAGATTTCTACTGGACTTCCCAAGGGTACTCTTGCATTGTCAGATCAATGAAAGGGATGTACTATGGGTAAGTTTGTGAAGACCACCTTTCATGAGAAGGAGAACCGTGCTTCGATGATCTTGGAGAGAATTCACACAGACGTGTGTGGACCTTTCTCGGTTGCTTCAACAGCAAAACACAGGTATTATGTTATTTTTATTGATTACTATTCTCGTAGATGTTGGATCTTCTTCATGTAGAAGAAGAGCGAAACATTCTCAAAGTTCTGTGAGTTTAAAGCATTGGTGGAGAAGGTGTCGGGGAAGCAAGTGAAAGCTCTACGGAGTGATAATGGTGGTGAATATATCTCGAAAAAATTCAAATACTTCTATAGAAAAGAAGGAATTCGAAGAGAACTCATAGCGCCTCATAACCCACAGCAGAATGGGGTCGCTGAGAGGAAGAACAGAACGATCATGGGTGCTGCACAAGCGATGCTGCATCACCAAGGTCTAGCGATGCACTTGTGGGCAGAAGCATGCAACACTGCGGTTTATGTGAAAAATCATTGTCCTCATAGAGTACTTGGCATGAGTACACTTGAAGAAGCTTTTACTGGTAAGAATCCTGATATTTCTCATTTGAAGACTTTTGGCTCATCTATTTACATTCATGTGACAAGGGATGACAGGAAGAAGCTAGAGTTGGCTGTAGAAGTTGGGATATTTTTGGGATACACAGAAACACCCCATAATTATCATGTGTAATTTCCAGACAGTCGGATGACTGTGGTGCGACAGGATATAAAATTCAATGAGGTGAAATCCATGAAGTTGTCGCTTGATAGGGAGCTACACTAGCATGCAGAGGAGGAACTTCTTGTTCCCAAATATGAGCCTCTGGATGTGGATCAGCCAGAGGAGGAGATTCATGGAGTGGAGGAGTCCACTCATGCAGAACCAAACATCAGACAAGGCAGAAAGTGTGCCATAGAAGCTGAGAGACTGAAGCTTGATGCAGCACAAAATGTAGGAGTCCCTACATTACAGCGCAGACAGAGACAGACACCTGACCGATTTACTAGATACATGGCTCTTATGAGCAAGTGTATCATGACAGAGCCATCTTCTTTTGAATAATCAGTGCAGGAGCCCACATGGGTAGATGCCATGGTGGAGGAGTATGACTCCATTGTCAAAAACAGTGCTTGGGAGATTGTTCCAAGGCCGGTGGGAAAATCAGTTGTAGGATCAAGATGGATCTACAAGGTAAAGCAAGCTGATGATGGGAGCATCAAGAAGTATAAGGCAAGATTTGTTTCCCGGGGCTTCTCACAGATAGAGGGGATTGATTATGAAGAAACCTTTGCACCTGTCACACGGTATTCTTCCATAAGGACCATCCTTTCTCTCTCAGCATAGATGGGTTGGCACATTCATCAGATGGATGTGAAGATTGCATTCCTTAATGGAATCATTGAGGAAGAGGTGTACATTGAGCAGCCTGAAGGATTTGAGATCTCAGTAGTGAGTCACATGTGTGCAGGCTCAAAAGAGTGTTGTATGGGCTGAAGCAAGCACCTCGTGCTTGGTACACACGAATCAACGGCTATTTCACTGGACTTGGCTTCACCAAGAGTGAGGCAGATGCAAACCTGTACCAAATTGTGGTGGAGGGTAAGCTTTTAATCATTTTTATTTATGTTGATGATTTAATACTAACGGGTGATGAGCAGTTGATACAATCATGCAAAGCAGATCTTTCAAAGGAGTTTGAGATGGAGAATTTGGGCCTCCTTCATTATTTCCTTGGATTGGAAATATTGCAACAGGAAAGTGAACTATTTGCGTCTCAAGGCAAGTATGCCCGGGAGATACTGGAGAAGTTTCACATGCAAGGCTGCAAGCCTATCGACACTCCTCTTCTAGGAAATTGGAGGAAAGAGGATGCTACATTGGCAGAGGTAGTGGATGCCACTTTTTATCGACATTTGGTGGGTTCGCTCATGTATTTAGTTAATACAAGACCAGACATATGCTATGCGGTGAACCAGCTTTCACAAGCGATGGTTAAGCCTACCAAGATCTTTTGGAAGGCAGGCAAGCATGTCCTAAGGTATCTCAGGGGCACATCTGAGTATGGCTTATGGTATATACAGACGGAAGAGGTGAAGTTGCATGGCTTCACGGATGTAGATTGGGCAGGCATCCCAACAGAAAGAAAGAGCACATCAGGAGGGGTTTTTAGTATCAGATCTACAGCAGTTTCTTGGTACAGTAGGAAACAAAGATTCGTGGCACTCAGTTCATCGGAAGCAGAATACATGGCAGCAATTCAAGCTGCATGTGAGGCTATCTGGATGAGGAAGATCCTGGTTGGTTTGTTTAGTTCACATTTAGATCCTACAGTGATACATTGTGATAATCAGAGTTGCATTAAAATCTCAATTAATCTTGTGTTTCATGATAGGTCCAAACATATTGATATCCGGTATCATCATATCAGATATTGTGTGCAGCAGAAGATCATGTTGCTTCAGTACATTCCTACGGAAGATTGAGATGCAGACATTCTGACGAAGGTGCTCACCAGGATAAAATTCGAATACCATAGAGGCAGGATCAAGGTGAAGGATAATACCTATCTTGTTGAGATGGAGCGTTGAGATTCAATAAGATGATGAGCTTAGTGAAAATGAGTCACCTTAACTAAGTGGGCCAGTATGCTATTTTTAGGTGCAAGTCTATTTTTAGACATGGTGATAATATTTCAGAAGTTGCAGGATGTTATTTTTGGATGGTTGGTCAAGTTGGAAAAATAGATGAAATTCTATTTTTAGAATATTGGGTGAAGTCTATTTATAGATCATTGATCTAAAAATAGAAGTGTCGATTATTATTAGCTCTTAATAATAATCTGACAATAAACAACAACTTATTCTCTTGGAGCACTTAATTTCAGTACACACATTTGTCAAATCAGTGGCCTGAAGGAATTACACAATTCCTAGGGTTTACTAGTGGTTCATGCATGGAGGACTCAGTTAGAACTGAAGTGGAAAAGTTATGACAGAGTTGGAAGAGTAGTTCGTGGAGTCGTTATTCAATTTAACTTAGTTAATGGAGTTAAACTCAGTTGAGCTAGTTGTATCTAGTCTAACTGAATGATACACTAGTGAGAGTGGAGTGAATTAATTAGTTAATTAATTCAAAAATAATAACTCATTAATCAATTGAACAAATACAACAGTTAACTACAATGCATGTCAGTTCCAGTGGAGACACAATGGAGACATATGTGAAAGGGCAAGATGGACTATCTATTGTGACTATAGTGATGCATTGATTGTACCACACACACATTGGAGTTGCCAATGAGGATTGCACAGTCAAGGCAAGGGTAATTCAAATTCATTCAGATCTATTCTTCAGCAGGGATTTCGCGCAGTGGAGGCAGGCTATCAGGAGGCAAGAAATCAGTGCGTGGATTTGCATATTTCTTCTTATTAGTGTGTGACGATTTATTGTACTGAGAGCTTGATGTACTAAGCTTTGTATGAGATTGTTACATGATCTCCATGATACATAATATATTATAGTCGGGGTTTTTAGCTTCAGGCTTTCCCATTAAACAACTGTGTTATGTGTGATTTTTTTTTTATTGCTTCATGTGTTTGCAATTGATTTTAATTTCCGCAAAATATTAACTGTGGAAGGATTTTGTATTTAGCAAGAAGATAAATATTGTTAGATCAGGAGAATCTGGATATATACATGCATTTGTATATAATTTCTACACTCAATATGTATACCATCTATCATATTAACCTCCATTGCTTCATGAGTGAAGCTACCTTCAGAATGCTCCAAGAATAATGGGGCCCCTTCATTATCACTACTACTAAGTGACAACACTGTAGATCTGCATTGTAATACATATGTTGTCTCAAAGCAAGGTGCAATGTTGATCTCATATCCAGTCATTGTACATAGGATTATGCTCATCCCATTTTCTGAAACTCTACACTTCAACTCAAAGGGTTGAATGTAGCTCAACAATGATGAACTGGGATTGCTTTTCATTCCCTCCTTGATTAGATCAAGGGTCCTCTGCGCTATGATATGTTGCTGCTCCAAATCAGCATGTTGTTCTAATCCTTGGTCATGCAATGGCCTTGATGGAATGTCCCCATAGGTTTCAATAATATCTACTGAAACAATAGGTGATGAAAGTGCATGCATACCTTGGATCAACTGATGTGTGGGAGCCTCTTGAAAGGACACAAGAGTTCCTCCAACTGGGACAATGGTGTCTCCAACTGCTGGTAAGAGTGATGGTTTCTCTTCTATCAATGCACCAGCTCTGGAATCTTCCTCATCTTCCTCATGCATCTCCTGAATCATGCATGGACTCTATGTGTTAAGAGCTCAAGCCTATCTTGCAAAGTTGCAAGTGTCTCTTCTTCAGATGCAAGTACTTCTACAGCTGGTGGTGAATGTAGTGACTCCTTGTCCAGAGTGAAAATATTAACATCCTCCTTTGTCTCCTTAGTAAATGTCTCTTTGTGACACATCTTGTTGGCGAGATAACAGGTTTCACAGAGAAGACTCGGGTTCAGGTTAAGGGCCAACAAGTTTTTCCGCCGTAGTCTAGCTTCACGTCAGAATTTTCACCTAGCTCCGAAGAGCCGAGAGTCTCACCTGAGGCATGCCATGACCTTATTAAGGTAGGGAGTTGATCGGTATCAACTCAACAACATTGATCCAGGTAAATCAAAGTTATGTTAAAAGTCTAAACAACCACAACACAACGTTCCATGACATATATCTCTCGGAAATGCATTCAGACTTGTAGTAAATAAAATTTTAAGAGTGCTTGAAAAACCATTCATTCAAGACCATAACAGACATACAAAATATCACTTTTGATTATAATAAGCATCGGCTAACAATGACAGGCTATTACAGAGCTCAACTACATGAGCATGAACAGAACAGAATACAAGAAATCCTACTGGACAAAGAGAAATACAGAAATACAGAGGAATGGAGAATATTACAACCCAGACAGAGCTTTCTTGTGGCTCTCTGTTGCCTGATCCCGTCCGTGCCAACCACCCCTCTTCACGCTGGCTGGCTGCCTATTTTTTCTGCTGCCAGTGCGACTGACAGTTCCTCATTTCTTCTTGCTCGACTGTCTTATATTTCTTTCTATTAGTCAGGAGTTATACTGCTTGTTTCCTTCTATGCTCTTCTACCCTATGTGCTTGCTCCTGCAATAGACGTGAAACTTTTCCTTTTCTCCTTCGCAACCTTGACATATTTCTACCTACCATGGTTGTGTTCTGCCACATACTAGCTATAATTCAAAAGATTTTGAATTTCAAAACAAGGGCCCCAACAGGCCCCGACCACATCCTATTAACTCACCCCGAGTCAATTGTTCTGCACCATCTCTACTTCCATGGGTCTGCTCGGCCCTGCGCCCTGCTTTGCCTGCCTTGCTTCTCCCAGTTTTCCAAACAAGGGCCCCAACTCTGGGACCTTGGTTAGAGTTGATTCCTTGAGTTCTTGGAAGGTTGTCATGGCCTGCTGCCATCCTTGCATTAGCTCATCAGTCTCGGCTGTGATTTTCATGACAACTTCTTCCCCTACATTTGGTGGCAGGGCACCAAACACGATGTTGATTTGAGTATTAGCCTCAGAGGCCAATTGTTGCATTGTCTGTGCACTTGCTGTTACAGGTTTCCAGAGCTCTCGGATGGCTTGCTTAGCCGCCATTGAATTCTCTTCGATTTTTTATATCTGGACTTCTAACATGTATTCCTGTGCATAGATTTGGTCAATTCCAGTCAGGTCCATGGCCTCCTGGATTTCTCTTGATATTTTTTGTGCTGTAGAGACACCGGTTGTGCCTTCAGAGTAAGGGTTGTCGAGCATTCCTGTAGACCCTTCAGTAGGTCGTATGCTTATTTTGTTGCAGTACTCAGAACTTCCTGCATTTTCGTTACTTGGCCCTATCTTTCTGAAATCTGTGCCGAGTACACAACCGATGGGTCAGGTAACGCGGGTCGGGCTGCAAATGCTCCCTTGAGTTCTACATTTTCCTGCTGGAGATTTGAACAGGCCACCCTGAGGTGGACCGCCCACCCGACTACATCGGTTTCCTACATCTCTTCTAGTATTTGGCTATTGTTGGCCATTACCATAGGCAAAACATCCCTGAATACTCTGGTTACTGTCTCCAGTTGTTCCTGTAACTGTCCCTTTTCCATCTTCAGCCATTCACGCTCTTCAGTAAGCGTGCTTATCTGTTGTTGTTGCTGCTCGCATTTCTGCTGGAGCTCCGAGTGGAGTCTCTCGGCTTCTTGTGTTGCTCTCTTAATGAAATGGTACAGTTGGGCTATCCCCCAAGTTTCCATGCTTTCTGTACCAGAGGTACCCTGATCTGGCATTCGTGCATGGAGTGGTTGTCCACTGGCGACAGATCTCGCTGACTGGTCCTGCGATGACTGTGGAAGTTTTTAGTGCGGTAACCGGTTGCTAGAGTCAGCCATATGTAGATCTTGTTGCCCTTCTTGACCTGCTAGGTCATCTGGGTGGAGCAGAATCTGCTCGGGGAGTGACCCAGTTATTTCTTCCATTGACTGCTCTATCTGATTAATGAGCTCGGTAAAAATAGTTGGCGGGATCAGGGTTGGGTCAACTGGGGGTACCTCCTCTATACCTGAGTTAACGGAACCATTTTTTGGCGAGAGAAAAAGTCTCGTAGAGAAGACCCAGGTTTAGGTTAAGGGCCAATAAGTTTTTCTGCCATAGTCTAGCTTCACGCCAGCATTTTCACCCAACTCCGAAGAGCCGAGAGTCTCACCCGAGGCGTGTCGCGGCCTTACTAAGGTAGGGAGTCGATCGGTATCAACTCAACAACATTGATAAGGGTAATTCAAAGTTATGTTAAAATTATAAACAACCGCAACACAACGTTCCATGACATATATCTCTCAGAAATGCATTCAAACTTGCAGTAAATAAAATTTTAAGATTGCTTGCAAAACCATTCATTCAAGACCATAACAGACATCCAAAACAATACTTCTGATTATAATAAGCATTGGCTATCAGTGACAAGCTATTACAGATCTCAACTATGTGAGCATGAATAGAACATAATACAAGAAGTCCAACTAGACAGAGAGAAATATAGAAATACAGAGGAATGGAGAATAGTACAACCTAAATAGAGCTTTCCTATGGCTCCCTGCTACCTGATCCCGTCTACGCCAACCACCCCTCTTCATGCTGGCCGGCTGCCTATTTGTTCTGCTGCCAGCGTGACTGACAGTTCCTCCTTTCTTCTCCCTCAGCTGTCTTCTGTTTCTTTCTGTTAGTCGGGAGTTCTACTGCTCGTTTCCTTCCACACTCTTCCTCCATCTGTGCTTGCTCCTGCAATAGTCGTGACACATGTCCTTTACTCCTTTGCAACCTTGACATATTTCTGCCTACCGTGGTTGTGTTCCGCCACGTACTAGCCTCAACTCAAAAGCTGTTGAATTTCAAAACAAGGGCCCCAACACATCTCTAGTTTTCTCACATCAAACTTCTTCCTCAACTTGTGAAACAAATCTTAATCTTTAGTCACCTTTGCATGCTCCATGTGACCAAACCACCAATGGTTGGCTTCACCTAAAAGATGAAGTGCTACAATTTGGACAGCCTCTCTTTCAGCTACAGGATGTAGCCTGAAGAATGCATCTAACTCTTTCCTCCAAGCCTTAACAGTGCTTGAGGAAGATCCATCAAATGTAGGAAAAAAAAATCTATTATGCCTCTTTCTTCTATTGTCGTTATAGGATCTTCTTTCTTCTTTGAGTTCAAATAACTCTTGGAGAGTTAAACTCTTTTTGAATGCTCTAGATTGTGCTTTTTACTCTTCAAGATACAAGCTGAGAGTCTCATGAGTCTCAAGTCCTTTTCTTTCTTCATTTCTACACCTTTCACCCTCTTCAGAGAAAGTGGGTATAGTATATCTATGAGGAGATCTATGATTCTTCGGTCTTCTTTATTGTTGATAGGAAGTGCTTGGGCTTTCCTTATCAAATCTTCTTCTTGGATCTTTATTTTTCCTTTCCCTCTTCATTTGACTGACCTCCTTGGAGAGATCTTGCATGGATCTAAAGAGAGGAGTGGCAAAACTATATTCCTCCTTCATGATAGATCTCATCTATCTACTTCTTCTTTTGATGCAAAATATGAAGTGTCCACAAGCTGAGCCAAAGATCATGCTCTGATACCACTATAATATCTCAAAAGGGAGAATGCAGTAATACTAAAACACAATATAAGAATTGTAGCAAAGTAAACAATAAATCTAAATACACATCAGAATGCACAGAAATAGCTGAGCCATTTTATTATATAGGAGGTGAAAAAGCAAGTACAACAGTGCTCAAAATATGAGACACTCAAGCCAAAGGGATGGCCTTGAATGACCCTGCAATGATCCCACAAGAGGGACTGCGTAACTACTGAACTGCTGGAAGCTAAACTACGTTGTCCCTGCTGCAACTATTGGGACTGCAACTGCCTAAAAGATAGAAATTCAGATCTAGGTAGAATGGCAGCTCCGATGATGCTGAAAACAAAGATCTAGGCTCTATGATGGATACCTAAGATAACCTAGAAAGGGTTTCTTAGATCTATCAATCTAAGAAAAACACCCTCTTAGGGCTTCACATATATACTTCTCGATATACATATCTGAAGCTATATCTGATGATATGATGGCTGCAATGATGCACAATCAGATCTATGCAAGAAGGGTTGATCCCTTCTCTATATCCTTGGGCTAGAAGCTCGAGATCTAGCTCCTCCAATCTCCTCCACTGAAAATAGTTGTTGGATGAACAATAGCTTCATAAAACTATGTTGTAAGAGAGGGAGTCTCGATGGCATACTGCTAGATGTGTCAAATCATCTTCTGAGTGATGGAAACAATATATCCAATGTGAGGAGATGATTCCTCATGGAATTTTCAGTTGAAATACTGAAGACAACCTCCACCTCCCAATTGATCTTCAGAAATTGTGTAATTCATGAAGGTGGATGTTCTGTAGAGAATGGAAATGATATGTGGCACCAATTCCTGATGGTGAATGAAGTACAACCCTCTTCCAAGAGCTACTCAATGAAAGAGGTGGGATTCCCGACCAGGAACACCCTGTGCTAAATAGAACTTGCAATCTTAGCTAAACAGCCAAAGAAAGCATGGAATGTCAAATGACAATTCTATATCTAAACAGACCTTTACATGAATAATCAAAAGCATGCCTCCATTGTTTCCTTCATCTCCTTTATATATTTTATGAGCCTTCCCATGCCTTGGCCCACCTCTAAATTGCACTTTGTATGTGGACATCATCCTCCATGTTTGACTGTGTTTTCTCTCCAAGTCCTCCATCATGTCTAGATGCAATGTGCACCCTCTCCATCATGTGTGCATTAATTGCACTACTTCCTCCATCACTTCATCACGAATGCTCTATGATATTACATTATATGTCTTCCATGATCTCATTTGACTGCTTCAACCTCCATGATCTATCTCATTAATGATACATGATCTCCACTCCATTCACATTAGTAGTTGCTCCACTACCCTATTATGTAGATATAGGCTTTAAACAATCCACATTCACACATAAAAAGTGGATATTTATTCATCTTGAGGATTATGGGTCCATCCACCCTTTTATTTACTTAATTCATTCAGGAAATTAAGAACTCTAATATTCCAAATATCATGTGAAAATTTGGGAATATTACACTAACATACCCTTGCCTGAAAATACACCAAAGGTAGTGTCCTATTTTTCCTAGTATAGTTTTGTCACTCCTATTAAGGGTGATTTTTTATGAGTTATATATATGGCATATTGATCATTGGATTAGGTAACAATGTTTTATTTACATAGTTATATATTTCCTCTTGATTATGTATGGAAGATTGATCACTGGTTTGGGAAAAATGTTTTATATAGTTGTATTTTCCCTTATGTATGGTATATTTTATTACGTGTTTTATATGGTGTTATGCATATGTTTCTCTTTTTGCATCTAACTTATGTATCAGGTGTATGACATGGATGGTGATCTTGGATTGAAACACCTAGACCCGTGGATACTCATGGTTATGTGGAAAAGATGGTTAAATTATGATTTATGAATGACACATGACTTGTATGATTATATATATGTCTAACATTTTACTAAGCAGGATGTGGTAGGGACCTAGTAATTTTCCAACAAGGATGTTCAATTATGAATGACTGTGCAAGTCATTTCTTCAAAACCTAAATGATTGTGGAAGTCATTCACAATTCTTGGTAAAATTTGATTAAGTTAATTTCATTATGAAATTCATATGATCACTTTGATCTATGAGATTATGATGTGTCAGGTCTTCGAAAAAGGCCTTACCAACGAACCATCAAATGGGTAAAAGCTCACAATCAGTACCATAAAGAGAAAATTTGAGTTTCAAAGCACAATAGATGAGAAAGCATGGAAATTAGGGCATGGAGTCCTAAATCTAAGAAATATAAAGATGTGGAGTCTTGTATATTTATGGCGCGGAGTCCTGAATATTTAAAAAGATCAAGTTGTGGAATCTTGGATCTTTGGAGTAGATTAGGGCGCAGAGTCCTCAATATACTAAGGCACGAAGATGCATGAAATAGGGGTGCGGAATTCTTATTCTCTGAAAGAAAAATATCACTCATGGATACATTTCCTTAAATAAAATCTCAATCTGAAAAATCTGGAATGAATTTCTAAAAATAGAAAGTCGTGACTAGCATCTCAAGCATGACTTTCCAAAAATAGTAAATCTCCTTGCATAAATTGGTAATCAAGCATAGTTGAAGGAAATTCAGTTAACTTATCATTAATCAATCCTAATTGTTCAATATTGACTCAATCCTCAATATTATTAATATTATCATTATCTTTTATGAGACTATGATATTTTATTAAAAGGGAATTACAAATTAACTTGATGTATTCAATCACTTCACACCTCTTCCTCCTTCATGACTCTCATGGCTCTATGTAACTCTCTCTATTTTAAATATTAAATTACACTCTCTTTTATGCACTCATCAAAGAATGGCATATTCTACTTACACTCATTAAAGATATGTCATAAAATATTCCTCTTACACTCATTAAAGATATGTCATAAAATATCCCTCTTACACTCTCTTTAATGCATATGTTACACTCTCCTTAAATAAGGCATGCATACCTCTCCTTAATGGCATAATTTACACTCCTCTAAATGGAATACAATGCTTGCATATTACTCCTCCTTATGACAAGAATTTGTTTCTCCTCCTATATATGTAATATCCCAAAATAGGGAAAATCAACAAGGTTGGGAATAACTTATGATATCCCAAGATTGTAGATCCAACAATATTAAAAAACAACATGAGGACTACAACTAAGTAAAAAATAGATCTAAATACACATCAGAATACGCAGAAATAGCTGAGCCATTTTATTAATATTTGGATCTGCAAAATTCCAATACAACAGTGCTCAAAATATGACACACACAAGCCACAAAAGTAGCCTAGAATGACCCTGCAATCATATCCCAAGAGGGACTGCGTAACTGCTACTATGCTGGAAGGTATACTATGCTCTCCCTACTACAGATGTAGGGACTGCTACTGCATGTAATATAGAAATTCGGATCTAGGCAGAACGGGAGCTCCGATGATGCTGAAATTGTAGATTTGGGCTCTATGATGGATTCCCAAGACAACCCTAGAAGGATTTCTCAAATATCTAAGTCTAAGACAACCTTCTCCCTAGGGCTCCATGAAAATGCTGCTAGGAATGCAAATATAAAACCAGATCTGATAATATGATGGCTGCAATGATGTACAGTCAGATGTAAGAAAGAAGGGTTGATCCCTTCACTAGATCCTTGGGCTAAAAGCTCAAGATCTAGCTCCTCCAATCTCCTCCACTAAAAATAGCTGCAAAATGAACAGCAGCTTCAGAAAACTATGTTGTGAGAGAGGGAGACTCCTTTCCCCATAGAAAAATATGTCAAATCAGCTCCTGGGTGATGGAAACAATAGATCCAATGTGAGGAGGTTATCCCTCATAGGATTCCCAGCTGAAATGCTAGAAACTTCCTTCCTCCAATAGATCTGCAAGACTGAACTGCGCAATCCTTGAAGGGACTGCTGCAACAAGGAGGAAAAACCCCAAGGCCTGAATGTCGAATATAGATCTGATGCTATGAAAGACTGAATATGAAGAAAAAAGTGGTAGGATGAATCCTCCACCGGTTTTCTAGCTGAATACTAGAAACAACCTCCTGAAGATTGCACTAATGCCTGATATGGAATGAATAATAATCTTCTTCCTCAGAGATCACTCAAAGAAAGAGGTGGGATTCCCATCTAGGAACACCCTGCAAGCTCTGCTAAATAGCCCAATCTTGCATAGAAATGTCCTAAGACAAATCTAGATCTAAACAGATCAAGAAATGCATAATCCAAATCATGCCTTCCATTGTGCCTTCACCTTCATTATATGCATGAGCCTTCCATAACTTAGGCCCACTCCAATACTGCACTGCACATGTGGACGAAGTCTCCATGTTTGACTGCATTGTTGATCCATGCCCTCCATCATGTTCACGTGGTGATCACCCTCTCCATCATGTATGCATTAAATGCACCACTTCCTCCACTATCTTATCATGAATGATCTTCTTTGAATGTATCATGATCTCAGTTGACCTTATCAAAGATCCATGTGATTTAATATTTAATATACATGATCTTCTTTGACTGTTTCACCCTCTATAACCTATCTCATAAATGAGACATGATCTCCATTAATGGAGTTGCTCCACTACTCCATGATTGTATATCTAGATCAAAAATGTCCACATACACACATAAAAGTGGATCTTATTCATATTTTGGGGTTTGTGGGTCCCTCCACACTTTTATTTACTTAATTTATTAAAAATATCAAGGACTCTAATATTCCAAATGTGATGTTCAAATTTGGGAATATTATAGTCCCCCCTGGAAAAATGTTGCTTGTCCTCAAGCAACTCAAAAGGTAGATGCATCAGCCATCTATTCCCCTCCAAATGGCATCCACATAAGGAAGGCTTCCTCCATTTGCTACAATATATTATGCATGTTTGGTTCCATAGTTGTCTTTCAGAAATATATGAGATGACTTCCAACTGCATGTTTAGATGTCCTCCTCTCACCATAAATCACAAAGTGACAATCATCTGATATCCAACATCATCATAAGTACATGAGAGACATAAAATAAAGTAGCTCTTTCCACAAGGGAAAGCTTCATCATACTACATTCCTACATCCCATGTTTCATGAATTTAATTGAGCATTTTTATGCTCTCATTCTTAACCCTGTTGGCCTTATTGGATCCAAACTCCATCATTCCAAAGTTAGGAAAAAGAAGAAGGGAAGGAGTAACATGGGTAGACAAAGGTGTCAAACCATATTCTCCTAACAATAACCTCCAGAGTAAGACCCTTTGTTGCCATCCTCCATCTCCTTCATGTAAGATGGATAAGCCAAACTCCCCTAAACACAACCAAAATGAACATGCCTTCCTTTGCTGCATATTATCTTTGATTTTCAAGTCATGAATCAGAAAATTATGAGCTATTGGGTGATAACCATACTCACCCAAGAACAGCCAGCACAGCCATGCCTCCTTCTTCATTTCATATGTTTTTTTCAAGGCATGGATTAGAAAAATAGGAGCCTTTGGAGAGTGACAAAAATCTCCCAATGGAAATCAACGTAACCAAGCATGCTAGCCCATACAAAGCTACAATTGGTCATGCAACCCCTTGCTTATCATCCTTACCCATTCGCTCCCATGTGGATGATGAATGAGGTACTGCATAATCATGGTATCCTCCCTTTGTCGAATACCATCCTCCCCAAACTGATGAAGGACTTTTCACTTCATGAAATGTTGAAGTGCACCTCTCATAAGATCTCTTAATGAGATTCTCTCTTCACCAAAGGCCCTCCAAAACCAAAGAAGTTTTGGATTTGCTGCAAGTAGAAGTTTCTCTTTGAGCAGTGAGATGCTCATTGAGAAAGGGTCATCTAGAAGGGAGAAAATGTTTCTCATCTCAATATGTCTACCATTTTTCATATTTTCTTCCATTTCTTCATGGGTGAAGCTACCTCCAGAATGCCCCAAGAATGATGATGTCTTTTCTTTGTCACAGCCATTAAGTAACAGCGCTGTGATATGTCTCTGCTTCAAATCAGCAATTGGTTCTAACCCTTGGTTATGCATTGGTGTTGAAACAATATGTGCTGAAATTTTATGCATACCTTGGATCAACTGATATGTGGGAACCTCTTGACAGAACACAAGATTTCCTCCAACCAGGAAAATAGTGTCTCCAACTACTGGTAAGAGTGATGGCCTCTTTTCTTCAAGTGTACCAACACTGGTATCTCCCTCCTCCTCCTCATGTAACTCCTGATCCATGCATGGGAATTTTTTGGTGAATCTCTCACGAGATTATATTATCTTGTAAAATCATGGCGAATCACTAGTACAAATAGCGAATCACTACTACAAAATGGTGAATCGTTTTCTAGTGGAGTTCGGGGTGTTGGTTCCAATGAAGATATGGTAGTTGAACCAAGAGTAGAAGGAAGAGAAACACCGAGACCAAGCATGGCACATGGTGACTTGTGAGGGAAGTAGTTCTCGTGTAGTTTGGAAAACGCATTCTTCTAGTTCTGCTAAGCGTAGTGTTGTTGCTCATGCTACTACTAGCACTAATATTGAGGTTGGAGAGGAGTTTGAGGAAGCATGGAAGGTAGAAGTGGTGGAGAATTACAAAGATTACCCCATGATGGGCTCCATTTTGCCCTTTGGTATCTGTGCTTGCAAGATCTTCTGTCCATTGAACCAACAATTAACCGTTCAACCAACAATCAACTTGACTGAGTTGATTAGGTACGAGTCAACTTAGACTAATATTCAAAACTATGCTTTGCACTATCCCATATTTATCACACTAATGCTACACAACATTGTGCATTTGCACCCAACTCTCAATAATTCTTTTCCAAGAAAAATCTATAATAAGAAAATTATTTTACTATATTGTTAAGAGGATATTTTCTAAGTTGTTGATATGTTATTTCTATTGTTTTGTGAGCTGGTTGCATAACATATTCCCATGAGCCTATGCCCAGGGTTTCATGGTCAGAAATATGTAATTTTATACTCATGTGAACCGAATTTTTGCCAAGAATTTGATAGCGTAGACAGTTATTTGATTTGAGAAATGAATATTCCATAGGAAAAACATTGAGCAATGGAACCTTGAGGCAAAAATTCGCAAAGAATCCTCTAGATTCCCTAGAGGCCCATATTTAACAATTTCAAAACATAGTCAACTTTATATTCAAATTTCATGATTTTTCGCAAGGAACGCGTAGCTAGTTTTGTCATTTGACCAACCAATTTTCAAGCTATCGCCATATTTGGAGGCATATTGATGCTTTTGGCCACTTTGATTATTTTTGTTTTGACAAAAGGATGGATGTATGTTCCAAGTGTTCGTGATATTTGTATGTTGCAATAGGACAATGAGATTTGAACCTTTGTAGGAAATTCTTGTATGTTCCAATAGGACATTGAGATTTGAACCTTTGCAGGAAATTCATCATTTTAGTCGTTGCACAAAAGTCGAGATGATGCAGTGATGAAAGTGGGCCATGTTGACACTTTGACAAAAAGTGATTGTGTTTACAGCCATTAGTATCAAAATTTTGAGACGATCGTGATGATGATGATGAATATGACTTGAATCTGAATTTCGAGACGATCGTGATGATGATGTGTATGACTTGAATCTCATCAACAGATTCAAGAACACCATTTATGCCACTTATGTGTGAAAATCCATTTATGCCACTTTTGTGAGAGATCATTCATTTTTCAAGTTGAAAGAGAACATTTTGTGAATGAGAGTTTTTTTATTGGAGAACGTCTCTTGAGCAAAAGAGAGCAAGAGACATGTCACTCTAGATAAG
>JAXQQM020061909.1:0-51683 GCA_034641835.2 Pinus albicaulis
GTATTTAGCTTAAATTAGATAGTTTTATTTTAGTTAGTTTAGTCCCATTTCCACCCATCCAATCCAATCCATTTAGTTACAAGGAAACTGGTCCTTTAAATCCAGTCGGAGCCACCATACCAAACGGAAAAGGAGCTGCCTTAAGGTCCCGACCGGGTGGTTTTCCCCGATGTTTGAAGCAAAGATTTTCTAGGCTTCAACACACCTATATACATTGAAACATACGATCAGTCCATATCACACTTTGATGATACATTCATGTTGTTAGGAGAAGAGAGTTTGCAGGCATGCCAAAGGAGATGGCATGCTTTACCACTTAGCTTGCATCATAGAGAATACCACCCTCCTGAGAGGATGGAGAATGAATTGGAGAATTCACCCTTCTATAAAATATCTATGAAAATAGTGATAATCCAGTGGATATGGTTGAAGATCAGTCCACATTTGCTACTAGGACTGCATGAAGGAAGAGACCAATCTGAAGAGAATAAAGAGTGGATTGAAGCATAAAACAATGCAGGATTCTACCCACTAGAGGGCAATCCATATGATGTGCCTTGGGATGTTAGGGAGACCATCAGGGCCATGAGAGAGATGAATGTGGATGACTAAGTTCCTCAGAGTATGAGCAACCATTTCAGTAAGGGGGTGATGATAAGGCTCACCAATAGGTACATTTTAAGGGGTTACAATGCCATCTTTTAGCTTATTAACTATCTCTCTCTCAGATTTATTTACATTTTTGTTATATTATGCTTAGTGAGAAGGGTGAAAGATGTTTTTCATGTCATGTAGCCTAATATGATTTAATTGCAGGAAATGAAGAAATTTTTGAGACATTTCCACATAAGGGCTCAGAGTAGACAACAAGGAGAGATTGTAGGGAGGGCTTTCCACCTCCTTAACTCCCTCAATCAACCCAATATCACACAAATATCTCTCCTGTCAGATCGAAGGTAAAGGAAACCAAGCAGGTGGTAGTTATGAGGACTCCACTATTCTCGAGATCAAGAGACCATATTCCTATTTTCTAGGGAGCTGTTGCTAGCTACCCTTCTGTATAAATAAACATGTATAAGAGCTTATTAGGATTCAAAATTTTTTTTTACCTAGGTAGATATCGAGCTCAAGATTTTTTTTTTTTTACTGGCATATGATGTATTAGAATTTGATGCAACGATAATGAGAAGTTGTTGTTTGATCCATTACTGAGTTAGTTTGAGAGGGTTGATGCTCTTGGGTTAGGGCCCAATCCATTAGCTAAGTCCCTCTTGTGTACTTGTATTCTCTCTTTAAGTTTCAGTACTTTTTTTAGTTCTTTCATTCTGGTAGCAGAAAAATATATCAAAACTGTGATTATAGCCTCTACCCCATGTCTCTCACGGGAGCATGAGTAGAAGGACCTCAAACCATAGGAAAAAAAATGTTTATGATTTCCTGGAAACATGTTTATGATTATTTCTCTTGCTCTGCATATGCTTGTTGTAGATTAGAAGTTAGTTTGTTCGTTAGATCATAATTTTAGCATCAAGTAGATCATCTTTAAATTCAACTCATCTTTTCCACTGCTACTTATTTTAATTTGTCAATAATAAATGAATGGATGCATGTAATGGTTATAGGAGTTTTTGAAGCTACAGGAAATTATTCCCTCATCAGCTTCATTTTGGAATCCATCGCTCTTCCCCCCAACCTTCAATTCTTCCACTAAAACCCTATTTTATGAGATCATCTCAATGACCACAGTGAGCAGCCCTCCTAGTGCAAAACATGCCCTCAAAGAATCTGAGCTTGGATGAAGGTGTTGGTCACCCCTCACCCACCTATTTCCACTTCCTTCCACCATCCCATACTTTCCTCTCATCATCTTTACCCTATGAACCTTCTTGACCTCCTTCTTGTAGCATTCCATATCTTCCTGTAGTAATACAAGGCTCTTGTAGCTGCCTCATGTAGCATAGTTGTAAGTCCTCATTTCGACTCCAGTTTTGATCCTTGTTGCCATTTGAACCTAGGATAGGATATATTAGCCCCCGGCTATTGATTCATGACCAGAAGAGACCCCTAGGCCACTCTAACCCTCCTTCTTCCCTTGATGAAAAAACAAAGTAGGAATTATTGTTTATTTAATCACAGAATTAGCATAAATATGGCAACAATTTACATGCAAGTGTGAGTTAGTTGAAGTAGTAGATAGACCTTTGATTTATGATTTGGTGAGGTGTGTGAGATAAATTAGTTCCTTTACTACAAAATGGTTGGATAGTTAGATGAATGATTTCAATATAGCATAATTTCCTCTTCTTCAATTAGGTTAGCTATTATTTATTCATGGTTTTATTTCAATACATTAGCTATTTTCACTTCAATTCAATGGGAGGAACGACCTAGAAGCACTACCAATCGGAATACCTAGTTGAGGGTGGCATGAGTAGAATCCATCTATTGTGCGCATAGCACTGCCATCTCAAATTTTGTATGAAGCTTGAGTTGATAATTAGATTTGAGTAGCCCTTGGGAGTTGCAACACTCGTGGTGCAATACCAGGGCTCGCCATCCATAAAAATACCCAATCATCCACATCAAAAATTATTTCACTGTGATGTTGATCTGCCTGTTGTTTCATTCAATTTTGTGTCAGAGCTAGGTTATCCTTTAAGAGTTGGAGAACTTATTGTTGATGCTTGATGTGATCTTCCAATGCTTGAACCTTAGAATTGTCTCTTAAATATTATGTGATGTGTTGTAGCCTAATTTGACTCAGCTAAAAGTCAAGAGAGGGTCTTAGAAATTCAAGGTTGCTGAGGAAAAAATTATTAAGATTTAAAAAGAATTGGAACATGTTCAAATTCAAATAATCGCAAGCTCAACATATGTTGCTCAATGATTCACCTCTATTGGATGACTTAATTACATTGCAAGGCGGATATTTGGAGCAATCATTCGTGATTTGAATCAGGTGTTGGCATTTTGGGAAACCCAAATAGTTATTTTTGAGTAATGAATTGGGTATTAAAACAATCACTGCCAAATAATCCGAGTTTTAAGATTTCTTATAAAAATCTCAAAATAGTAGAAGCAGGGGCTTTAATGAGCAAGTTGCCCAGGAAGCTAATGCTAAGATTTGTACATTTGGGTCTTACCAGATATTCAGAATTTTTGAACTACAATTAAGCGCATGAAGTTTTGGGAAAAACAACATAATGTCTATTCAAATGTAGCAGGTTTTCTATGGGTGTTAATTGGACATTACTTATAGCCAGAATTTGTCAGCTCTACCCAAATGCATTGCCTAGCATGTTGGTTTGCTACTTTTTCCGAGTGTATACGAAGTGGCACTGGCCAAACCCAATTGACTTCCGCAAAGAAATTGCCCAGAAATCCAAATATTTTTAAGAGATTTCAACAATTCTTCAAATGTCTATTTTCCCATAAACGTCTGTTAAAATTGGATTTGACTTATTCTATAGAAATTCAATTTGTGTTTGACAATTTTTTCCACAAAAAAGATTATGGATTCATAAAATGAATTTCAAATTCGAAGAATGCTGTAAATTTCGATCTCATCTTACACCACATGAGTCCAAACCACTTTCAGAAACAAATCCAGTGGAATATATAACTACTCATCGAATTTATCTTGGTTTTCTCCTTGACTATTTTAAGGTTTGGTCAAACATTGCAGGAACAGGATGGAGTTCTCATTCAGAACAAGGAGTTGGAGACTTGGAGATGTTATACAAGGACAAGATAGTCTATTTACAAATAAATCTGCTTTGGGGCTACATGTGCCAGGTTGCTTTGATAAGATCATTCCTATCAAAAATTGTTTATTACAACATAAAATTGCAAATCAGGTACTAGAAATTGCGCAGGAGTGTTAGCAACATCCAGCATCAAATATATCAGCCCATGATGTTCATATTCACAGCGGATTTCTAAAACATCTTTCTTTAAGATCAGGCAGAGAAACTTTACCAGCATTTTAGAAGCAGCAACAAATTTAAGAGGAGATGGCTCATAAATGGTTCTGGATTTGTTTTGTGGCTCACAATTGTGTAGGGAAGCAAACGCATATAATATTGAAGTTGAATCAACGACTTGGATCGTCTGGCTCAGATCCAATGGTCTTGTGACATCACAAACTAAACAGAACTTATGAGAGATAGTGCCCCCGCAAAATGGTTTGGTTTAAACCATTATTTACAAAAACTACGGTTATGATGCATTACAGCATCACTCAATATTTTCTCAAGAAACTGCTATAAGTGCTTCCGTAATCAGTTTTTGGTTTTCAAAACCATGGGTGCTTTTGTCAAAAGGGTGTAACGGTGGGACCCAAAATACACCATTCGTTCTTTTAACTTCCACTCCTATTTTTGGTTTTATATTATATATATATATATATTAAAACAAGCATTTTGTAATTTTAATTAATTCCAAAAATTTCCAAGAATCGGGGCTTTTAAAACTCGATCATGTAGCTTTAGGTTAGATTTAGATATGCGTATATAAAAGGTAGATAAGAAGAGGAGGTGTCCTGCTGGACCTCCGCATGCTTGATCTTTGTATTGAGATTTCGAGTGATTAATGAATGAAAAGCAAGCTTCTAGCATTCGTTGATATTGATGTGTCTTCTAGTTTACATAATGTATTTCCTGTCTTTGAATAAAATGAAGTATTGAAGCAGCAGGTCTCTTTTTACGTGTGTAAATAAGAGTTAAAACCCTTAATAGGTGCTCCTTAATTTTAACTGTTCCTTTCTTATAATTCTTCTAAAGTTTGAATGATAGATTCTGTACAACAACATATCATTTTGGGATTTTTCCTTTCATTCATCTTCTGATCATTTCATTCTATATCAGCAGATAATAGCATTGTGGGACATTTATAGCATTTGATTTTGAAGGTTTAATGATTAAAATCTGGAGGTGATTAAACAAGGATCAATATTTCTGTGACATAATTATATGAATGTCTTAAGCACGGATTCCTTTTCACAGCCAAGGAATTGTTTCTTAAGGTACAACATTAATTGGCGCCATTGTTGGGGATTGAAGAAGCGAAGTTCATTTCCCTGGGTTTTCTTTCTATTTCCTTTGGTTGTTCAGCGAGGAGGAAGTACTCGGCTGTGTTTACTTTTTACAGAATTCTCATTTCCAAAAAGACAAACGCGAGGTCAAATACCTTGTAGCAGAAGGTTTCATAATCCCTTATTCTTGATGGTGAACAAGATTCAGATTTGAAGTTTGTTGTTTATTATTCACCTGGCGACTCCACTGATGAAGGTTTCATTAGATGAAGAATTTTTCTAGCAAGAAGATGAGAAAGTATCATGGAAAAAACATGTATCAGAATTTCCGTTTTTTAAAGGAGGTTCTATTTTTTACTGTCAGTTTAGTGGTCTATTTTCCCTTTTATATTAAAAGGATTGTTTCCTGCTTTATTTTCTCAGAAGATTATAAGGCCCAAAATGTAAATTCATTATTGGAAAAAGATGATTTTTCTTCTGCTTGTATTATAGATCTTAACACAAGTGTATCTCCTAAATATGAAAGGAGGGATGATTGTTGTATTGCAATCCCAAAAGATAATCAGTCACAGTCTGGGCATAAAGGTGATGATTCATCATATTTGGATGATAATATTTTGCCTCACAAGAAATTGACTGTTTTTCAGTTCAAAAACAAAGAAATCTTTAAACCCCTGAATCTGCCTGCCATTCTCCATCAATATCCTTCAAAAGGATTCAAGTCCTTGCCAAGTTTCTCTGGGAAAGAGAAGGACATTTCAGCTAAACTACATATCTTGGAATTTGAGTACTTTCTGGACAAATTTCAAATTATTTATGAAGACGTAGCTTTAAGGATGTTTTGTCATTCTTTAAAGCAGGATGCTCAACAATGGTTCCAGTGTTTGGAAGCAAGTTCAATTAATTCCTGGCAAGATCTTCAAGATATATTTCTTACATATTGGGGCGAGAATAAGTCATATGAAAAGCACCTCTTGGAATTATATTCTATCCGGAGGCAAAGAAATGAATCCATTTCTAAGTTTAATAGGAGGTTTCAAAAAATTTATTTCAGCATGCCAAAAGAAATTCGACCTCCAGAAGCAGCAGCTATGGTTTACTATTTTAAGGCTCTTTCTATTGTCTTGGCCTTTTATCTCAAGGAGAGAAAGCCTCGCACTCTGACGCTGATGTTTCTTTATGCACAAGAAATCGAAGATAATGTGTGGGCTTGTAGAAATTTTTCCTGTGATGTAGAAAGAACAAGTTTTGTCAAAGACAAGAGGGCCTGTGAAGAAAACATTGGAATTTATTTACAAGAGAATGTAAATTCAGAGGTGAATAAAGATTTCCAAAAAGTGTCAAAAGGTTCCTGTATTGTTGAAAGACAATAATCTAATCATTCTGAAGATTCTAGTCAAAACTTCGTTGCAACAATTGAACAAAACTATGAAAGCATGGAAGATCATTGCAATAATTTTGTGAATAGCGAAGAAAATAGTGTAGTTTCTCAAACATGTTTGCAAGAGGAGGAAAATTTTCGTCAAGAATTGATGTTATACGAAGAACATCAATATTATGGAGAGCAAACCTTGGATTTTTATTTTCAGCCTAAATGCCCGCCTACAGAAAATGGCAGTCAAGTTCCTCACACACAATTTCTAATTGAAAAGTCAAATAATGAAAGAAGCTGCCATGTTCAAAGAAGTTTACATCAGCAAAATTTTCAAGAAAAGAAGATAGCCAAAGTTTTTTCTCATGATTTCTATGATCTAGTTGCTGAATATCTGACAAATTTCTTTGGTCAGCAACAAGCTTTTATGCAAGGGTATGTACAAAATTTTGTATATGAAAAATTTTCATGGTACATTCCTCTTTTGATTTTTAAATTTCAACAGTATGAAGGAATTAAATCTAACAAGCAGATGTTGGATTGGTTCCATTGGAAGGTTGACTTCACTTGAGTAAGTTCAACCATGCATATACATATATAGGAGTTGTACATAAATAAGCTCAGGAGTTGAGCATTCCCAGTTGCAGTATTTCTAGTTTATCATTAGAGAAGTTTGAAATTTTCAGAGATTTTAGATTAATATAAAATTCAGTTTGACTCGACTCCATGCCCAATAAAGGCTACTGGTCTACAAGCTCGCTTTTCTCCATGCCCAATAAAGGCTACTGATTTACAAGTTCTCAACACTTTGCTACCAAAGTGTTGTCCCCAATTGGAGCCAGATGTTGTAGCCTAATTCGACTCAGCTAAAAGTCAAGAGAGGGTCTCTGCAATTCAAGGTTGCTGAGGAAAAATTATTAAGATTTAAAAATAATTGGAACATGTTCAAATAAAAATAATCGCAAGCTCAACATATGTTGCTCAATGATTCACCTCTATTGGATGACTTAATTACATTGCAAGGCGGATATTTGGAGCAGTCATTCGTGATTTGAATCAGGTGTTGGCATTTTGGGGAAACCCAAATAGTTATTTTTGAGTAATGAATTAGGTATTAAAACAATTACTACCAAATAATCTGAGTTTTAAGATTTCTTATAAAATCTCAGAATAGTAGAACCAGGGGCTTTAATGAGCAGGTTTCCCAGGAAGCTAATGCTAAGATTTGTACATTTGGGTCTTACCAGATATTCGGAATTTTTGAACTACAATTAAGTGCATGAAGTTTTGGGAAAAACGACATGATGTCTATTCAAATGTAGCAGGTTTTCTATGCGTGTTAATTGGGCATTAATTATGGCCAGAATTTGTCAGCTCTACCCAAATGCATTGCCTAGCATGTTGGTTTGCTGCTTTTTCCGAGTGTATATGCAGTGGCGCTGGCCAAAATCAATTGACTTTCGCGAGGAAATTGCCCAGAAATCCAAATATTTTTAAGAGATTTCAACAATTCTTCAGATGTCTATTTTCCTAGAAACATCTTTTAAAATTGGATTTGACTTATTCTACAGAAATTCGATTTGTGTTTGACAATTTTGTCCACAGAAAAGATTGTGGATTCATAAAATGAATTTCAAATTCGAATACTGCTGTAAATTTCAATCCCATCTTACACCAGATGAGTCCAAACCACTTTTAGAAACAAATCCAGTGGAGTATATAACTGCTCATCAAATTTATCTTGGTTTTCTCCTTGACTGTTTTAAGGTTTGGTCAAACATTGCAGGAACAAGATGAATTTCTCATTCGAAACAAGGAGTTGGAGACCTGGAGATGTTGTACAAGGACAATATAGTCTATTTACAAATAAATCTTCTTTGGGGCTACATGTGCCATGTTTCTTTGATAAGATCCTTCCTATCAACTATTGTTTATTGCAACATAAAATTGTAAATCAGGTATTAGCAATTGCGCAGGAGTGTTAGCAACATCCAACATCAAATATATCAGCCTATGATGTTCATATTCACAGCGGATTTCTAAAAAATCTTTCTTTAAGATCAGGCAGAGAAACTTTACCAGCGTTTTAGAAGCAGCAGCAAATTTAAGAGGAGATGGCTCAGAAATGGTTCTGGATTTGTTTTGTGGCTCACAATTGCGTAGGGAAGCAAACGCATATAATATTGAAGTTGAATCAATCCTTGGATCATCCGGCTCAGATCCAATGGTCTTGCAGCATCACAAACTAAACAAAACTTATGAGAGGTAGTGCCCCCACAAAATGGTTTGGTTTAAACCATTATTTACAAAATCTACGGTTATGATGCATTACGGCATCACTCAATATTTTCTCAAGAAACTGCTATAAGTGCTTCTGTAAGAAGTTTTTGGTTTTCAAAACCATGGGTGATTTTGTAAAAAGGGTGTAACGGTGGGACCCAAAATACACCATTCATTCTTTTAACTTCCAATCCTACTTTTGGTTTTATATTATATATTATATATATATAATATTAAAAAAAGCATTTTGTAATTTTAATTAATTCCAAAATTTCCAAGAATCAGTTTTAAAACTGATCATAACAGTTAGTTAGATTAGATAGCAGATATAAAAGCAGAGATAAGAAGAGGAGAAGGGGTTCCAGTTTTTGGAACTCTAGACAATGATCTTTGTATTGAGATTTCAAGTGATTAATGAATGAAAAGCAAGCTTCTAGCATTCATTGATATTGATGTGTCTTCTAGTTTACATAATGTATTTCCTGTCTTTGAATAAAATGAAGTATTGAAGAAGCAAGTCTCTTTTTACGTGTGTAAATAAGATTTAAAACCCTTAATAGGTGCTCCTTCATTTTAAGTGTTCTTTTCTTATAATTCTTCTAAAGTTTGAGATGATAGATTCTGTACAACAGCATATCATTTTGGGCTTTTTCCTTTCATTATTCTTCTGATCATTTCATTCTATATCAGCAGATAATAACATTTTGGAACATTTATAGCATTTGATTTTGAAGGTTTAATGATTAAAATCTGGAGGTGATTAAATAAGGATCAATATTTCTGTGACATAATTATATGAATTTCTTAAGCACAGATTCCTTTTCACAGCCAAGGAATTGTTTCTTAAGGTACAATAGGGACAAGAGCAGCCTATTGCATTATTTAGCAAGGCATTGAGAGATGCTCCTCTGAAGTACAACATCATGGAAAAACAAGCTTTTTCTTTGGTCGAAGCTTTAAAAGACTTCAGAGTATACATATTGCACTCTCACATCATTTCCTTTGTCCCAAATTCAGTTGTGAAATACATTCTAACGCAGGACCCATATGGTAAGAGAGGAAAGTGGATAGTTGTGATACTTAAATATGATTTAGAAATCAAGCCCACTAAACTCATTAAAGGCCAAGGTCTAGCTAGATTAATGGTTGAATCAAATTTTGAAGTTCTTAATATTAATATGATAAATGCTTTAGATGAACAAGAGAAATTATCAACTCCCATTATTGAAGACCATTTTATGAATTCCTCTTGGTATGCTAATATTCTATATGTTTTTCTTAATTTGAATACACCTCCTAGTTTATCAAAAAAGAAGGCAAGGTTTTTGAAGTTAAAAGTTGTAAACTACTACATTATAGATAAATGACTTGATTGGAAAAATGCAAGTGGGATATTTCTTAAATGTTTTCCTGAGAATGATGCAGAGAAAGTGAAGCACGAGTTCCATGAAGGAGAATGTGGAGGCCACCTCTACTGGAAGACAACAACCAACAAAATCCTTAGAGTTTGTTACTATTGGCCCACACTCTTTCTAGATGTCCATAAAATGATCATTGCCTGTCATAAATGCCAATTTTTTGAAGGCAAAATAAATGTACTTCCCTTACCTCTGCATCCAATCACTGTTGAAGCTCCTTTTCAACAGTGGGAACTTGACTTCATAGGAGAAATCCATCCACCCTCATTTGCCCAACATAGATGGATTCTCACTGCAATAGACTACTTCACCAAATGGATCGAAGCCATCCCTTCTAGAGAAGCCAATGACTCTGTCATCATAAAATTCATTGAGACTCATATCCTCTCTAGATTTGGCTGTCCTAGGAAGATCATTACTGATAATGCTACAGCATTTGGATCCAAGAAGATGGTTGAATTCTGTCACAAATATCATATTACATTGGGTCATTCTACTACTTATTACCCTCAAGGTAATGGACTAGCAGAATCCTCAAACAAAATTTTGGTGAACATAATCAAGAAGTTGCTAGAGGAAAACAAGAAGTCTTGGCATACAAAGCTAGTACATGCACTATGGGCTAACAGATTAACACTTAAGAAATGTATTGGAATGTCACCCTACCATCTACTGTATGGTACAGATGCAATTTTTCCAACCAGCCTTGGTGTACCAGTTATGAAGTTGATTCAGGAAGTGTATTCTGAAGACAATGACATGATCAGAAGGATTAATCAGACTATACATCTTCAGTAAACCAGAGAGGAAGTCTATAACAGAGCACTACAAAAGCAAGAGAGCATCAAGAAACTTTTTGATAGAAGAACAAAGGCCAGTAATTTCAATGTTGGGGACAAATTGTTAAAGTGGGACTCAAGGAGAGAAGACAAGGGCAAGCATGGGAAATTTGATAACTTAAGGCCTAGCCCTTATCTCATTCATTCTATTGTTGGTAACAATGCTTATTTCATGTAGGAGTTGAATGGAGCTGAACTGTTTGGGGGTCCTCTCAATGGCAGGATGCTCAAACATTATTTCTCTTGATCCTATCATGTTTGAAAGCCTTTTTATCTTTTTTCTCATTATAAATATTTCACCCATCAGTGCATTAAAATTTAGAAAAATAAAAAATACAAAAACAATAGAAAGAGAAAAGAGGGAAGATTGTAAAAACAAGAAAGGTACAGCCCCATACCAAAAAAGAGAAACAAAATCTGAAAGTGTGCAAGCTCAAGTGCCACTCCTGAAAAACACATTCCTAGTTAGTCATACAACCTAATCATGACTAATTAGTTTTAAATTTACTATTGGTAGGTTAGTGAATCATATTTTCCAAACATCTTAATCTTGGTTTATCAGTTAGATAGATTAGGATAGAAAATTAAATGTTCAAACAAGCTCAAAATATGAACCTAAGATTCCAAAAGAAGAATGACTCTCGCATCGGAGATTTCCATTGGGCACATTTAATTATTTTATTCCCCCCCCCCCCGCTCCCCCCGATTGGTGATCTCCCGATGGCTTTTCAGCAGTTGATCTCCCCCCGCTAGATCAAATCCGACGGCCCACATCACTCCATCCCAAAGCCCATTCCTCTGCCTTTGGACCTCTAAAGACATTCTCCGCCATCGATTTTATCCTCAGATCAACGGTGCACATCTAATCACATTGAAGATTTCCATTGCACCTTTCCTCTCTCCTCCTCTGATCGCAATCCTCTGATTACATTTAAGCCATCCATCACATACATCCGATGGTCCAGATTGAACCCCTCAACCTTTGCTAAATTTCATGAACCTCGTTGTATAATTTCTTTTCGGAGAATCTCTGCCGTTGATCTCTACATATCAATGGCCCATACTGACCCATTCTTTGCCTCATATTTTATTTTATTCAACCTTGAGATTTGATTTAGACCATTCATTCCTCTTATCCGATGGTCTAGATTCAACCCGATACGCCCAACTCTCTTGGCTCCTACCCGTCCCAGATTTAATCTCCGTTGCTCATTTCTTGATCTAATGGTCTAGGTTAATACCGCCTTGGCTCTTCCCCACCTGTTACCACCCACGCATCTGTTATTTATCGCACTCTCTCCACATATGTCTGATCTGATGCCCTAGATCTAACGGCCAATGCGCAGTTTCGCGTAGATTTAAGCCTAAACTTTAATGATCCAAATTCACCCGATATAGGCGGTTTCAGAAGGCCACGTGTCGGCTAGTAAAGAATATCATGTTCGAAAAGGTGAAACCACCTCTCCTCCATTTTCTTGCACAAAACCACTGGTTTCTTGAGCCAAAACCACCCTTCCCATTTACATTGCATTTCATCACATTTAACCTCCACCGTTGATCTCTACAGATCAACGACCCCAATTTAATTTCGCCCCCAGTTCATCGCCCTCCGCCATCTTCCAAAGGACTTCATTGATCAACCTCAATTGTTGATCTCTGAGGCCTATCTCATCTAACGGCCCAGAATCCTTTCAGAAACCCCAAATTTCGTTTTCATACTTTTCCTCTGCCAAAGTTTTTTAACCCATTTTCCTTTGTATTTTCCGTCGTTTCATTATAAAGTGACCCCTCAGATTTATATTTTTACGATAGCTCCCGACCATTGATCTCTGCAGATCAATAGCCCTAACTTAATCTCCCCACCATTTAATTCGACCACCTTCATTTTTTAAACTCAGCAAAGTAATCCTCGCCATTGGATGCTTTCATCCAACGGTTGCACTCTAAACCTAAGCCTCCAATGTAGTCTAACCCAAATACGCAGGACTTTTCTAATTTTTTTTGTATTGTGCGCATTTCAATGGGCTTTTCCATTATGTTAAAAGAAAAATAAAGGCTGGGGATGATGATCCCCCAGGCCTTTATTCATCAAAAAGGATCTTTCCACAGGGTTTCCCATCAACGTTTTCTGGTGCCTCATGAACGCTGGCAACGTTATAAGAGCCCACTGTAATATTTGCATATAAAAAAGACACAACAAATTCAATCAAGTAAAGAGTATCAGTGTGAAAGGATCCAACCACAGTAGAGATGAATAATTCAAGATGGTATACACAGTTTTGAGGGATTACGGCCTAAATCGACTATCAAAAGCCTAGTCCACTCAATTAAACACAATTTAAGGAACAAAAGATAGAATTCAGGCCTAATTATGCCTAAAACACAGATCAGAAGCAGATTAGCCATGTTTTAGGTTAAAACAATAATATTTACCAAACCGAGAATGCCTCCACTGCCACATCAGAGGCTAATTGAATCCTCTCAGCTACCAAAAGCCACCTGCAGCCTCAAAGCATTCAAAAGGGGTCGAGTTATTACCAGAACAGAAGATATTAGCATAAATACAACTAAATAGTTAATTTAACCAAAGGAACTTATTGAAAATTGTTAGCATAGTTATTGCAAAGATGACTAAGAGCCTTGAAGTCAATAAAATCTTCCCAGTGAGCTTAATACTTAATGTAAACCAATTAATACAGAGGAAATATCTAAAATCTTCTCCATTGAGCCCCTCAAAGGCCGAGAAGCATTAAAACTATATTAATTGAGTCTATAGATCTTTTTTCTCATCCCACCTCCTCATTTTTTCTGTAAAATCTTCTTGAGGAGCTCATTGTAAAGGGTTAGTTGCAGAACTTTGAAATATACTTGTGCTCAAAATTTTCTACATGTAAATAGTGTTCAGAGGCTCTTGAAGCTCTATTTGTGATCAAATAAGTTAGGCTGAGAAGAAAAGATGATTGCTGAACTGAAACATTAGACTTGAAGAATGTAACTGGATTGACATCAATATACAAGCTGATTCTTGGGATCCTGGTCTATATCACTGGTGAAGTACTTCTTTCTTTGTTATTTTTTTCCTTTCGCATATGCCGTTTTGTCCAATTATTCTCTGATAAAGAACAACAAGCATAGAGTTAGGATTTACTATTTACAGTACCCTTTTCTAACTGATAAGCTTTATCTCAATGTTTTCCTCCAAATTGTATATTTAAGAATGATTCAATATAGTCCAAGCAGTTAGGAATGCTAGTATTCCCTCGTCCTACTGTCTAAATTAAACATCGTTCTTAAATGTTATTTTCATTACGTACTCAGTAAATCTAGATTAGGAAGGTTTATGGTTTGCCCTATCTTCTAGTCCTTTCTTCAAAGGTAATCCTGAAAATTTCCCTAAGAACATGCTGAAAGAAGTTTAGATTTAAAAGTATCTTATCTGATCTTAGGCTACACTTCGTTTCTCTTATCTGTTTTCATCCCTTCTGTTAGCGCTCAAATCTACCTTAGGCTGAAATGAAGTAAACTCAAGGCTACATCAAACCACGCTCAGCCTCGTAGCTAGCCCTACGAGGACAGGAGAGGGCTCTCTCCGTCAATCTCGAGAAAATGAGCAATAGGATGCGAGATGACTTACAATAAGAACTTATTTTAGGCTAGTAAAGAGATAGGTATGTTTGTTTTTTGGTTTTTTGGGTTTTCGCTGGAGAAATGGGAAAACAAAATTTTGGGTCCGGGGATAAGGTCAGACCTTTGCAGATTTCAAGTTGGGGCGAGGTAGGTGAATGTCTTGATGCTTTGATTTGGATATATGGACAGATTAGACCGACGAGGAGCTGAAGAGGGCAAAGAAGAACTTGGATCCTCTCCAAACAACTGAAAACATATAGAACTAACTGAATTCAAAGGCCAAGCACTGTAAACAATGGATTCAACCTTATTCACTCATTCAATTTAGTTCAGAAGCATAATGAAAGGATGGCATACATTAAACATGAAGAAACTTACAGCAAACAAAGAAGAAACACCATCAAGAACAGAACACCACAAGGATCCCAACAAGTGCCGCAAAACCCCTGATCTTTCCTTAGCCAAAATATGAAAATATGTACAATGATATCAAAAGTCTCCCAAGAGTCCAACCTCTCCAACCTCTGAAAATGATTGAGAAATTACAATATATAGATCACTCTAACACCTTTCCCCACCTCTAGGGGTCGAATTCCCTCTTCAGGGATCAGTTTCAACCAATTCTATTCATGGAACTACAATCTAGGCAACTAACAACTTGCCTCTAAAAGAGTGGAAACTGATCCATTACATGATTTTTACCCTTTTTGTGAGTGAATCTTCTAGAAGAGATAAAAATAAGCCAAAGTTACATGTCAAATATGAATTTACATCATAAAAACCCAAAAATTCCATCCACAAGCAAAACTGGTCCATACTAGGCGAAAATCTGAGCTGGCAGTTGAAAATTCAGCAAAAATTTAAGTGGGTCGCTTTTGAGCCGAGTGGGTCGCGCTATTTCCAGCCTGAATTTGAGGTACTTCCCGGCATCCAAATTGAGCTCATGATAGCTCGTTGGAAATCCCTGGATGTTGACTATCCAACCCAAGTGGAAACTCTGAATTTGGAGCTCATTTGACACTCCAAAACCTCATTCTCCCAGAGGTACTTCCTGCTGGTACAAAAGGTGGCAGCAAGGTGGTTTTCATGGTGTTTTTGAGCTCTTTGACCATCCAGATTTTGATGAAATGCTTAGTTGATTTCTGAGGATGCATAACTAACCATGAAAAATCCAAAAATGCAAAAATTTCCTCCAGCAAGTGTCCCAAAAAAAAAGTGAGCGCATGGGTGCGCGACCCGCTTAACTGAAAAACCTGTTTTTGAGACCAAAAATTTCAAAATGACAAAAATTTCTCCGAATTTGCTCAAATTCAGAGTGAAGACCCTCCATCATGTATCTTACCTAGCCAACGAAGCCTCGGCCAAAATCCGGAGGGGATCAGGCCTTTTCCGCCGTTTTAGTGCTTCGCTCAATCTCCTCTTCAGAATCTTCATTCTCGCTTTGCAAACATGCATGCGAGCCCAATAATGGCCTTTCATGTGACGAAGCATGTCTTTGTCTCTATCATGATCCTGTGAATGTACCTACGCTGATGAAGAAGGCGAGACCCCTTCCACGCCATGTGGAGATAGCACTCGCGTTGCTGATGAAGTCAACGAGACCCCTTCCACCCCGGGTGGAGATAGTACTCGTCGTGATGCTGCAAACAAAGCTCTGTGGCCTCTCTGATATGTTACCACTACTGGCGTACTGGTATGCTCCATCTCAGTGCATCAACCTCAACGATTGAGTCACTGTCCGACTCC
Organism: Pinus albicaulis; assembly: GCA_034641835.2. Classification (NCBI taxonomy): domain Eukaryota; kingdom Viridiplantae; phylum Streptophyta; class Pinopsida; order Pinales; family Pinaceae; genus Pinus; species Pinus albicaulis. The sequence goes on from JAXQQM020061909.1 coordinate 16,315, forward strand.
TGCATACTTCCGACTGCCTCGATGGCTTTGAACGAGATATTGCACAGGGAGACATGACATAGATGCAAGGATGTCAAAGCTTCAATGTATTCTCAAACTCAAATATATTGCATATGTACCAAAGCATCATATGGAAACAGGAATAAATGGTAATAGTTCGTTTAGTAGGATTGGGATAAAAGAACAAATATTTTGATTATGCGTTTTGACAATGAATACTCCAATGCAGATGAATGTAGAGAATTTAGGATGATGGCCCAACTTATTGAGTGAAACAAAAAAAGTATGGGACTAAGTGCTTTGTGAATCAGAGAATGGGGACATCATGACAAAGAACTAGTGATGCAATGATCATAACAGCAGCAATATTATGGGAATGGCAGGAGTGATATGATAATAAAAGCCATAGACAAGTCTTCATATGACTGTGTAAAACATGGAAAAGGCATAACAGCAGTGATAAGGATCATATGTACAACGTGGAAAGGTGTGAACATATCCACCATTTAAAAGTTTCCAAATTCTTCATAAATCTGTCCATATAATTTCAAACCCTTGAGGAGTTATGTTGCATGGTGAATGTAGGGTTTACATAAATTTCTCCAAGCATGACCACTTTCTTCTACATCAATGACCTTTCAACTTCATTAAACATCCATTAGGCAATGATAAAAACCTGTTTGTATGCCATAGGAAACAATTTGGATCGAATCTGGGTGCAAAAATGAAATTCTGGGTGCTGTTGCTCTGTGGGTCGCATTTCCCTCAAGTGGGTCGCATCCACTTCAAGTGGGTCGCATCCACTTCAAGTGGGTCGCGTTTCTCTTGCAGGAAGCTTTTGGAGGCCTTCCCGGTGTCCAAATTTGGCGTGTGATAGCTCGTTGGAAATCTATTGGAGTCTACTTTCCAACACAAGTGGAATTATGCAATTTGGATTTGATTTACCCTGTCAAAAATCAAATCTCCCAACACTAGTCAAAATGAGCAGAATGAGGCTGCCTCAAGGCAGAGTGTTGTTGCAGTCAACTTTTGAAGATTTTCCTCAACTCCAAATTGAGCTCATGATAGCTCATTGGAAAGGTATTTTTGTCTAGTTATCATTTGACTCATCATTCAAGTCATTTGGCCAACCATGCTAGGATAAAACTTGATTTTCCCAAGGTCACTTCAGAGGTGCATTCAATTCTCCTGAGGCAACGGTATTTTTGATATTTCTCTAAAACCATGATACCTGTGTAAAAAGTGAAAGAGGTTTTTCTGCCTTGGCATGTTTTGGACAAAAACCTCTCTCATATTTCTAAAATTCATCTTTTATTGCTCTGAAAAATCTTTTGAGTAACACTTATCCCGATGTGTGAAACAAGGGATTTTGTCGAAATGAAGCGAAATGAAGGGGACAAAGGGCTTCTAAATTCTTGGGGAAATTTTGGGAAGTAGGGAGGGATGTTAGGAAGCAGGGGAAAGTGGAATCACAGAGTTGAGTGAGGAAGGGGTCCAAAAGGGAAAACAGAGGGCTCAGCCTCAGAAAATTGCCATGTTGTGGCAAGAAACTAGGGTTCAGGGAAAAAAATGAGGAAATTTGAGGATTCAGTGATGGGAAGTTAAGCGATTAAGGTATATTAAGGATAGGGGAAGGTGTGAACACGTATTGTCAAAGTTTTTCCGAAGATTTGACCGTCCAAGAGAAATTACCTCCAAAACCCTAGGAGAGGGAAATGGACCTTACCAAGGCACAACTGAAGCATGAACAAGATGTAAAATGACCCAATGGAACTTGACATGATGATGAAAACCCTCTGAATGATGGTAAAATCAGCTGAATAGTGACATGGACCGACATTTGGACAACTTTGGAAGGAGTGAAAGCAAACCCTAGACCTAATGCCTAGTGACCAAATTTTGCTTGAAGACTCATTGAAATGACAAAATTTGACCTTGACCCCTTAAAATCTCTTTGTAAGAGCATGTTTTATCACTGAAGGAAGGCTACAAAGGCTGACACTAACATTGGCTCCAATGGGGATGGTAGCTCCTTGGAGGTGCCAAGAACGGCAGATCTTTGGGAGAGCAGACCAGTGCCTTATCCATTGGGCAATGGAATCATTATTCGAACGGATAACACAAAACCTTTGACACATTTATCAATGAAAACTGATCTAAAACCGAATGAAACGTGGATCAAAACTTGACTCAAACCGACTCGATGGAAAACTAAAATAACTTGAAAAAACTGACTCAACAGACCAAACACAAATGACTCATGACTGACTTAAAACAAGACTTTACAAAGATTTTGGAAAAAAGGCATCAATCCATCAAGATTTGGAATCATGATGACAACCACCTGCATACTAATGAAATATGTACAATCATGTATAATTGGCTTTCCAATGTAACCGGTCAAACGGATGGCATCATGGCCCGATTCTCACGATCAGATCTCACCGGTCAGCACTACAAAAGCCAATACAAGCGTTTCACATGGGCTCTAGGCGACCATGATCTCCTTCATCCTTTGAACAACGCAATACTCACAACTATGTTTGTTGTAAAAAATCTGCCATTGGATCCTGAAAAAACATGAAGATTTACCTCCTGCTGAAGAAACAAGGTGTCTTTCTCTTATGATTCTGATCTGTCTTTATCATGTACTTTAGTAAAAGTATGCTCCTGGGCTTAAAAAAACTCTGAACAGGTAGATGAGCAGATCTCCTCTTGTGAAAACATTTCAACACATGAAACATATGAAGAAGAAACTGAAAGGGAATCTTGAATGATCTGATCTTCTGTAGTCTGAAAATATGATAGGTCATCTTCATATGATAGGGCAGCCGGATTTTCATTATCAATCATAAGGAAAGAAACTTCAGCTGATTCTTGATGCTGAAACATGATATCTATATCATCTACCATAAATTCATCCAAATGAACTTCTTTACTTACTTGAACGAAGATTTCATCTCGTTGTTCATGAACTGACTGAATTACCTCTTTATGAAGACTATGTTCTGATGAACTGAAAACATTTGGATCAAAAACTCTGTCTATGATCTCAACAGCAAAATTCTCCTTTTCAGAATTCGGTACAAGGTATGCTTGGTCATTACAATCTGAATCTAGATCTGATATGACTGAGTGGACATTATCACAATCTGCATTTGAAAGTGGGCTTACTTGCATGATGTCCTCTTCTGTGGGCAGATCTGAAACAAGCTCTTCTCTCTCATCATCTTCAGCCATATGACAAATTTCATCCTGTTGATCTATAAAGCTGCATACAGGATTGTCATCCATTTCAGAAAAGGAAGAAGTTCCACCATCACCTTCTTGACCATGTGCACACTGCAGATCTGCGTTAACTTGAGCTGGAACATGACCATTCAAGAGATGATCTATCTCATCTTCATACAGAGGAGATAATACCTTTTGTTTTCTTTTGCTCAAAGAGTGATTGTCTTCATTGATTTCAAGTGAAGGAGTATACAAACTTTCCTCATACTACTGATCCATTTCATGTAATTCCTGTTGACTGTCAAGATGAAAAATTCCTTCATCTTCCACCACACTAAAATCTTGATCCTGCTGCAAATTTTCATGATCGTTTTTATGCTGCTGAAATGGATTTTCATATAGGGCTTCCATGATCTCATCATCCATGAAATTATCATCTTCATAATATTTCTCAAGGCTTTCAATAAAAGTAGAAGCATGTTTGCAACAATCATGAACTAAATTTAACGATGGATAAGAAACTTGATATCTTTCAATGAACACGACATGAAAATCCTTTAAACAGTAAATACAGGCCAACGGCAAATTTTCATACCAAGATTGGGCTTCAACTTCCAGGGTGGCCAGGAATATCTTCATCAAACAATCTTCAGAAAAATCCACCTTCAACTTGCGAATATGCATGTGAAATCTAACCAAATGTAAAGCAGCATCTTTCTTACCATCATCGTTAAACGTAGGAAGATTCCTTGACCAATCTACCTTGGGCATCTTATTCGGAAAACCTGGAATGTGATCTCGGCTCATGGGAGCGTATCTTCTTGTGATTCGGTCCATCTTGAAAATCTCACAGCTACTGATCTCCCTGCAGTGAAGTCACCATGAGGCATCGATTTCTGGATTGTTCAGTGAATGAAGTCGCCAGGTGAATGATTTCAGCCTTCTTATGTCTGATCGTTGTCCACCATCAACGATCAGATCTGAACTTGATACATGTACTGGGGAAATTTACAAGTTAAATGCTACGATTACAAGTTATACCGGAGATCGACTGAAGCAGCGTTGCTTAACCCAGCTGATTATGCTCAAGTAGTGATTTGGCGCTCCCACACAGCGTGACTGAACTCAATCTATAACAAAGAAACATTTAGTTTCTCCCAGGTATGATAGCCACCTATGTTAGCGCTCTTGTAGTCTGTGGCTGAAATGAAATAAGCTGGGGCTAGCTTAAATGGCCGTCGGCCTACGGCAGCCAGCCTGAGGTGGGGAGAGAGCTCTCTCAAATAATCTGAAAAAATAAAACAAACAGTCTGTGAGATGACACAATAAGAACAGTTTTAGGCTAATGAGAATGAATATGTTTGATTTTTGATTTTGCTTGAAAGGTTTTATTTGGAAAATATCAGAAGAAAACAAATTTTGAATTAGGGGGATAAGGTTAGACCTTTGCGGATTTCAAGTTGGGGCGAGGTAGGTGATGGTCTTGATGCTTTTGATTAGATATATGGACAGATTAGACCGACGAGGAGCTGAAGAGGGCAAAGAAGAACTTGGATCCTCTCCAAACAGCTGAAAACATATAGAACTAACTGAATTCAAAGGCCAAGCACTGTAAACAATGGATTCAACCTTATTCACTCATTCAGTTTAGTTCAGAAGCATATGAAAGGATGGCATACATTAAACATGAAGAAACTTACAGTAAACAAAGAAGAAACACCATCAAGAACAGAACACCACAAGGATCCCAACAAGTGCAGCAAAACCCCTGATCTTTCCTTAGCCAAAATATGAAAAATATGTACAATGATATCAAAAGTATCCCAAGAGTCCAACCTGTAGAATGCCTCAGAAATTACAATATATAGATCACTCTAACACCTTTCCCCACCTCTAGGGGTCGAATTCCCTCTTCAGGGATCAGTTTCAACCAATTCTATTCATGGAACTACAATCTAGGCAGCTAACAACTTGCCTCTAAAACAGTGGAAACTGATCCATTACATGATTTTTTACCCTTTTGAGAGTGAATCTTCTAGAATAGATAAAAATAAGCCAAAGTTACATGTCAAATATGAATTTACATCATAAAAACCCAAAAATTCCATCCACAAGAAAAATTGGTCCATACTAGGCGAAAATCTGAGCTGGCAGCTGAAAATTCAGGAAAAATTTAAGTGGCTCGCTTTTGAGCCGAGTGGGTCGCGCGTTTTCCAGCCTGAATTTGAGGTACTTCCCGGCATCAAAATTGAGCTCATGATAGCTCGTTGGAAAGCCCTAGATGTTGACTATCCAACCCAAGTGGAATTTCTTAATGTGGAGCTTATTTGACCCTCCAAAACCTCATTCTCCCAGAGGTACTTCCTGCTGGTACAAAAGGTGGCAGCAAGGTGGTTTTCATAGTGTTTTTGAGCTCTTTGACCATCCAGATTTTGATGAAATGCTTAGTTGATTTCTGAGGATGCATAACTAACCATGAAAAATCAAAAAATGCAAAAATTTCCTCCAGCAAGTGTCCCAAAAAAAAGTGAGCGCATGAGTGCGCGACCCGCTTAACTGAAAAACCTGTTTTTAGACCAAAAAATTGAAAATGACAAAATTTTCTCCGAATTTGCCCAAAATCGGAGCGGAGGTACTCCATCATGTGTCCTACCTAGTCAAAGAAGCCTCGGCCAAAATCCGAAGTGGATTAGGACTTTTCCACCGTCTTAGTGCTTTGCGCAACCTCCTCTTCATGATCTTCATTCTCGCTTTGCAGACATGCATGCGAGCCCAATAATGGCCTTTCATGTGACAAAGCATGTCCTTGTCTCTATCATTATCCTGTGAATGTACCTACGCTGATGAAGAAGGCGAGACCCCTTCCACGCCATGTGGAGATAGTACTCGCGTTGCTGATGAAGTCAACGAGACCCCTTCCACCCCGGGTGGAGATAGTACTCGTCGTGATGTTGAAACAAAGCTCTGTGGCTTCTCTGATATGTTACCACTACTGGTGCACTGCTATGCTCCATCTCAGTGCATCAACCTCAACGATTGAGTCACTGTCCGACTCCTGCTCATACTCTGACTTCTGTCTCTGACATGGGTTTGAACGAGATATTTGCAATATGTATATATTGATATAGATGCAGTGATGTCAAAGTTTCAATGCATTCTCAAAACCCAAATATATTGCATATGTACCAAAGCATCATAGGAAACACACAATGGTAATAGCTCTGTTTAGGTGGATTGGGATAAAAGAACAGTCTCTGTTTTGATTACAAGCAGTTTTGATAATGAATACCCAATGCAGATGTATGGTATAAATTTAGGATGGTGGCCCAAATCTGTCGGAGGAAACAAACAAGTATGGGACGGTGCTTCATGAACTGGAGAATGGGGACATCATGACAGTAACCATAGTGATGCAAATGATCATAACAGTGGCAATATTATGGGAATGGCAGGAGTGATATGATAATAAAAGCCATAGACAAGTCTTCATATGACTGTGTAAAACATGGAAAAGGCATAACAGCAGTGATAAGGATCATATGTACAACGTGGAAAGGTGTGAACATATCCACCATTTAAAAGTTTCCAAATTCTTCATAAAGCTGTCCATATAATTTCAAACCCTTGAGGACTTATGTTGCATGGTGAATGTAGGGTTTACATAAATTTCTCCAAGCATGACCACTTTCTTCTACATCAATGACCTTTCAACTACATTAAACATCCATTAGGCAATGATAAAAACCTGTTTGTATGCCGTAGGAAACAATTTGGATCGAATCTGGGCGCAAAAATGAAATTTTGGGTGCTGTTGCTCTGTGGGTCGCATTTCCCTCAAGTGGGTCGCATCCACTTCAAGTGGGTCGCATCCACTTCAAGTGGGTCGCGTTTCTCTTGCAGGAAGCTTTTGGAGGCCTTCCCGGTGTCCAAATTTGGCGTGTGATAGCTCGTTGGAAATCTATTGGAGTCTACTTTCCAACACAAGTGGAATTATGCAATTTGGATTTGATTTACCCTGTCAAAAATCAAATCTCCCAACACTAGTCAAAATGAGCAGAATGAGGCTGCCTCAAGGCAGAGTGTTGTTGCAGTCAACTTTTGAAGATTTTCCTCAACTCCAAATTGAGCTCATGATAGCTCATTGGAAAGGTATTTTTGTCTAGTTATCATTTGACGCATCATTCAAGTCATTTGGCCAACCATGCTAGGATAAAACTTGATTTTCCCAAGGTCACTTTAGAGGTGCATTCAATTCTCCTGAGGCAACGGTATTTTTGATATTTCTCTAAAACCATGATACCTGTGTAAAAAGTGAAAGAGGTTTTTCTGCCTTGGCATGTTTTGGACAAAAACCTCTCTCATATTTCTAAAATTCATCTTTTATTGCTCTGAAAAATCTTTTGAGTAACACTTATCCCGATGTGTGAAACAAGGGATTTTGTCGAAATGAAGCGAAATGAAGGGGACAAAGGGCTTCTAAATTCTTGGGGAAATTTTGGGAAGTAGGGAGGGATGTTAGGAAGCAGGGGAAAGTGGAATCACAGAGAATCAGTGAGGGGAAGGGGTCCAAAAGGGAAAAACACAGGCCTAGCCTAGAAAATTGCCAAGTTGTGGCAAGAAACTAGGGTTTGTGGAAAAATGAGGAATTTGAGGGATCTCAGTGATGGGAAGTGTTTAATAAGGTATATTAAGGATAGGGGAAGGTGTGTGAACATCAGTATACAAGTTTTTCCGATGATTTGACCATCCAAGAGAAATTACCTCCAAAAACCTAGGAGAGGGAAATGGACCTTACCAAGGCACAACTGAAGCATGAACAAGCTGTAAAATGACCCAATGGAACTTGACATGATGATGAAAACCCTCTGAATGATGGCACACTTAGCTGAATAGTGACATGGACTGACACTTGGACAACTTTGGAAGGAGTGAAAGCAAACCCTAGACCTAATGCCTAGTGACCAAATTTTGCTTGAAAACTCTTTGAAATGACAAAATTTGACCTTGACACTTTAAAATCACTTTGTAAGAGAATGTTTGATCACTGGAGGAAGGCTGCAAAGGCTGACTCTAACATTGGCTCCAATGGGGATGGTAGCTCCTTGGAGGTGCCAAGAACGACAGATCTTTGGGAGAGCAGACCAGTGCCTTCATCCATTGGGCGATGGAATCATTATTTGAACAGATAACACAAAACCTTTGACACATTTATTGAATGAAAACTTGACTGAAAACTGAATGAAACGTGACTGAAACTTGACTCAAACCGACTTGATGGCAAACTGAAATAACTTGAAAAAACTGACTCAACAGACCAAACACAAATGACTCATGACTGACTTAAAACAAAACTTTACCAAGATTTTTGAAAAAAGGCAGCAATCCATCAAGATTTGGAATCATGATGACAACCACCTGCATACTAATGAAATATGTACAATCATGTATAATTGGCTTTCCAATGTAACCAGTCAAGCAGATGGCATCTTGACTGATTCTCCCGATCAGATCTCCTGGTCAACAATACAAACTGATAACTGGGCATCCAAAAACATAGCTGACCATGATCTCCTTCATCACTGAACACTACAATAATCACTTTCACTGCTGACTGTAACAAATCTGCCATTGGATCCTGAAAAACATGAAGATTTACCTCCTGCTGAAGAAACAAGGTGTCTTTCTCTTCTGATTCCGATCTGTCTTTATCATGTACTTCAGTAAAAGTATGCTCCTGGGCTTCAAAAAACTCTGAACAGGTAGGTGAGCCAATCTCTTCTTGAGAAAACATTTCAATACATGAAACATATGAAGAAAATGAAAGGCAATCCGGAATGTTTTGATCTTTTGTACTCTGAAAGTATGATAGGTCATCTTCATATGATAGGACAGCCGGATTTTCATTATAGTCATCAATCATAAGGAAAGAAACTTCAGCTGATTCTTGATACCCAAACATGACATTTCTAGCATCTACCATAAATTCATCCAAAGGAACTGTTTCACTTACTTGAATGAAGTTCCCATCTTGTCGTACATCAACTGATTGGATTACCTCTTTATGAAGACTCTGTTTTGATGAACTGACAACATTTGAATCAAAAACTCTGTCTATGATCTCAACAACAAAACTCTCCTTTTCAGGATTCAGCACAAGGTATGCTTCGTCATTACAATTTGAATCTGGATCTGAAGTAGCTGGCTGGTCATTATCACAATCTGAAACTGAAACTTGAGTTCCCGGCATGCTGTCTTCTTCTGTGGGCAGATCTGAAATGACACTTTCTCTTTCATCACTTTCAGCCATATAGACCTCTTCAACCTGCTGATCTATAAAGCTGCTTACAGGACTGTCATCCATTTCAGAAAAGGAAGAAGTTCCACCATCACCTTCTTGACCATGTGCACACTGCAGATCTGCGTTAACTTGAGCTGGAACATGACCTTTCAATAGTTTATCTATCTCATCTTCAGATAGAGGAGATAATACCTTTTGTTTTCTTTTGCCCAAACAGTGATTGTCTTCATTGATTTCAAGTGAAGGAGTATACAAACTTTCCTCATACTGTTGATCCATTTCATATAATTCCTGTTCACTGTCAAGATGCAAAATTCCTTCATTTTCCACCACACTAAAATCTTGATCCTGCTGCAAATTTTCATGATCGTCTTTATGCTGCTGAAATGGATTATCATATAGGGCTTCCATGATCTCATCATCCATGAAATTATCATCTTCATAATATTTCTCAAGGCTTTCAATAAAAGTAGAAGCATGTTTGCAACAGTCATGAACTAAATTTAACGATGGATAAGATGTTTGATATTTTTCAATGAACAGAGCATGAAAATCCTTTAAACAGTAAATACATGCCGGCGGCAAATTTTCATACCAAGATTGGGCTTCACCTTCCAGAGTGGATAGGAATATCTTCATCAAACAATCTTCAGGAAAAGCCACCTTCAACTTGCGAATATGCATGTGAAATCTAACCAAATGTAAAGCAGCATCTTTCTTACCATCATCGTTAAACGTAGGCAGATTCCTTGACCAATCTACCTTGGGCATCTTATTCGGAAAACCTGGAATGTGATCTCGGCTCATGGGAGCATATCTTCTCGTGATTCGGTCCATCTTAAAAATCTCACAGCTACTGATCTCCCTGCAGTGAAGTCACCATGAGGCATCGATTTCTGGATTGTTCAGTGAATGAAGTCGCTAGGTGAATGATTTTCAGCCTTGCAGTGTCTGATTGCTGTCCACCATCAGCATCAAATCTGAACATGATACATGTACTGCAATTTACAGTTGTAACATACGGTAACACTACCTTAAAAAAACCAGAGATCGACCGAAGCAGCACATTCACTTCGCTACTGATGCATAGCAACAAATAAGCCGAAGGCCATTGGCGATTTTTGGTACCGTCTATAAATAAGAAAAAGCCCTTGAGTTTCTCCCCAATATGGTCGCCACTATGTTAGCGCTCAAATCTACCCCAGGCTGAAATGAGGTAAAACTCAAGGCTACATCAAACCACGCTCAGCCTCGTAGCTAGCCCTACGAGGACAGGAGAGGGCTCTCTCCAAGTCAAACTCAGTGAAAGATGTCCAATAGGATCTGAGATGACCTAAACGAAACACTGATATTGATTTTAGGCTAGTAAAAAGATATGTATGTTTGATTTTTGATTTTTGGGTTTTCGCTGGAGAAATGGGAAAAACAAAATTTGGGTCCGGGGATAAGGTCAGACCTTTGCAGATTTCGAGTTGGGGCGAGGTAGGTGAATGTCTTGATGCTTTTGATTGGATATATGGACGGATCAGACCGACGAGGAGCCGAAGAGGGCAAAGAAGAACTTGGATCCTCTTCAAACAGTCGAAAACATATAGAACTAAATGAATTCAAAGGCAGAGCACGGTAAACGATGGATTCAACCTCATCTACTCATTCAATTTAGTTCAGAAGCATATGAAAAGAATGGCATACATTAAACATGAAGAAACTGACAGTAAACAAAGAAGAAACACCATCAAGAATAGAACACCACAAGGATCCCAACAAGTGCCGCAAAACCCTTGATCTTTCCTTAGCCAAAATATGAAAAATATGTACAATGATATCAAAAGTCTCCCAAGAGTCCAACCTCTCCAACCTCTGAAAATGATTGAGAAATTACAATATATAGATCACTCTAACACCTTTCCCCACCTCTAGGGGTCGAATTCCCTCTTCAGGGATCAGTTTCAACCAATTCTATTCATGCAATCACAATCTAGGCAAACTTCAACAACTTGCCTCTAAAAGAGTGGGAACTGATCCATTTACATGATTTTTACCCTTTTGAGAGTGAATCTTCTAGAATAGATAAAAACAAGCCAAAGTTACATGCCAAACATAAATTTACATCATAAAGTGGGTCGCATTTTTTCCAGCTTGAATTTGAGGTACTTCCTGGCATCCAAATTGAGCTCATGATAGCTCGTTGGAAATCCCTGGATGTTGACTATCCAACCCAAGTGGAATTTCTGAATTTGGAGCTCATTTGACCCTCCAAAACCTCATTCTCCCAGAGGTACTTCCTGCTGGTACAAAAGGTGGCAGCAAGGTGGTTTTCATAGTGTTTTTGAGCTCTTTGACCATCCAGATTTTGATGAAATGCTTAGTTGATTTCTGAGGATGCATAACTAACCATGAAAAATCCAAAAATGCAAAAATTTTCTCCAGCAAGTGTCCCAAAAAAAAGTGAGCGTATGGGTGCGCAACCCGCTTAACTGAAAAACCTGTTTTTTGAGACCAAAAATTTCAAAATGACAAAAATTTCTCCGAATTTGCTCAAATTCAGAGTGAAGACCCTCCATCATGTATCTTGCCCAGCCAACGAAGCCTCGGCCAAAATCCGGAGTGGATCAGGCTTTTTCCGCCGTTTTAGTGCTTCGCGCAACCTCCTCTTCATGATCTTCATTCTCGCTTTGCAGACATGCATGCGAGCCCAATAATGACCTTTCATGTGATGAAGCATGTCTTTGTCTCTATCATGATCCTGTGAATGTACCTACGCTGATGAAGAAGGCGAAACCCCTTCCACGCCATGTGGAGATAGTACTCACGTTGCTGATGAAGTCAACGAGACCCCTTCCACCCCGGGTGGAGATAGTACTCGTCGTGATGTTGAAACAAAGCTCTGTGGCTTCTCTGATATGTTACCACTACTGGTGAACTGCTATGCTCCATCTCAGTGCATCAACCTCAACGATTGAGTCACTGTCCGACTCCTGCTCACACTCTGACTTCTGTCTCTGACATGGCTTTGAACGAGATATTTGCAATATGTATATATTGATATAGATGCAGTGATGTCAAAGTTTCAATGCATTCTCAAAACCCAAATATATTGCATATGTACCAAAGCATCATAGGAAACACACAATGGTAATAGCTCTGTTTAGGTGGATTGGGATAAAAGAACAGTCTCTATTTTGATTACAAGCAGTTTTGACAATGAATACCCAATGCAGATGTATGGTATAAATTTAGGATGATGGCCCAAATCTGTCGGAGGAAACAAACAAGTATGGGACGGTGCTTCATGAACTGGAGAATGGGTACATCATGACAGTAACCATAGTGATGCAAATGATCATAACAGTGGCAATATTATGGGAATGGCAGGAGTGATATGATAATAAAAGCCATAGACAAGTCTTCATATGACTGTGTAAAACATGGAAAAGGCATAACAGCAGTGATAAGGATCATATGTACAACGTGGCAAGGTGTGAACATATCCACCATTTAAAAGTTTCGAAATTCTTCATAAAGCTGTCCATATAATTTCAAACCCTTGAGGAGTTATGTTGCATGGTGAATGTAGGGTTTACATAAATTTCTCCAAGCATGACCACTTTCTTCTACATCAATGACCTTTCAACTACATTAAACATCCATTAGGCAATGATAAAAACCTGTTTGTATGTCGTAGGAAACAATTTGGATCGAATCTGGGCGCAAAAATGAAATTCTGGGTGCTGTTGCTCTGTGGGTCGCATTTCCCTCAAGTGGGTCGCATCCACTTCAAGTGGGTCGCATCCACTTCAAGTGGGTCGCGTTTCTCTTGCAGGAAGCTTTTGGAGGCCTTCCCGGTGTCCAAATCGGGCGTGTAATAGCTCGTTGGAAAGCTATTGGAGTCTACTTTCCAACACAAGTGGAATTATGCAATTTGGATTCCATTTACCCTATCAAAAACCAAATCTCCCAACACTAGTCAAAATGAGCAGAATGAGGCTGCCTCAAGGCAGAGCGCTGTTGCAGTCAACTTTTGAAGGTCTTCCTAAACTCCAAATTGAGCGGATGATAGCTCATTGGAAATATATTTGTGTCTAGTTATCATTCAACTCATCAAGCAAGTCAGTTGGCTAACCATGCTAGGAGAAATCTTGATTTTCCCAAGGTCACTTCAGAGGTGCATTCAATTCTCCTGAGGCAACGGTATTTTTGATATTTATCTAAAAAAATGATACCTGTGTAAAAAGTGAAGGAGGTTTTTCTTCCTTGGCATGTTGTGGAAAAAAACCTCTCTCAGTTTTCAAAATTTCATCTTTTATTGCTGTGAAACATCTTTTGAGTGAAACTTACCCCGATGTGTGAAACAAGGAATTTTGTCGAAATGAAGCGAAATGAAGGGGGTAAGGGCTTCTAAATTCTTGGGGAAATTTTGGGAAGTAGGGAGGAATGTTAGGAAGCAGGGGAAAGTGGAATCACAGAGATTGAGTGAGGGGAAGGAGTCCAACAGGGCAAAACACAGGCCTAGCCTAGAAAATTGCCAAGTTGTGGCTAGAAACTAGGGTTTGTGCAAAAATGAGGAATTTGGGGGATCTCAGTGATGGGAAGTGTTTAATAAGGTATATTAAGGATAGGGGAAGGTGTGTGAACATCAAGATACAAGTTTTTCCGATGATTTGACCATCCAAGAGAAATTACCTCCAAAACCCTAGGAGAGGGAAATGGACCTTACCAAGGCACAACTGAAGCATGAACGAGGTGTAAAATGACTCAATGGAACTTGACATGATGATGACAACCCTATGAATGATGGTACACTCAAATGAATGGTGACATGGACTGACATTTGGACAAATTTGAAAAGAGTGAAAACCAACCCTAGACCTAATGCCTAGTGATCAAATTTTGCTTGAAGACTCTGTGAAATGAAAAAATTTGACCTTGACACTTTAAAATGACTTTGAAAGAGCATGTTTGATCACTGGAGGAAGGCTGCAAAGACTGACTCTAACAGCTGGGATACAGACAGACCTAGCAGATACTGTCGAGACTGGAATGCAGATGGACCTAACAGATATTGCTGAGGCTGGGATACAAACTGACTTGGAAAGCACCATTGAGATCGAGATACAGATAGACATGGTGGACACTCTTGAAGCCTCTGACCAAACTAGGCAAGAATTCACCAACGAAAAGGGAACCCAAACGAAGGAAACCCCTACCTATGCCCCTCTAGTTGAAAGAGCTGCCAAGCAAAAATGGTATAACGAATTAATTCGAACACAACATGAGTTGGCACAGTGAAAAAAGGAAGTAGTACTAGCACAAGAATATCAGGCACTACTAAATAAATTCACAAACTTTTCCACCACAAAAGATGAAACATTTCCCAGCTCAAAGAGGAGAAGGCAAAGGTAAAAAGGGCACAATACTAGGTGGATCAAGCCAAGGAAAAAATCACAACGATTTGTTCTCTGTATTTTGATGCACTATCATGCAGGGCACCAGCCACCAACTATGCCCTATTCATAACATAATGATATTTGCTGCTAAAAATCAAGGCCGTTAGGGCAAGGAAGCCTACAACTTTCAAAACCATAGAAGAGTTCATCCACTGCTGCAATGATCAAGATGAACAGGTCCAACACCTTTTATGTGAACTTTACATGCACAAATTCTTTCTAGAAGAGGACATGGACATCAATCTTTGTCCCTTTTTAGGATATGTTCAGTTTCAGGCCTTCCTCTCGTTCGCTAAGAACCAGATTAGGTGGGCCAAAGCCTATAACATCTTCCAAAAGAGAGAACATGGCATAGACCTGTGGGTTAGAGGAGAGCCTACCAAACCCTTGCAGCTGTTCATCCAACAGAAGAATTTAATGTGAAGAAAGGGTGTAAGGACCAAGCTGGGACCCATCCATGAAGACATTATAGAAAATGGGTGGGAATATTTTGGAGACATTCAAGAAGCAGCCCTGGTAGCAGACAAGCAAATATGGATGGCCTCCACAAACAATGTAAAGAATAGGGAGCCATTTGGCTACCGAAACTTCAAAGCAGCAGCCTCCAGATTCCTCTCATATAGTAACTTGGTCTTCAGCATGGGTCCTGCATGGTTAGGATGCAGATATAGATGCCCTCTTATCTGGTATTCCCCTGAGGGCTATGATCATGGATATGAATTACTAGAAGGACACACAAATGCTGCATTTGCAAGAATTAGAAAGAAACAAGGTTTCAGGGCATACAAAGAAGAAGTCTACCCTGCCTACTCCTTAACACAATTGAATTTCAACCATTTGTTTGCATGAGGACCTGAAAATAGGTAAGTGGGGGAGTATGTTGGTCTGGAATTAAGGTGTGTTTCACCCTATGAATACTTCGAATTATGATACATTTTTAGGAATTCTTCCTCATATTAACAATAAAGAAAAAGAAGATTTATTAAAATCAGGACAATTGGGCTAATGAAAAAAGGAACATTTTATAACAGGAATTTGACTTATTATATCTCTGTGTACAGGAAAGCAGAGCAACCAAACCAAAGATTAATGGAAGACGGCTGACAGACAGAGACTCACAAAATCTCAGTAACTTCCAGAAACTAACAGAAGGAAGAAATACAAATCCAAGCTCGAGAACCAAATGACAGCCACAAGCAGCGGGCTGTCGTTTGGAAAATACCGTCCCACGCGTAAAAATGCCTTTAAAGGACCAAGGAGAATTAGATAGGGGAGTTGAATAGGAATTTCCTTTTGTAATTAACGTATCAGGACATAAATGTTCAGTTGTATCCCTGTATTACCCTTCAATTTAATAAAGAGTTTTGATGTTTTGAACAATCATCTTTTGAGTTTTTCATTGCGTTAGAACTTTTGGTGGTTTGGGCCCAGCCCCTGGGAGTTTCCTCGCCAATTTCTGTGCTATGCGTTAGTTATAGAATTGATGTCCAGTTATCTGATGCAGTTTGTGAATTAACTTTCCAATCGATAAAATAGAATTGCATGAGGTTACAGTTTCTCTTTCATCAGAATAGTTTGTCATTCATGCTTTCTGGTTTATAGTAATGCTTTATCACTGTTAGATGCTTTCATTTCCTCCCAACGCCTTTATAATCACTTTATGAATCTTAGAGTAAGTATTGTTCAATGTTATCTATTTTGTTGTGTAACCAACTTCAAAAATAGAAGAAAAGAGATATCAACGCCTTAGAAATAAGCCACTTCGAGGGGGGAAACCTCCAATACATTACATTAATGAACAATTCTTCGATGATCCAATTTACAAAACATTATTTCTATATATAGGAGTCCATGGGGCCATAATGTAATCCTAGTGGGCCACAATGTAATCCTAGCCGACCTAACAATAATAATTTAAGGGCACAATAATAATAAAATGGGGGTCACAAGGGTACAATAATAACAATAAGGGGGTTATACTAACAACAATAAGGGACTATACTAGTAATATAGGGACCTAACATGCCTCTCTCCTTCAAAAAAGTGTTGTCCTCAACACTTGAGTAGCTCTGGGTGCTTCTGTATAAAATTCTCATCCTCCCATGTAGAATCTTCAGTGGGTAAGTTCTTCCACTTGATGAGATACTCTGAAATTGATCGATTCCATAGTTGTCGAGTTCTTGTTTCCTTGACTGCTTCAGGTTCCAATATGATTTTTCCTTCCTCATCAAGTTCTGGTAATATTGTTTGAACTGGAAGATTTTCACCAATAACCTTCTTCAAGCATGAAACATGGAAAATTGGATGTACTCGCGAAGAAGCAGGAAGCTCCAATTTGTATGCCATAGTACCAATCTTTTGCAACACCTTGTAAGGACCATAGTACTTTGGCAATAATTCATTGTCCTTCTTTGCTTGCTTGAGGGACATTTGTTTGTATAGTTGTAGCCGTAAAAATACCCAATCTCCTACATCAAAACTTCACTTGCTGCGATGTTGATCTGCCTGTTGTTTCATTCGATTTTGTGCCAAATTCAGGTTATCCTTTAAGAGTTGGAGAACTTCTTGCTGATGCTCGATGTGATCTTCCACTGCTTTAACCTTAGAATTTTCTCTTAAAGATGATGTGATGGATGGTAGATGATATCCATAAAGTGCCATAAATGGGGTCATTTTTGCTACAGTATGGAAGGAAGTGTTATACCACCATTCAGCAAGAGGTAACCACTTGACCCATTGTGTTTGTTTATCAGATACAAAACAACGAAGACATCCTTCCAAACATTTATTTACTATCTCAGTTTGACCATCAGATTGAGGATGATAAGATGAGCTATGAGCTAATTGAGTACCCAAACAAGAAAATAACTCCGTCCAAAAATTTCCAGTAAAAATGGGATCTCTGTCGCTCACAATAACCCTTGGGCTTCCATGTAGCTTTTGAATTCTGTCCATAAATGTAGTAGCAATCGTACTTGCTTTAAATGGATGAGATAATGCACAAAAGTGTGCATACTTGGTAAGTCTATCAACTACCACCATGATGACACTCTTTCCTTCGGACTTAGGTAAACCTGTGATAAAATCCATTGAAATCTCCTCCCAACGTTGACTTGGAATGGATAAAGGTTGTAGAAGTCCTGGGGTCTTAATTGCTTCCACTTTATTCTGCTGGCAAACCAAACATTCCGCCACAAACTTTTGAATATCAGATTTAAGGCCATCCCAAAAAAATTCTTTCTTCACCCTGTGGTAAGTTTTTAAAAATCCTGAGTGTCCTCCTAAAGGAGAAGTGTGCAATTCCAGAAGAATCTTTTGTTTTAGTTGGGAATTCTT
Source organism: Pinus albicaulis (assembly GCA_034641835.2). NCBI lineage: Eukaryota > Viridiplantae > Streptophyta > Pinopsida > Pinales > Pinaceae > Pinus > Pinus albicaulis. The sequence goes on from JAXQQM020061909.1 coordinate 34,627, forward strand.
ACAAAGATATAAATGATCTTTGTACCATAAGGAATCATTTTTCCAACTAAATGTATCAGATGTACTAGGATCTTGCTGCAACTTTTGAATGAGTGTCCATACATCTTTGTCCTTCTTCCATTCATCTCTTGCTTCGGTTATCCAATCTGGTTGGATAATAGAAACGACACAAAGCAATGCTTCCACCTCTTCATTCTTTGTTGAGAGTGCATCTGCAACAACATTAAGCTTTCCTTTTTTGTAGATTATTTCAAAGTCATGACCCAACATCTTTGTGACCCATTTTTGTTGCTCTTATGATGATAGTCTTTGTTCCAAAAAGTGTTTAAGACTATCATGATCAGTTTTTACCTTGAAGTGTCTTCCCATTAGGTAAGTTTCCATTTCTTTAGTGCATGAAGTATTGCTAACATTTCCTTCTCATAAATAGGTTTCTGTAAATAATTTCCTTTGATTGGACGGCTTTCAAAAGCAATGGGTCTTCCTTCCTGCATTAAAACCGCACCAATTCCATTTCTTGAGGCATCACATTCCACAATAAAGGTTTTTGTGAAGTCTGGTGTAGCTAAGACCGGTGCTAGGCACATTGCCTCTTTAAGACGTTCAAAGGCCTTAGTTGCTTCAGGAGTCCATGAAAATGCATCTTTCTTCAATAATGTTGTTAGAGGTGCCGCTATTCTCCCATAATTCTTAACAAACTTGCGATAATAGCCTGTTAACCCGAGAAATCCTCGCAACTGCTTTATTGTCTTGGGGACTTTCCATTCCTTAATGGCTTTAATTTTGTTAGGGTCTACTTTAACACCTCGTGAGATATAATATGACCCAGATATTCCACCTCTTGTACTCCAAAGAAACATTTGGATGTTTTTGCATATAATTGTTTCTCCTGCAATAGTTTGAGCACCCTGTCAACATGTCTAACATGATCCTTCCAAGACCTGCTGTAGATTAGTATATCATCAAAAAATACTAGCACAAATTTTCTAAGGAAGGGTTTGAAAATGGAATTCATCAACCCTTGAAATGTAGAAGGTGCATGGGTAAGGCCAAAAGGCATGACCAAAAATTCATAATGACCCTCATGAGTTCAAAATGTTGTTTTTGGAATATCTTCAGTCTTCATTCTAATTTGATGATATCCCGAACGAAGATCCAACTTGGTAAAATAAATTTCTCCATGTAATTCATCCAATAATTCATCAATCACAGGAATGGGAAATTTATCTTTAATGGTGAGCTTATTGAGCTCCCTATAATTCAGACACATTCGCCATGATCCATCCTTCTTGTGTACCAATACTACAGGAGCAGAGAAAGAACTTTGACAAGGTTGAATTATACCTGCCTCTAACATTTCTGCAATCATGCGTTCAATTTCGCTCTTTTGGAAGTAAGGATATCTATAAGGCCGGATGTTTGGAGGAACACTTACTGGAATCAAATGAATAGCATGATCATGATCACGAATAGGTGGGAGTCCTTTGGGAGTTTCAAACACCTTGGAATGATTGTCCAAGACTTGTTGGAGATCTGCAGAAATAGATGATTTTGATGTCGGAACTTCTAGTGAGCATAATTGTGCAATTACGCCTCGTTGTTCTTTCTTTAAAAGCTTTGTCATGACATTAGAGCTTATTATCCTTCCCGGCTTCCCTTCAATACCCCGTAATTCGACTTCCTTTCCTTCTGAAAAAAAATTCCAGAAAAGTTCTTGAAAATTAAAAGCTACCGTCCCCAAAGATTGTAACCATTGTACTCCTAGTACAACATCAGCACCTCCCATAGGAATGGAAAGCACTAGACTATTCAATACATATTCCCCCATTGTTAGCTTGATATTATGGCTTTTTCCAAAGCAATTTATAGTTCCTCCATTTGCAACCATCACTTGACATTCTGGTGTTGGGTATAGGAAACAATTCAATTCCTTGGCTACCTTACAATGAATAAAATTATGGGTACTACCTGAATCAATCAACACTAATACCTTTTTCTTCTTGATATGTCCTTCTATCTTGAGAGTTTGAGGAGTGGTAATTCCTGCCAATGCATTACACGATATGGTCGGACTCATTTCTTCCTCTTCTAGGGTTGGTTCCTGGTGTATATCCTCTTCTTGTTAATTTTCTTCTTCCTCTTCACAATCTATGTAAAATAATTTCTTCTCAGCACACTTATGACCTTTAGTGTATTTTCTATCACAACTGTAGCAAAGCCCTTTTGCTCCTTTTTCTTCCAATTGTTGTGGTGTCAACCTTGTAGGTTGTGGAAATCTAGACATAGCAACACTTCCTTCTTTATAGAATTGAGTGGTAGGCTTCCTTGTCGCCATAATTTTACATTCAACTTTTCTTGCCAACCTGAATGCCTTCTCCAATGAATCAGGTTCCAGAACGCGCACTTCATGTTGGATGTTATCCTTTAAAGTGCCTATGAAGAGATCAATCATGTGTTCCTCTGGAATATCGGTTACCCTTATATTCAATTTTTGGAAGTCCTCAATGTGCTGCCCCACTAAACCCTTTTGTTTGAGATTTATCAATTGGCTAAAGAAGGTGTTGCTCTTTGTATCCTCATAATGTGCTATCATTTCCTCCATAAAAATTGACCAAGTGACAATTTTTTTATGGGAGCAAAACCATCGATACCATACAAATGTATTTTGTTCTAAATGTAAAGTTGCAATGCGTACCTTTTGTGTGTTTTGCACGTTATGGAGATCAAAATATTGCTCCATCTGTAGTATCCATGTTACAAGATCATTTCCATCAAACTTCCTCATATCCATCTTTGGAATATGGTGGTTCTTCCTGCCAACATTATAGTTTATGAAATCACAATTAACATTTATTTTGTTCTCATCATGAGGTTCTTCTACTATCTTTTCACCATTAGGAAATGTTTCTTGTATCAACTTTGTCAAACCTTCCATGTCTGCTTTTAGAACATTCTTCATGTTTTCCATTTTCTCATCGATCTTAGCTTCCATGTCATCCATCTTAGATTCCATGCCAACCTCCATGCCATCTATCTTAGATTCCATGCCATCTATCTTAGATTCCACGCCTTTCTTCAAACCATCTATTTTAGTTTCCACGCCTTTCTTTAAAACTTCCATGTCATTTTTTGTTGCTCTTTGCGAGAGCGAAATTTGTTGCACTTGCTCTTGTAATTTTGATATGTCATGTTGCCATTCTTCGTCTTCATGAGTCATAGTAGAGCTTTTCAAAGGCTTAATGGGTGTTGAATTCTTTTTAGGGGCCATTTTATAATCCAATACTGATATCTATTCTACAATATGCCCTTGCAATCAATTCAACTTGATTCTTCAAACAAGACTTATGCAATTCGGAAAAAAAATTACACACCTTTTACTTGCTTTTGAGGAGCTCGATATTGAAATTGGATTATCTCTGTGATTGTGGCTCTTCAATATCTGAAATTCAGCTCTAAATTCACCCTCTAAATTCTATTTTGAATGCCATAGGTCTGACTTGATTTGGATTCTCCAAGACAAAGTTATGTCCAATATCCCACAATGACCTAATTATGGACTGGTTCAGTATAGCGAACTTGTACGGATTGCCACGTGTCACTATTTCATCCTTTGCCTTTGAAATTTATAGCCAAGAAACTACTGTCCGTGTAATTGCGACCAATTTTTATGGCACTCCAATCCAATGCCCAGAGAGAGAGTTATTTAACTTTTCCCACGATCACCTCTTAGAGATGAAATTTAGGAGCCTGAAAAAGCACTACCTTCCACAGATCATATCTCCACAAATATTGTGAACCAAGATCTGAAATTTTTTGAAAAATTTCTTCAGGATTTCAGCTTCACGCCATATGAATTTCAGATTCTGAACCTTCGTAGAAAAATTTTTATAGCGCAAATGCCACGATGACCTGTTTAGGAGCCTGAAAAAAGACCTAACTTCCACAGATCATATCTCCGACAATATTGCTAACCAAGCTCTGAAATTTTTAGAAAATCTTCCTTAGGATTTCGGCTTCACACCCTAAAAATTTTAGCTTCTGAAACTTCGTAGAAAAAAGTTATAGCGAAAATTCCACGATGACCTGTTTGGAGCAGCGAAACCCTAGAATCCAAACCTCGATACCAAATGTTGTGTAACTTGACTCCAAAAATAGAAGAAAAAGAGATATCAACGCCTTAGAAATAAGCCACTTCCAAGGGGGCAACCTCCAATACATTACATTAATGAACAATTGACCGATGATCCAATTTACAAAACATCCTTTCTATATATAGGAGTCCATGGGGCCATAATGTAATCCTAGTGGGCCACAATGTAATCCTAGCCGACCTAACAATAATAATTTAAGGGCACAATAATAATAAAATGGGGGTCACAAGGGTACAATAATAACAATAAGGGGGTTATACTAACAACAATAAGGGACTATACTAGTAATATAGGGACCTAACATATTTCTAAGAATTAGATTGTTCCCTCAGTACAATAAGGCGTTCAATTGTTGATTAATTGCAGAAAGATGTCAATTAGTTAGTTTGCAAAGAGAATTACATTGCAAAAATTATATAAGTAATTTTTGTTCAATTCATTCAGGTTTTTGTTCAATTCATTCAGATTGCTGTTCAATTCATTATTTTGATGTTCAATCATAGGTCTCTCTCCTTTTGAGTTAGACAGAGTAGTTAGCGGCATTATACCATTTCACTTCTCTTTGAGATGATTGAACTTCGAGAATTAGATAATCCTTTTGATAAGAAACATAGAGTAACTATCATTCAATATCACTTGCATATATTGTGCCTACACTCTTCAAATAAGAAGACTTGCCTTGGGTTGACAAATGAATGAGGAGTTTAGAGGTTGCCCATAATAAGCCACCTTTGTGAAATGACAGCCATAACGGACCCAACGGGACCTTGTCAATATAGACGTCTTTTGGACGTCCCCCCATTACCGGGAGGGGTTCCAGGGCTTTCGCCATTTAGGCGTCAAAGATGGTACACTTCCACCCTTATCGGTTCATCCTTTATTGGGGCATTGTTAGTTGGGAACCCTCGTCGGTCACCCAATGCCACACCAGTGGACACCCCCACAGGGTCACCACATTCCACTCCTCCCACATCCCCTAGGGGGCAGAGGAGTGCTACCCATTCTGGAAGCCAAGTGAAGTCACGGCTAGGTACGTCGCAGAAAAACCCTATACCTAACCAGAACACTCTGTCTTCACAGTGTGCAATGGCTCTCAACTTGAAGTCACCATTCTTAGCTTTGTTAAACTTGCCTGACCTAACCAAGTTAACAAATGACCTGTTAGCATTCTGCAATTCTGAGGCTGAAGAAAAACTACAAAGGCAACATCAAACCAACTTTGGAAACTGGGATCTAGCCCTACCAGTTTCAGAGAGGGCTCTCTCTTTAATATTTAACTTTGTTTGGATAAGTTTTTAGGCTAGTTATGATTGTACTTGGGTTTTGGGTTTTGAGTTTTGGTTTTGGATTTTTGAAAATTGATTGTATTCAATTGATTAATGTCTATTGGGCAATGGAGTCAAAATATAACTGGATGGTTGCATCAACTTTTCATAGAGTAGACACAGGGCAAGCTAGGAGTATTCACTGTATCTTTTGAATTTATAAATGGATTATGACAGAAATATGAAGATATTCTGCAGAACTAAAGAGCAATTAAGAATTCGTTAGTTTGGATTTTAGTGGAAAACATTATGATTGTAAATGCAGCCAGAATAAGGTACTCAAAAATAAATTCTATTCACGACACTTTATGATTTACAATCAGAATTTAGATGATTACAATGAAAGATGACAATGAAACATAATAACAGAAGAAAAACATCACCAGTATTTAAGCCACAATAATCCTGTGAATGGTCTGATTATTATTGATGCTCCAGTGCTTTGAAAATTCTTACTGTAATTCAAAAGAAAAAAATAGTTTTGATCTCAATCAATCCACATTTGATACTTCCAAAACTTAAGTATTTATACAAAAGTTTTACAAAAATAATTCCTATAATACAGCCTCTAACAGACATGGTATTTTTAGACTTAAACTTGAATTTAAAACTCTAATTATTACTGAATTATACTGTTGTGGAATGCGTTGTGCAAAGCCGGTGCTGATGTAGTGGGACAGTTAGGATGTGGACCAAATTTTACTGATGTGCTGGTGGATTGAATGTTGTGCTGGCAGATCTGTTGTATGAATGCCCTTTTCTCGACTTGACCCTTGGTGTATTTTTTCTACCTGAGTTATTTCTTCCATGTTTAACCCTTTTTCTAAACAAAATAGCGGAAAAATTCATATACCTGGATTTGAAATCTTATAGGATTTAGTTCTGAACTTCATCACATCCATAGAAATATCACACATCGCAAGTTTCACAATTTATGATATGAGGAATGGAATTGGCGATGCGATGCGAAGTGCGGAGGGGATGTGGTAGGCAAGGTGGGATTGACCACATCGCAATCAAAAATCAAAAGGTTTGGCTATAAGTGGTGCAGGTAAACACTAAAATATGCGAAGTGAAAAGTGCGGGGAGAAAGGAGGTGATGTGGCAGGTAAGGTGGGACTGACCGCATCACAAATCACAAATATTAGGTTTTTTTATGAGCGTGGGTGGTAAATGCTAAAACATGCGAAGTGCGATATGCGATTGGGACCCACCCACATCGCACATCGTAATATTTATGGTTTACCGCACATCGCAGAATTTGGAGTTTAGGGAAATGTGGTAAATGCTAAAACCAGTGAAGTGCAATTTTCACTTTCAGAGGATGATGTGGTGAGATGGAGATGGAGCCCACTTCATCGGCGAAGTTATAAAGCGGTGAATGGTTTCTGCGGTAAGGTAAAGTTTATGAGGTTTCATATGATATATCTATGCATTTCAAGTGGCTTGAAGTGGGGGGCGGAGCTGCTGTGGTGGGGCCAACCGCATCGCAACTTAAACAAAATACCTTGTGGGTGCTTTAACAGGTAAGTTATAAACTGTGCGATGCGATATCGCACATCGGCTATTCCAAGATTTAACGCTTTTCAGAATGGAATAAGTTATAATTTGCGAAATGCGATGAGGTATATTTGTGATGTGCGATTGATGGTGGGGGAAGGGTGACGTGGAAGGGAAGGAATGGCCCCACTTTAATTTCAATCGGGGTATCGGGAAGGCGGAAAGTAAGTGAAAACAATAATATAGTGGTGAAAAAAGGTAAAGTAGAAAGATAAGCATAAAAGCGGAAAAAGTGTAAGGTTTAATGATTTTAAAGGGAAATGAAATGAAAAGGAAGTGTGGCGGGTGAATGGGTCCTACTTCATCGCATATTTAATTTCAGAAGGTTTGTAGGATGATTTCCAAAGGTTTTTAAAGTAATTCATTGGAGCACCTTTAACTTATACTGGGTCTCTGAGAGCTTGGATAAGCCATTCTTTGCCAGTTTTGAGCTTTTTTTGACAAAATTAAAACCTGTAGTACCTAGCCTTATTAAAAATTATTTAATCACATTTAAATGATGTGATTAATTCAATCAAAACATACTTAATTATCTCCCAATGTTGCATTTGGACGTGCAAGCATATTTTTCCTAATATTTTAACCTTTTTTGGAAATAATTTACAATCATGGAATATTATTTACAATAAGAAAGATCTGAGATGAAATAATCAATCACCTTGAGATCCTATAGATTATAGGACCCTAATAGTGGCTTCATCCGAGGATGGCACTCTCCTTTTGAAGTGCCAAGAACACCGTAGACTAGTAGCCTGATCCATTAGGCTGATCCCAAATCTGCAACTTGCTTTATTATAAATCTCTGTGGCTGAAAATCTCAAACTGAATCAGAACTTTCTTCACACTGAAATCTGAAACACAATCTAAAAAAATAAAAATGCTCAAAACATCGATCTTATTTTCAAACTGCTAACTTCAACCCACACTAACAGATCATCAAAGCCTTAGGGCCTTTACCTCGGGCTTCAAACCTTGATGAATTCTGTCAACACTTACTGAAAATAAAATTAAATCAAACTGAAATGATACCAACCTACCCTAATCTACCGTACAATTTCTAATTAGGTGAAATGATCCTTCCAGTGTAACCAATCAAGGAGATGGCTACTTATTGAAATTATGCTCTCACTTTCCTTGATCAAGCATAATGATGTACATGTAGGCAACTCACAATAGAAACTAAAACCAAGGCTTATGCTGATAAACAAAACAACATTCATCTTCTCCAAAGTTTGCAAAATACTACTGAAGGGATCTTGAAAATCTTGAAGCATTACCTTGTCTTGAGAACTAGCAGCAAAAATACAAGTACTCCCTTCATTCCGATCTGAAAGAACACTTGGTTGTTGATTGATAGGAAGGCATGGGGAAGTTTAGCCTTCTACTATTTGAGTGTTGGCTGTAAATTCCTCAAACTTGAGAAATTCTGACTCACTCTTTGGCATACTATCTCTCTTAGGCTCATAGTCATCAAATTCATAGTCTAAGTCATCCTTAAACAAGAAACATTCTTCATGATTATAAAAAATGACAACCCTATCATGTTCATGAAAGAAAAAAATATCTGCTAGTTGATCTGCTTGCAGGGAATCATCATCATAAATTTGTTTACTCACAACAATATCCTCTATAGTTTCATCATGTTCCTCATCGAAATTATCTTCAGAATTATCGTACTTAGACAAATCAGGTTCAGGAAAAACTACATCAAATATGAACATTGAAAAAGGAGATTGTATTTCTTCATGCTGATCTATAAATCTAGTTTCAGGATTGTCCTCATTTAAACTTAGATTTTCATTTTGAAAAATGGAAGAAGTTTTACCAACACATTCTTGACTAGGTGAACACTGCAAACCTACATTAGCTTGGGCTGTAATATGACTGTTCAGGAGCTAATCTATCTCATCTTCAGACAGAGGAGAAATTACTTTTTGTTTTCTTTTGATAAGACAGTAATTGTCTTCTTTCTCTCCTGAAGACTAATAATGAGACTGAATTTCTTCTTTAGCCTCATACAAAAGAGAAGATGAATTATCATTTGTCTCCACAGAGAGATCTTGTGGATCTACTTTCATTTCTTGATTTCTTTCCTTTTCAGCTATCTTCCCTTGATTATCATGACATTCCACTTGAGAATGGAACCCATGAAGTGCTTTTAAGAGATCCTCATCATTCATATCTACTAGGTCTTCATTAATACTTTCAATGTATTGTATGAAAACCTAAAACTGATCACAAAAATTTTCCACTAATAACAAAGATGTGGAATGTCCTTTATAATTCTCATAAAAGCCCTTGTGGAAATCTTTTAAAGAAAACAAGCTACCATAGTTTAAATATTCATACCATTCCCCCGCTTGTCCATCTAATGTTGCCATGAACATCTTCGTGTGACAATCCTCATGCCATTCAAATTTCAACTTCCATGAATGAATATGAAATTTAATGAGATGTAGCAAAGCATCATCAGTGTTCTCCTCTTGAAAAATAGGAATATTTCTTTCCCAATTTACCTGAGGCATTTTGTGTGGGAATACAGGAATGTGATATCTGTTCATTGGAGCATACCTGCGTTGTATTCTTGGATTCATCTTGTCAATCAATCAAATAATGGAGTCACCAGATGTTCACAACAAATCAGGATTCTTCTATCAGTAAAGCCTTTATGTCAACTGAAAACAGTGGAGTCACCAGTGAAAATTTGTTTCTAGATTTTGATGTCAATGGAGTCACCAGGCGAATGGAATGGCCTTCTAGTGTTTGACTTCTATTCACCATCAAAGTCAAAACTGAACTTGATAAGTGTTACTGAGGAAAATGAAACTCATTCCCCAGTATGGTCACCACTATGTTAGCATTCTGTAATTCTGAGGTTGAAGAAAAAATACAGAGGCAACACAAACCAACTTTGGCAACTGGGATCTAGCCCTGCCAATTTCAAAGAGGGCTCTCTCTTAAAGATTTAACTTTGTTTGGATAATTTTTTAGGCTAGTTATGATTCTACTTGGGTTTTGGGTTTTGGGTTTTGAGTTTTGGTTTTGGATTTTGGAAAATTGATTATATTCAATTGATTAATGTCTATTGGGAAATGGATTCAAAATATAACTGGATGGTTGCATCAACTTCTCACAGAGTAAACACAGGGAAAGATAGGAGTATTTAATGGAACTTTCGAATTTATAAATGGATTATGATAGAAATATGAAGATATTTAGTAGAACTAAAGAGAAATTAAGAATTCTTTAGTTGAACTAAACATTATGATTGTGAACGCAACTAGAATAAGGTACTCAAAAGTAAATCCTATTCATCACGCTTTCTGCTTTACAATAGAATTCAGATGATTACAATGAAAGATGACAATGAAATATAATAACAGAAGAAAAAAATCACCAATATTTAAGCCACAAGAATCCTATGAATGGTCTGATTATTATTGATGCTCCAGTGCTTTGAAAAAGCTTACAGTACTCCAAAAGACAAAAATAGTTCTGATCTCAATCAATCCACATTTGATACTTCCAAAACTGAAGTATTTATACAAAAGTTTTACAAAAATAATTCCTATAATACAACCTTTAACAGACATGGTATTTTTAGACTTAAACTTGAATTTAAAACTTTAACTGTTACTGAATTATAGCCTTGGTGGAATGCATTGTGCAAAGCCGGTGCTGATGTAGTGGGACAATTAGGATGTGGACCACATTTTACTGATGTGTTGGAAGACTGAATGCTGTGCTGGTAGATCTGTTGTATGAATTCCCTTTTCCTGAATTGACCCTTGGTCTTTTTCCTACCCGAGTCATTTATGTTGTGTTTAACCCCTTTTCTAAACAAAACAACGGAAAAACTCATATACTCGGATTTGAAATCTTATAGGCTTTAGTTGTGAAATTCACCGCATCCATAGAAATATCGCACATCGCAAGTTTTACAATTTATGATATGAGGAATGGAATCAGTGATGCGATGCGAAGTGTGGAGGTGATGTGGCAGGGAAGGTGGGACCGACCACATCGCAATCGCAAATCGGAAGGTTTGGCTATAAGAGGCGGATGTAAACACTAAAATATGCGAAGAATGAAATGGGGGGAGAAAGGAGGTGACGTGGCAGGTATGGTGGGACTGACTGAATTGTAAAAATTTGATAACCCAACCCTGATTTTCAGTTTCTCCTTATTTCTCCCATAAAGTTAAATTCCCATTCCCATAGCCATACATTCAACAAGTTGGAAAAATAAATATTTTTTGAAAACACAAATTCTGGAAATTTTGCAATGTTGAAATGCAAAAATAAAAACTCAGAAAAATAAATCAGCCACACACAGAAAATAGACACGCTGATTTTTGGTCAACTTGACCCTGGAAAAAACCCCTACAACTCTTGGGGAAAGCTAGTTCGAAAGCTCTCCTTTATTTATGATAAATAGCTTTTACAGAGAAATAGAAAAACACAGAAAATTCCAGCTACCAGTATTTTTACTTATCTCGAAAATCGTGCACAAACTCTGCCTCGATTTTCATGCCAAACAGAAACAAAAATCTACAATAGAAAGCACAGCATTAAATGCTGTACAGACAACACCAAAAACAATGTTGGAACAACTGTACAAACTCCTTGAAAACTGTGCCACTTGCTGCCTCGAAAAACGTGTTGTATGGTTGCTATACGGACCTCAATTTGCGTAGTGAAACACTGCTGTACGTATTTCAGAAAACATACATGTTTTTGCTGTTGTACGGACCTCAGTTTCTGTGCCTCCTTAACTGCTGTACTGACCTCGAAATATGTGCTACATTAAATGCTATTTTTCCTCCTCAAAATTTGTGCCACTTGCCTTGAACTTCGTGATGCTGCTTGCTGTACGGATTTGCTGAAATATCGCTGCCTTGGTATGCATGCCAAGGTGTTGTTCTTCCTCCTTCTCTGCTCAGAAATATTCTTTGCTCTCTTCCTCTCATTCTCTCAATCAGCTCATGAAAGAATGAATGACCTTTTCCCTCATTTTCCTCCTTTAACCTAACCCTAAATGACTTTTGGGGAATCCCTAAATCTAATGGCTGAGATAGCTTTAGATCTAGGGCTGAGATTAAATGCTCATTTAAATCTCACTTTCTATTTTTTAATTCGCCCCACTTTAATAAAGACCCACTTAGTCATTTATTTCCAAAGTCACTTTTCCCTTTCTAATTTCACATTGAATTTATTAAAGTCACTATAAAATTAGACTTAGTAAATTTATCACTTAAAGTCACTTTTAAATCAGATTTGACTTTATAACTTTATAAAATCACTTTAGGAGAAAAATTAAATTCTTTTGGACACTTTTGCCTAGGCCAAAGATCAAAGCCTTAGGGAACCACCTGTCCTCCGGTAACCAAATTTCAACACTCCCTCTTACCAAGGAAGGTGTTCCTCACCACACCCATACTGTCTCTAAAGTAGACATGCTTGCCTCGTGGTAAGGCTTTAGTAAGAATATCTGCAACCTGCTCATCAGTGGGAATATACTCAAGATTCACAGCTCCCTTCTGAACATAGTCTCTGACGAAGTGATATCTGATGCCGATATGATTTGACCTATCATGAAATACTGGATTCTCCGTGAGTTTAATGCAACTCTAATTTCACAATATATCATTGAAGGTATCAACGACTGACCAAATAAGCCAAACAACATCTTGTGAAGCCAGATGGCCTCACAACTAGCTAGATTGGCTGCCATGTACTCTACTTCCGCTGAACTCAATGCTACTGACTGCTGCTTTCGGCTGAACCACGACACCACTGCTGAACCCAACCCAAAACAACACCCTAAAGTGCTCTTCCTATCAAAAGTACAACCTGCCCAATCAGAATCAGTGTAACTTGCCAATGTCACTCCATCCCCCTGCCTATAATCCAGACCATAATTCACTATCCCTTGAAAGTACCGCAAAATGTGTTTTGCAACAACCCAGTGAACCCTCCTGGGCTCACACATGAAGTGGCTCATCGTGTTGACTGCAAAACATATATCTGGTTTGGTGTTGACCAAATACATAAAGGAACCAATAAGCTATCTATACAATGTGGGATCCACCAACTCAGAATTTGAAGCATGAAGCTTCTTCCAATTGGCAATCATCGGTGTCGACATGGGTCTACAATCCTCCATGTGGAATCTACCAAGGATGTCCACAATATACTTCCCCTGCCCTGGGAAGAAATGCCCCTCCTCCTGCCACACCTGCAAACCCAAAAATTAATGCATCAAGCCAATGTCCTTCATCTCAAACTCTGATGTAAGATCTCTCTTGCAGTGCTCTATGAGTCTCTCTGCACCTGTAATGGCCAAGTCATCCACATACATCACCAAAATGAGAGGCTCCTCACCTATCACAATGAAGTATAGGTTCAGATTTGCATCACTCTTTGTGAAACCCATCTCTTGCAAGTATGTATCTATCCTGGAGTACCAAGATCTAGGAGCTTGCTTTAGGCCATAAAAATCCTTCTTCAGTCTGCACACATGGGACTCCTTCCCATGCACCTCGAAGCCCTGTGACTGCTCAATGTACACCTCCTCTTGTATGAAGCCATTGACAAATGTGGTCCTCACATCCATCTGGTGGATCTTCCAACCCATCTCTTCTTCTATCGATATAATGGAGTGAATCGAAGTATATTGAGCCACGGGAGCGAAGGTCTCCTCATAATATACTCCCTCTACCTAGGAGAACCCTCTAGCCACAAACCTTGCCTTGAATTTCTCAATGATGCCATATGTAGCATGCTTTACCTTGCAAAGCCATCTAGAAGTAACCACAGATTTTCCCTCAGGCCTCGACACCACCTCCCAAACATCATTCTTCATGATAGAAGAATACTCCTCCTGCATGGCCTCTCTCCAGACCTACTGGCTAGCTGCCTCCTCATATCTAGAAGGCTCAGAGTCAACGATGTTGGCAACCATTGCCATATAGCTACAGAACCTATCAGGTGGTCTGCTCTCTCTGACCGACCTCTTTGGCTGAACAACAGATGTGGCCTCTCTCAAGGTATCCTGAAGCCACTTGGGCTTCCTCTTCCCTGAGCACACTTCTCCCACTGGAGAATGAAACTCCTCCTCCTCATCATCAGGAGCCTGAACTCCTCACTATGTGTCTGCTATCCTCCTGCCTGAACCTGAACCTGTAGACGCTGAAGTACCGTGTGAATTGTCCATCAGTGGACTCCCTAGTGAACTGCTTCTGCAGACTGCTTTGCATGTTGCCCAAAGCACCACCCTTCTGACTCTGTGAGCCACTGCTCACTGACGGACCTGACACCGTAATCGATGTACCTCCGAATCCTCCTGATGCCTGCCCACTGGATCCCTGTGCTTGACTCAGCTGCTCCTGAGGGTCTGGCCGATCCAGATACTCTATCTCCCGTGACCTCCTGAAAGCCCTGTCCTCCTCGAACTTCACATCCTACCTGATAAAAACTCTCCTTTGTGCGGGAATATAAATCCGAAAGGCCTTCAAGGTCTCACTATAGCCCACAGAGACACCCTTCTCTATGGTGGGCTCTAGCTTGGTCCTCTTCTCCTTGGGTACGTAGGAGTATGCAATACACCCAAAGATACGAAGATGACCAACATCATGCTTCTTCCCAGAAAAAGCCTCCTCCGGAGTCACATGCCCCAAGGCATGATGCATAATCCTATTCTGCAAATATACAGTAGTGTTTCAGGCCTCTACCCACAAAAACAATGGTAACCCCTGATCATGAACATGGCTTTGGCAGCCCCAATGATGGATCTGTTCTTCCTCTCCGCAACCCCATTCTGTTAGGGGTTGTAAGGAACTGTGAACTCCCTCCTAATCCTTGCCCCCCCACAATACTCAACAAACTCACCAAGGGTGTAATCCCCTCCATTGTCTGACCTTAGGGACTTGATCTTCCGACCTGTCTGAGTCTCCACAAGAGCTCTGAACTCCTAAAACCTCTTGAAGACCTCACTCTTGGTCTTCAAGAAAAAAATTCAGGTCCTCCTGGAGTGATCATCAATGAATAAAACATAATACTCATATCCACTCAAGGAAACATGAGAAATACGACCACTCACATCGGAATGAACCAAATCAAGCATCCTAGTCGATCTGCTGTCACTACTGGGAAAAGGGGATTTGGAAAACTTGCCCATAGCAAATCCTCTGCATGTATCAAAGTGATTAGTACTGAAATTTGGCACACCTATAGTGATCTCCCAAAATGTCCTCAAGGCTCCATGATACATGTGCCCCATCCTGCGGTGCCAAATCTCGCACAGCTCTGAACTGCTAGCTTTGCTGCCGGTACTACTTCTCAATGCTAAAAGGGGCTGAAATAAAAGCTTGTACACCTTTGCATGGCATACACCAATCACTCTAGCTGACTCAGCTGGAGCGCCCTTGGGATATATCAGCACCTATCTTCTCCTGAGCAATATCTCATATCCTCTGTCCTCCAATGCTGAGACAAATATGAGGTTCTTCCTCATCCCTGACACATATAGAACATCTAACACCTTGAGGAGGTAAGGATTACGTAAATTTTTGTAGATGTTCTATGCTTGGAGCAACTTTACTTTTCTCACAGCAATCATACAAATAGTTAAGTAAAATGCAGATAGAACATATAAGTGGATCTTACAGAAGACAAATCAGAAACAGGAAAAATGTGGTGGTGCGTTATGGCGGTCAACAGGATGCTTCAACCAGCAAAGTCTCCTTGGTCAGCCAACCCAGAATGTGTCACAACAGTCCTCCAATCAGCAAACGAGTCAACCCAAGTCAACTTCAACGCTGTCCAGAAAAAGTCAACGCAGGGCAGCAAGCTAAAAGTCAACGCAGCCGCAGATTGGTCAACCACGGCCTCGATTTTCTGTTATTTTAAGCAGTCAGCACTTCAAAAAATCGATCTTCTCACCAAATTTACATGATTATGGACCATCGTTGACCAAAGTCAACGCTGGTCAAACTTTCTGCAAAACCCTTACTGCAGAAAATCGTCCTTCAGCTCAGCCGTACAGTTTTGTCCTTCTTCTCCTTCACACGTGTGGGCTGAACTCGTCCTCCAAGGAGCTCGTACTATCTCAGATGAGAGAAGATGTGAGTTGTGTTGTGATGAAATGCTCTCCAACTTTGCCTGTATTTATATCCATCATTGGGGTGTGTGACACATCTGCTGGGGGTGTGAAACCTTAAGGCCGACCTGCACATATAATTTATTATGAATAATAAATTCAAAATAAATGTTCTACTCATCGGATTAAGACATATTATATATGGATTTTACACCTCTCCGAAAGAGGAATCCAACAAAAATATTAGCCTCTTAATCTGAGCATCATAACATGGAGTTTGGACCTAGTTATCCAAATTTAACACTCCCTCTCAACTAGGGAGAACTCCATCCATCAGTGCAATCAAACATCGTGCGTCATCCCGCCGTAACTTGCTTTGCTGGCCTCTTTATTTCAGAACAGAAGTGGGTCAGTCACAAAGACATCATCCCTGTTGACATAATCGGTCTGAGGTTCAAACTCTATCAAATATCATAAACAGTATCCAACCAACCCAAAGTTGGTTCATCGACCAGTCGACCCGGAGGTCCCAGTTACTCACTAAACTTGATCCCCGAGATCAAGTGGTTGAATAGTGCCATCCTAGATAGAAGTGCGAGCGGCAATCTCGATCGTCCATCGGTCTTACTATGCTAGTCTCTAGCTTTCTTGGTTAAACATCTGTTGTCGCCCAAGTAACGCTTTCTACATTTTCTTTGTTTCGATTTGTCTTCGCCAAAAGATCCACTTATATGTTCTATCGCATTTTTACTTCAGTTAACTATTTGTATGATTCTTGTGTAAAGAGAAAAGTAAAGTTCGTCCAAACTTGTACATGGCTTATATTAATTTACATAGTATCGGAACATCTGCCATGGAGTTTGGACCTAGTTGTCCAAATTTACTTGAGTTCCCTATCAATGTCATCCCCACACTGAGGGAA
>JAXQQM020064840.1:0-57115 GCA_034641835.2 Pinus albicaulis
ATCGATTCATCGGCCTTCAAACAGGTTTCTAGCAATTGCTTGATGTTTTTGAATGCATTGGTGGCATCGTTGGTGGTTGCAAACATTTCAAATGGAGGATTTAAACATCACAGTCATAGCAATATCGTTTTCAGGGTTTTGAAATGAAAATCTATGGTTGCATGAGTTTGCTTTTTATCTTATATCAGTGACACATCCAGCCTTGCATATAATATCAAAACCATATTGCTCTCATGCCCATTATGCCATTGTGACCATTGCTATTATTATACCATGTTTAAAACCTTTGTTCCATGGTGACTGTGGTTGTATTATGTCTCACTGCCCAATGTAAAAACATTCTCATGACTTTGTTTCAAACTGCCCATTGACACTTTTGTTGTTATTACTCAGGGACAAAAACATTCATATGATGCCCTTCTCCCTTTCACTAGACTTGTTCAATATTTTGAAGGTTGCCTGCTCCCTTTGGTCAAAATTTCACTTGCATTCAAAACAGAGATTGTGCCTTTTCCAATCCATTTAAAAACTGATATTTTATCATGGTTTGTTTCCTTATGGTGTTGTGACGGTGGGATATTTGTTGGGTTTTGAAACACACCATCATAACCTTGTTTGCACTGCTTTCATATCAGTATACATAGTACCAAAAGCTTGGTCAGAGTCATGTCGGAGACAGAGTCAGAATATGAGTTAGGGTCAGGCAGTGATTCGGTGACTGAAGGTAATGTGCCACGGGGGTCCCGCAAAGATCATAGAAGTGGTGATCATCGCAGAGAGGAGCCTACTTCTTTGGCTCGGTTGCAGGCATGTCCATTAGCTATGGATTTTTTTCGATTTTTGTCATGTTTCAGATTTTGTGAGATGGTTGCACAAACCCGGCCTCATCGTGAATTGGCCCGTCTGTTTGTTCTTCATTTACGGGATGGTCGGGTAAGTCTTGCTGGGGTTGATTTCATTGTGTCACCCTTGACTATTGCTCAAGCCACTGGTATACCAAACATGGGCAAGGAATGGAACAAGGGTCAGCAGTTAGAGAAATTTCATTATGAGCCATACATTAAAACTGGATATATGGCTTACTTGAGCAGAGTTTTTCCATTCAGATTCTTGAGAGATGAGTATGCACCGCTCATGAGGCTCATCATTCAGTATTTTAGTTGTGAGGGCAGGTATGCTCGTCTTTTCGCGTTCCATATTCGTTTCTTGATGCACTTCACAAGGGTACGTATGATGAATATTCCGTATTTCATACACCGCAACATAGAGAGGATGGTGACATTTGTGCAGAAGAAGACGAGCCCAGTGCAGCAGTACAGGAGTATATATCATTTCACTTTGATCAAAATCTTGGTGTTACATCAGTTGGCAGAGCAGGGCATCACTTGGGAGGATTTCATTTCTAGAGACTTTTTCAGAGTGCCACAGCAGCCTCCCGAGGCAGTTTATGATGCAGGAGAGCCCTCACACCAGCCGGACATGCTTGAGGTTGGGCATATCATTACTCCTTTGGTTCGGACATATCAGCGAGGCCACAGGGCCTTATTTGCAGCGACACGGCGGGTACTATCTCCACGTGAGGTGGAAGGGGTCCTGCCGACTTCATCGACACGGCGAGTATTATCTCCACGTGATGTGGAAAGGGTCTTGCTTTCTTCTTCAGTGCAGGTACAGGTACAAGACAGGGGCAAGAGGCCCATGCATGATGAGGGCCCATCAGGAGGCCGGGACACCGATATGACAGTCATTGATGTTGATACGAGCTCTCCTAGCTCGAAGCTGAGGGAAGTCATCCAGGAGCAAAGGGCCGAGAATGACCAGCTGAAAGACCAATTGCAGAAGGCTCAGTGGGTGATTAACTATTTTGAGCAGCGCAACAAACAGCTCGAGGATGAGCTCACATTTTATGAGGTGCGCCAAATCCGTGAGGACAGGCAGTGGAATCGAAAGAGGCCCGGTGACATGACACCAGCTGACAGAGATACTGTACTCACGCGGGTGAATATACATCTGGAGAAGTTGTTGGCGAAGGCCAATCGGGACAAAGACATGCTTCGCCACATGAAAGGCCATTACTGGGCTCGCATGCATGTTTGCAAAGCGAGGATGAAGATCATGAAGAGGAGGTTGCGCAAGGCACTTCGACGGCGGAAACGACCTAATCCACTTCGGATTTTGGCCGAGGCTTCATTGAATGGGTAGGACACATGATGGAGAACCTCCGCTCCGAATTTGGGCAAATTCGGAGAAAATTTTGTCATTTTCAAATTTTTGGTCTAAAAAACAGGTTTTGCAGCTACGTGGGTCGCGCGCTCATGCGCTCGCTTTTTTTTGAGACACTTGCTGGAGGAGATTTTTACATTTTTTGGATTTTTCATGGTTAATTATGCATCCTCTGAAGTCAACTTAGCATTTCAACAAAATCTGGATGGTCAAACAGCTCAAAAACACCATGAAAACCACCTTGCTGCCACCTTTTTCACCAGCAGGAAGTACCTCTGGGAGAATGAGGTTTTGGAGGGTCAAATCAACTCCAAATTCCGAAATTCCACTTGGGTTGGAAATTAGACATCCAGGGCTTTCCAACGAGCTATCATGAGCTCAATTTGGATGCCGGGAACTACCTCAAATTCAGCCTCAGCTGCCAGCTCAGTATTTCGCCTATTATGGACCAGTTTTCCTTATGGATAGAATTTTTGGGTTTTTATGATGTAAATTCATGTTTGATATGTAACTTTGGCTTGTTTTTATCTCTTCTAGAAGATTCACTCTCAAATGAGTAATAAATCATGTAATGGATCAGTTTCCACTCTTTTAGAGGCAAGTTGTTAGCTGCCTAGATTGTAGTTCCATGATTAGAATTGGTTGAAACTGATCCCTGAAGAGGGAATTCGACCCCTAGAGGTGAGGAAAGGTGTTAGAGTGATCTATATATTGTAATTTCTCAATCATTTTCAGAGGTTGGAGAGGTTGGACTCTTGGGATACTTTTGATATCATTGTACATATTTTTCATATTTTGGCTAAGGAAAGATCAGGGTTTTTGCGGCACTTGTTGGGATCCTTGTGGTGTTCTGTTCTTGATGGTGTTTCTTCTTTGTTTACTGTAAGTTTCTTCATGTTTAATGTATGCCATCCTTTCATTATGCTTCTGAACTAAGTTGAATGAGTGATTAAGGTTGAATCCATTGTTTACAGTGCTTGGCCTTTGAATTTAGTTAGTTCTATATGTTTTCAGCTGTTTGGAGAGGATCCAAGTTCTTCTTTGCCCTCTTCAGCTCCTCGTCGGTCTAATCTATCCATAAATCCAATTTAAAGCATCAATATCATCACCTACCTCGCCCCAGCTTGAACTCTGCAAAGGTTTGACCTTATCCCCGGACCCAAAACTTGTTTTCCCATTACTTCAGCGAAAACCAAAAAACCAAAAATCAAAACATACATATCTCTTTACTAGCCTAAAATCAGTTCTTATTGTAAGTCATCTCGCATTCTATTGCTTATTTTCTCGAGATTGACGGAGAGAGCCCTCTCCTGTCCTCGTAGGGCTAGCTACGAGGCTGAGCGTGGTTTGATGTAGCCTTGAGTTTTACTTCATTTCAGCCTGAGGTAGATTTGAGTGCTAACATGTCCCTTGAAAACCACCCATTTCACATTCAAAGTGCATGGAGGGGGTGGGGGAGAAAAATGGACGCGAAACAGGATCTGGGCCATTAGATCTAGGGGGTGCAAATCTATGACTGAGAATGAAAGCATGTGGGATGAGAGTAGCATGGCGGGAGGAGATGGTGGGGCCAGGCTAATGCATGCTTCGGGTGAAAAACTTCCTTTTCTTACATTGAAAATGGGTTTTGGATAGCCACGGAGAAATAGGCGTGAAAATTTCCTTGCGCCGTTGGATCTAGTGGGGGGAGCCAAATCAACAGTGGAGATCACAGGGAAATGAGATGGAAAGGCCCCAGCATGATCAAGTGGGACCAGTAGGATTATAAGTGAAAATGGAAGAAAAATGTGTATAGCAGGGGTATTTGAAGTATGGACGAAAATATTGAGGTGTTATGCCGTTGATCTGGGTTAATCGGATGGTTCAGATGAAGTGGGAAGGGATATAGGGCTGGCGGAGTGGAAGAAGAGGTGAATCAATGCAGGTCATCGGATCTGTGAGATGGATGGCGGAGATCAACTCGGCAGATCGGCAATTGGCGGAGAAGGGGGTCCAGCAAGGAAGGATTTGGAAGCTGTGATGGCTGATGGCCGATGGGAAAGGCCAGAGGGACGGGCAGAGGACCGTCAGATTGGGATCGAGATTGACGATGGAGATGCACTCGAAGCTTCCCACATTGGCGGTGAAGAGGGTCAGGGGACAATGGGACTATAATTTCCGATAATAAATTCATCGATGTGATGGATGGATGGTCATTGGATTAGGGACGAGATCAACGGTGGAGATTCGATTGGGAAAGTGCATTGGTGAGGGAGAAAGGTTGGGGAAGGAGGGAAAAGCGATGGTCGATGTGCACAAACCGTCTGATCGGGTGGAGATCGACGGTGGAGATTGGATTGGGGGATCGCATTGGCGGAGAAAAGGAAAGCAGAAGGGAAAAGGGGCTTAAGGCCTTATATTAAAAATGAAGGATTTTGGGAAGAAAATGAAGGTTTTTGAGGTTTTTTGGAGGTAGCGATAGGTTAGAAAATGGGGTTTAAAACCAAATAAAGCGGATTTATAAGGTTTTAAGGGAATTTTGAGGGGAAATAAAGGGTAAAAATGGGGAAAATGGGTGAAATGAAGGGGTTTTTAGAGGGATTTTCCATAGGAAAAATTGATGGAAAATGGGTCTGAAAACAGTCTTTCCTTTGGGACAAGAAGGCTTTATTTGAATGTTTTGAAGTGACGATACTAGTGGAATGGATCTTTTGGAAAAGGGACAACAAGGCTTCAAGAACTTAGAATTTTGCTTTAAACTTGTTTCTTGAAGACTAATAGACCCTTTTTAGCCATCATACTATATGAAAAATTTATAGATGGCTAACAACAGCTCCAACTTGGGGATGGCTGCTCCTTGGAGGTGTCAAGAACCTCAGAAAATTTATCTCTGGAATGTAGATCAATATCCTGCTCTTTGACCATCCACTTTCTTCTCTGATCATGCTGCTTGAAAAGATAATCAGTCATTACATCATAAAAAATCAACTTTCCCCAAACAACTACCTATAGAGCCTACTTTCCTAACATTTTTTCTTGAACAAGGTGCACTTGCACTTGCAAACCCTTTGACATCAACATTTATTCTTTTGAAAATAGAAAAAACTAATCTAAATCTACCCTTATTTCTCCATGAGTTCAGATTAAACCGTTGAACTCATAGATTCTCTACCTAATCAACTATCTGCCAGGATTAAGCTGTCTGACAAATTTCATTCTGTACATTCTAAAACAGAAATTGAAAACATAGTCAAACGAGGATTAAGCTATCTAATTTGTTGTGAGACTATGGCATAAAAAAAGCTGCACATAGACCTTCATTTGCAGAAAAGTAAAACAAAACCTGGAAGGCTTAAGATATGAAAACAATGAGAGTCCTTCCTTCTTCTTATGACTTAGATTTTGATCTGTTTAGAGTCATTCTTATTTATTTCTTTTAGCTTTGTTCTTGATCCTTTTGGAGCTGTCTTTCTCTTCTTTACCTGGTTCAATTTTTCAGCCTGTTAGAACCAGTCTTTTTCCTTTCTTTGGCTCAGGTTTTGATCTTGTTAGAACCATCTTTTCTTTTGATTATTTGGTTCAGATTTTGAGCATGTTTGAACCATTATTTTCTATCCTAATCTAATCTACTGATAAGCTAAGATTAAACAGTTTGGAAAATCTTCTTCACTAACTTATCATCAATAAATTGAAATATATCTAGTCATGATTAGGCTATATGACTAAATTTCAGTGCTATTTCAAGTAGTGGCATTTAAGCTTGCACACTTTCAGACATTCTTTCTCTTTTGGTATGGGGTTGTACCTTTTTTGTTTTAATCTGCCCTCTTTTCTCTTTTCTATTGTTTTGGTATTTTTTTCTTTTTCTTTAAAATAAAATAAAGTAATGATATTTACAATGAAGAATGAAAGCTTTAAACAGAGGTTTCAGCAGAAATAATTTTTGATCATCCTATCATTAACAGGACCCCAAAATAGGTCTTTACCATTTGTATCTTGTAGAAAAAATGCATTATGACCAATGGCAGATTTAATGATGTAAGGGCCTTGCCATAAATTATCAAACTTGCCATGTTTGCCCTTGTCTTCTCTCCTAGAATGCCATTTGAATACTTTGTCACCAATCTTGAAATCACTCGCCTTTGTCCTCTTATCAAAAAACTTTTTGATATTCTCTTGTACTTTCTGTTCTCTATTATAAACTTATTCCATGGTTTGCTGGAGATGTATGGTCTGATTTATCCTTCTCATCATGCTGTCTTCCTCTGATTATATTTCTTGGACCAAATTCATCACTAGCACTCATAAATTGGTAGGAAAAACAACATCTGCTCCATAAACCAGCTGGTAAGGAGACATTCCAATTGATTTCTTTGTTGTCAATCTATCAACCCATAAATCATGCACCAGCTTGTTGTGCCATGACCTCTGATTTTCTTCCAACAACTTCTTTATTATGCTTATCAGGTTATTATTGGAATACTCTACTAGCCTATTACCTTGGGGGTAATAAGTTGTGGAATGACCAAGCAGAATCTGATATCTATGACAGAAATCAACCATATTTTTAGAACCAAATGCAGCAGCATTATCAGTGATAATTTTCCTAGGACAGCCAAATCTAGACAGGATATGATCTTCAAGGAATTTTATGATAACTGAGTCTGTGGCATTCATAGAAGGGATGGCTACTATCATTTTGGTGAAATAATCAGTGGATGTGAGTATCCATCTATGTTGGGCAGATGAGGCAAGATGGATTTCCCCAATGAATTCTAGGCCCCGCTATTGAAAAGGAGCTTCAACAGTGATTGGTTGCAATGGTAAGGGAAGCAGTTTTATCTTACCTTCAAAGATTTGGCATTTTTGGTAGGCAACTATCATTTTGTGGACATCTTGAAAGAGGGTGGGCCAGTAATAGCCAACTCTAAGAATTTTATTAGCAGTGGTATTCCAACTTAGGTAGCCTCCATATTCTCCTTCATGAAACTCATACTTGATCTTATCTGCATCAACCTTAGGAAAACATTTAAGCAATAAACCAATGCATTCTTCCAATACAAATATTTATCTAAAATGTAGTAATTAACAACCTTTAACTTCAAGAATCTTGCCTTTGTTTTAGACATACCAGGAGGGGCATTGAGATTAGTAAGCACGTGTAAAATATCAGCATACCATGATGAATTGAGGAAATGATCTTCAATAAGAAGATTTTCCAACTCTTCCTATTCATCTAACACATCTATCATGTTTATATCAATTTCTTGCAAATTAGATTCAACCATTAATTGTGCTAGGCCTTGACCCTTGATGAGTTTAGTGGGTTTAATTTCCAAATCATATTCCAATATCACAGCAATCCACTTTCCTCTTTTTCCATCAGGGTCTTGTGAAAAAATGTCTTTTACCACTATATGAGGCACAAATGCAATAATGTGAGAGTGTAAGATATAAAATCTGAAATCCTTCAAGGCTTTGACCAAAGCATAAGCCTGTTTTTCCATGATATTGTATTTCAGAGGTGCATCTTTTAATGCCTTGCTGAAAAATGCAATTGCTGCTCTTGTCCTTCTGGATTTTTCTGTAAGAGGACAACAACCACAGTATGTTCTGATGAAAATGAAAATATGAGGAAGTCCTTAGTGAAATCAGGACTAATAAGGACTGATGCTTGGGTGAGTGCATGTTTGACCAGTTCAAAGGACTTCTTTGCTTCTAAGGTCCATTTAACTCCTATCTCTTTCTTTAGCATGTTTTTCATGTTCCTAAGGAGTTTTTCCAAGTCGAGTATGAACCTTCTTAAGAAATTAATCTTTCCAATGAAAGATTGAAGTTCTTTGATGTTTCTGGGGTGACTGATCTGCAATATACCCTCAACCCTTTTTGGGTCTATTTTGATCCCCTTTTCAGATATGATATGACCAAGAAGTTTACCTTCTTGGAGACCAAACAATGTCTTCTTCGGATTCAAGGATAGCCCATACTTTTTGCATTTATCAAAGACCTTTCTTAGGTGTATTATGTGTTCTTCATCTATTTTGGAATAGACTATAATTTCATCTAAATAAATCACAATGAAGTGGCCTATTTCTTCTGAGAAAGAAATATCCATGGCTCTTTGAAAGGTGGCACCTGCATTCATTAATCCAAAAGGAATTTTCACATACATGAAAGTGGCCCAAGGAGTAGTGAACACCGTTTTCAGGTTGTCTTCAGGGGGTACCAATATATGATTATATCCTAAAAATCCATCTAGCAAAGAAATCCTCTTCGCACCAATTACCCTTTGTAAGATGTGTTCCATTTTAGGCAAGAGATAGTTGTCCTTTAATGAGGCTCTGTTCAAGTTCCTAAAGTCAATACAGAGCCTTATTTCTCCTGTTTTAATTTTTACAGCTACGAGATGAGATACCCACTTTGATTATCTCACAGGGATAATAATTCCAGCATCATATATTTTCCTCATTTCTTTCTCAACTAGAGGTCACTGCACAAGGTTTATTATGTGTAATTTTTGCCTAAATGGTTTTTGGTTTTCTTTAAGTGGTATCTTGTGCTGAAAGGTCTCTATGTCATACGCCTTTAAATCCTCATAGCTCCAAGAAAATACATCAGAAAACTCTCTAAAAAACTCAATATATTTTAGTTTCATGTGAGCTGGAAATGTTTTAGATAACTTAATCATTTTAGGCTTGTCTTTACTGCATATATTTCATTCCTCAATATCAGATTCAGTGGGTTCTATTGTTGGTTTCTTGGCAACATCATTAAAATCAAACAAGTCTTCTAGAGGTGCTAGTCCTTTGAGTAAGCCTTTGTCTTTGGACTGTAGTACCTCTATGTCTTTTCTTTCTGAGTTTATGTACTCCTTTGTTTGATTTTCAAAATTTTTGGTTAGAAAATTAATTTCTACAATGGGAGAAGGTTCTTTTTCAACAGGCTCTTCCTCATTAAGACAGTATTTATCATACTTTGAGTCTGAATTTGGCAAGTCAAACTCATTTCTGAACTGCAAAAAGTCTTATATTTGTTTATCTCCCTAAAGTACCTGCGAATACTTTTCATTTTCTAGGAAAATTGGTCTATATTTCACTTGGACTATGAACTTTTTTTTTTCATAAGGCCTTTGGCATGAACTGGTTGCACAAGCTAAACCATTGACAAGAATGTTTTGGTCTCTAGGGACAAAGACAAGTTCATATTCCTCAAAAGTTTTCAAAAGGTCCATAACATCATTTCTATAGGCTCTTATTCTTGGATGTTTGGCAATGTACTCTCCATTTATTTGTCTAATGATCAGTTCAGAATCTCCATGAACAATTATCCTCCTGGCCCCTAATTTCTTCAGTAAATGTAGTCCTAAGAGGAGTGCTTCATATTCTGCTATGTTATTTGTGCATTGGAAGTTTAACTTATATGAATGGATTTCAGTGTGATTATTTTCTCTGTTGTGAACACACACACATGCTCCTTCACTAGTTCTATTACAAGACCCATCAAAACTCATACTCCAAAGAGGGCTAGTTTCAGACTTGTTGTTGTTTTCATTATTGTTTTCATTGTTTTCATACTCCAAAGAGGGCTAGTTTCAGACTTGGTCTTGTTCCTTAAATTTTTCATGGATTTGAGGCCTTTCTTCTTGAATCTCATGACTTGCACTAAGCTGGTGGACAGTGGGTTGTTCATAATCTCTATTTTGTTTGCTGGAATTTTCAAATTTGGAAAATTGTTTGAGATCCTCTCCCTTCCTATCCTCTCCTCCTATGTTTTCTATTATGTTGGGTGATTGCTCACTTTCCAACTCTAGTTCACCAAAGATTTCATCATTGCAAAGAATGAATGAGTCTAGGTCTGTATGGACAGAATAAAGAGGGGAATTTTCTGATTTTTCTTGGCTACTCACCATAAATTTCATGTGTGATTCCCTATAAAGTCTTCTAAGTTGATTGAAGATAGGGATGGTGGCATATGTCATGTCCATTTACATGGTACCTTGAAGCTTATCACCCCATGATCTTGAAAGGAGCATGCCATATTTGGTTGGCACATCAGCCACTACCACATCTATCACCATGCATTTGGATGGGATTTGGGTCAAATTTACAGAAATATATTTAATCAGGCCTAAGCATTTTACTCTACTGGAGTCAAAAGAGTACAAATATTTGTATGGTCTGGTTATCTCAAGGCCTAATCTCTCCATGATTACTTTGGGCATGAGGTTATGTGAAGCCCCTAAATCATGCATAACATTGTGTAAAAACTTATCATGGATATTCAAACTGACATACAAAGGAGGGATCACTCCTTCTTGGAACTTTCCTTCAATTTTTGGCCCAAATAAAATGGTTGCTTGATCATCATTTAAGTTGACAGAATAATTATTTTATTCTATGTTCAAAGATTTTAACACCTGACATTTATATACATCTTGAGTGACTAACTCAGTGAGGGGGACAAAGATCTTGATTTTAGCAATTTCACTTTCCATATTGAAAGGGAACTGATTCTTTGAAAGGCTCAAATCCGTCTTGTTAGTCACTAACTTATAAGAAAAATCAGCTTGCTGGTTCTTACTATGTGCATCAGTTAAAAATATTTTTATAGGTGTACTAGATGAAGTGCTAGTGTTGTTAGGGTCCACACTCTGTTTATCAGTGGTTTGAGTCCTTTCCCCCTTGTTTTTACTAGAACTTTCAGCTATTTTTTTTGTTGTTTTCAGTAGCCTTTCTAATCACTTTTTGTGACTTTTTTTTAGTAGCAGTTTCAGATGTCTTTGTTTGGGGGGTTTCTTGTTTCTTTTTGCTCCTAAGGTCATATTGCTTGTGGACCTCCATGATGGCATTCTCAAAGCCTTGTCTATAGTCTTCAGATTCTAAGCCTTCATTATCATAATATGTATGTGTGGCCTAGTCATCCTCTGTGAAAAAGGTAGAGTTTTCATTACTTACTCCCAGCATGTTTATAACAGTTTCCTCTGGCTCTTCTATCATTCCCTCATCTTCATCAACATAATTTTCTTGGAATGGAGGTCTGATTTGTTGATCAGTATCTCTTTGTCTAATCTGAGGGGGGTTTCTCCTAGAGTTCTGGTTCTGATTTTGTGGTTGGTTCCTATTCTGAGCATTTGTTTGGACAACCAACCTATCCATCATTCTTTCCAACCTATCCATATTCTTGGATAGATGGTCTAATTTTGAGTCAGATGTGGAAGGTGCACTGTCTTCCTATATGTTACTTTCTTTTCAGTCCTCATCCTAGCTCTCTTCTCAATAAGATTTGCTTCCACACTAATAGCTCCTTTCTTAATGTCTTCTAAAGTCAAGGGATCCACTTCTATTAGCTAATAAGCCATTTCGAGATC
Organism: Pinus albicaulis; assembly: GCA_034641835.2. Taxonomy (NCBI): domain Eukaryota; kingdom Viridiplantae; phylum Streptophyta; class Pinopsida; order Pinales; family Pinaceae; genus Pinus; species Pinus albicaulis. The sequence goes on from JAXQQM020064840.1 coordinate 11,570, forward strand.
AAATCCTACAGGGAATTTTTCCAAAGCTGAGCCTTGTGGAGGTTTCAAATCTGGGGGAAGTGCGTTATAAACACTATTGAATCTAGTGCAGTAATTTTGAACACTTTCCCCAAGGTTTCTCTTGAGGTTGTTGTAATCTGAAATTATTTGGAGAGGGTTCTTCCTAATTTCCCATTTGTTTATGAATGTTTGATGTAAGGAAGGGAGATCATTTATACTATTAGGAGATAAACCTTTAAACCATTTCTTGGATTCTCCTCCTAAACTTTGGGCAAAAATCCTCATTTTGATGGTCTCATCTTCTATTTCCATATAATCAAAGGCATCATTCATTTTATCTACATGCTGTTGAGAAGTATTGGATTCATTTCCGGTGAAATGGGGAATTCTAGATTGATATTCATTAGGTAAAGGAACTAGAGGTTGTGCTAACACTAGGGGAGCATACCATGCTACCATGATAGGATTTTGTGGGAGGAATGGAGTGGTTTGAATAGTGGGTATATGGATGACAGAAGTGCTTGTACCAACAAGAAACTGTTGAGAAGATTTGGGGTGAGAGAAACCAAAGTTGTGAATGAAATGAAGATCTCGAGGTGTGGATGGAGGGGTTATTCTGCTGCTAATATGTTGGCCACTATGCTATGGTGAACTGGGAGGCTCAAAGTCTGTCTGATCTGTATTACTAAGTGACTTAGTTCTTGGTGAATTACTTGGAAAGGGTAAGTCAACTGGGGTATCTGATAGAGATGTAAGGTCTTCAGGCATGGATTTAGCTGTATGAATGGGTCTGACAATAGTTGGATCCCTAGATACAGGAGACTTCCTAAGAATGCTTTCTATGTTATCAAATATTTTTGGAGGATTTGGGTCAGGATAAGGTCTAGAATGAATTCTTCTTGAAGCTAGTATGTTAATATTTAGACCCAAAGAGAAGAAATTTAGCTGGATATGACAATCTTTAGAGGAAAAATAGTCTTTAATAAAGAAAACTTAATCCTCAAAGTTTCCTAATCATGGGTGTGCATGATGTTTTAATGGTAGTGTGGGTTGTCCCAATGGAGTCTTTGTGAAACCAGGGGTAATCAAAAGGCCTATTGATCACTGGTGGAGTCTTTTGGTCTTTTAGGAGTTGTGGAGTCGCCAGGTGGATGATTTCATATATTTTAAGATAAGTTGTTGTCCACCATTAGTAATTAACTACCAATTTAAGGATGTTGTGGGTTTTCTGAGCTCTAAAGGGTGTCTAAGATTTAGTTCACTCAGAAATCCCCACCGAAGTCACCATTATGTTGGAGTCCTATGATTTAGCAGATTGGCATACTAAATGACAAGGCAACATCAAAACCACTTTAGAATCCTAGGATTTAGCCCTCCTGGATTCAGTGAGGGATATCTCAATATGTGTTTTAGAATGAAATAATTTAAGGCTTTTGATATGATATTAGGCTAGTTATGAAGTACAAGGGGTTTGTTTGTTTGTTGGTTGGGGATCATTAAATGAGAAGGTCATGTGAAGTGAAGGAGGAAATAAGTGGAAGGATGTTTCAGCATGGGAAGATAGGCCAAAAAATAGTGCTAAACCATTGGGCTATGGAGTCATAAAAGGGTTTACTTGCACAAAAAAAATTCAAGGGTTTTCAAAGGGCAAGTCATCTATATCAAAAGATATTTTAAGTTGATTTTGTGGTGTGAAACATTAAGAAGTGTGGTGAAAGGAGCAAACATGTAAGAAAACAAAGGGTAGCCTAAGATCAGGTAAGGACTTTTAACCTATCCTGCTTTTGGCATGCATTCAAGGGAAAACATTTAAGACAAACATAAAAAGCAACCTAAGATCAGGTAAGGACTTTTAACCTAGCCTGCTTTTGGCACACTCTTAAGGGAAATATTCAAAATAGTTGTTTAAGACTAAACAAGGGACATGGCTAACCATAAAATTCCTTGATTAGGACTCTACTTAGCATGTAGTGAAAAGATCATTCAAGAACAACATATCAAGTTCTACTCATCAAGAGATGGGCTTACATTCATTGACTGGTTATACTCTATTGGAATCATTCCCAAACACACATTTAGAAGAAAACATAAAGATAAAGCTTATCAGTTAGAATTAGGGTACTTCAGAAGTAAATCATAATCTATATTTTACTGCTCTTTATTAGAGAATGTGAACACAGTGGAAACATAAGGGGAACAACAATTACAGTAAGAATAACATCACCAATGATTTAGATCAGCATCCAGTGAATCTGCTTGTCTATTGATGTGCAAAACCAATTACATACTTTGAATCCAATAGCTTTCTTTAGTCCGATACTTCTCTTCCTAGCCTACTATAATACAACTACTCAGCAACTGTTACTTAATAATAGTTCAAATATTAACAATTTCCCAACCCTTTACAATGAATCTTCTATGAATACATATAGGTGAGAGAGGAAGAGTGTTGAAGGAAAAATCATAAATATCAGTTAAGATAGAGGGGGAGAGGTATGAATGCCCATTCTACTTAATGACCATAGCATTAACTGTTCTACCATTTTAGTAGTTTTTCCTATCTTTGAGGCATATCTGGTAGGTTGGTAATAACTCCAAGGTGTGTTCCTTGAAGTTATCTTGGTCTGAAGTACCTTGTTTGACCTCTCTGAGAAGTAAACTGTCATTTTTTGGGTTTTGTAGCCCCATGACTGTGAAATAACTGTTCTGGCCATTTTTAAAGAGTTTCTGCCATCAGGATGGCTATCACGGTGTCTTTGAAAGGAAAAGTAGACTGCAGGTGTCCTTTTGGTCCTTTGGAGAAATAAATCCTTCAATGATCTAGCATTCTGAAATCATATTTCGCTGATTTTTCTTTATGCTTTATCCTTTGATCACTGAACATCTTCACTGTTTTGGTGTACAGGTGGCTGCTTGGAGGGTTTGTTTTGAAAATCTGATACCATGATTTATCAATTAAAATGTGGAAATCATCTCCTTTTTCCCTTTTCTGCTTTAGTTAGGCCACAGAGGATCATCACCCTCAGCCTCTGTCATCATTCTTTAACTGTGGAATGACTTTTACGAACAACCGCCATTAAACCTGCAAAAACCACAAAATTTTTATAAAAACCTGTGGGATGTGGGATAAAACTACTTTAGAGGGCTCAGCGAGGGTTATGGAGCAGTAAGGAGGCAAGGTGAATGCAGCAGGGAAAGGTTCCATGGCGCAAAACCACAAAAACCAGGGTCAAAACTGAGTTTGGCATGAAGAAATGGAAAAGCAGTTTTGGGGAATACCGGACATGTTATTCGCATGAGGAAAAGGTGGTAAGTGGTATTGGGAGAAATGAACACGACACAGGTGGATGGGTGACGTGTGTCCCTTGAACACCACCCATTTCACATTCAAAGTGCACAGAGGGGGTGGGGGAGAAAAATGAATGTGAAACAAGATCTGGATCGTTAGATCTAGGGGGTGCAGATCTATGGCTGAGAATGAAAGTGTGAACGATGAGAGTAGCATGGTGGGAGGAGATGGTGGGGCCAGGCTAATGCATGCTCTAGGAGAAAAACTGCCTTTTGGACAGCCACAACAAAACGGGCGCGAAAATTTCTGTGGGCCATTGGATTTGTGTGGGGAGCTAGATCAATGGTGGAGATCACAGGAAAACGTGATGGAAAGGCCCCAGTGTGGTCAGTTGGGACTAGTGGGATTATAAGGGAAAATGGAAGAAAATGTGTATAACGGGGGTATTTGAAGTACGGACGAAAATCTTGGGGTGTGCCTCTGTAGTGACCTACGTTGTTGATCTGGGTTAATCAAATGGTTCATCAAGTGGGAAGGGATATAATACTGGCGGAGTGGAAGAAGAGGTGAATTAATGTGGGCTGTCAGATCTGTGAGATGGATGGCAGAGATCGACTTGGCAAATCAGCAATCGGCGGAGAAGGGGGTCTGAGAAGGAAGGATTTGGAAACTGCGATGGTCGATGGCCAATGGGAAAGGCTAGAGTGATGGGTGGAGGAGCATCAGATTGGGATCTAGATCGATGGCAGAGATGTGCTTGGAGCTTCGCACATCGGGGGTGAAGAGGGTCAGGGGGCAATGGGACTGGAATTTCCAATGAGCGATGCGCCGATGTGATGGAGGGATGGGATGGAAGGAGGGTCGTTGGATCAAGGACAAGATCAAAGGTGGAGATGCGATTTGGAAAGTGCATAGGCAAAGGAGAAAGGTTTGGGAAGGAGGGAAATGTGATGGTCAATGAGTGCGAATCGTCCGATTGGGTGGAGATTGATGGTGGAGATTGAATCGGGGGATCGCATCGGCGGAGAAAAGGAAAGAAGAAGGGAAAAGGGTGAGTCCTGATGTGATGCACCGATGCAATGGAGGGACACGATGGCCTTCAGATCTTGGGGAAATGGACGGTCTAGATCTTCTCAGAGGATCAACCATTAGCGGGAAAGAAAAATTGGAAGCGGGAACTTGGAATTGCTGATGGCTGATAGCCGATGGGCTTAGCACTTTGGTTACGGGGGCGGTCTTATGGCAAAAAGGAGGCTCAGGTTTAAGTGAAAGGGGCTTAAGGCCTTATATTAAAAATGAAGTATTTTTTGCAGAAAATGAAGATTTTTGAGGTTTTTTGGAGGTAACGATAGGTTAGAAAATGGGGTTTAAAACCAAATAAAGAAGATTTATAAGGTTTTAAGGGGATTTTGAGGGAAAATAAAGGGTAAAAATGAGAAAAATGGGTGAAATGAAGGGGTTTTTAGAGGGATTTTCCAAAGGAAAAATTGATGGAAAATGGGTCTGAAAATAGTCTTTCCTTTGGGACAGCAGGGCTTTCTTTGAATGTTTTGAAGTGAGGATACCAGTGGAATGGATCTTTTGGACAAGGGTCAGGAAGGCTTCAAGAACTCACAAATTTTCTTTAAAAATTGTTTCTCGAGGACTAATAGACCTATTTTAGCCATCATAGTATATGAAAAATTTATAGATAGCTAACAACCCTAACCTTACCCTTAACCTTAAACTCGACCAAACCCTTAACCTTAATGTTAACCTTAACTTTACTCTTAATATTAACCTTAACCTTAACCTAACCTTAACCTTAAATTTAATTTTACCCTAACCTTAAGTTTAAGGTTAGGTTAAGGGTAAATTTAAGGTCAGGGCTAGGTTTAGGTTAAGGTTAAGGTTATGGTTAGGCTAGGGTTAAGGTTAAGGTTAGGGTGAAGGTTAAGGGTAAGGTTAAGGTTAGGTTAAGGTTAAATTAAGGTTAAATTCAAGGTTAAGGTTAAGGTGAAGGTTAAGGTTATAGTTAATTTAAGGTTATGGTTAAGGTTAAGGTGACGGTTAGGTTAAGGGTAAATTTATAGGTTAAGGTTAAGGTTAGGCTATAGTGAAGGTTAAGGGTAAGGTCAAGGTTAAGGGTAAAGTTAAGGTTAAGGTTAACGATATGGGTTTAGTAAGTTCAAGGTTAAGGTTAGGCTAAGGTTAAGATAATGTTAAGGGTAAGGGTAAGGTTAAGGTTTGGTCAAAGTTTGGGTTAGGTTATATTTAAGGTTAAGGTTAAGGTTAAGTTTAGGGTTAAGATTAAGGTAATGGTAAGGTTAACCTTAACATTAACCTGACCAAACCTTAACCTTAAACTTAACTTTACCCTAACCTAACATTAACCCCTTAACCTTAACCATAATTTTACCCTTAACCTTAACCTTAACATTAACCATACTAAACCTATAACCTTAACATTAACTTTACCCTTAACCTTGACCTTACCTTTAACCTTCACTTTAACCTTAACCTTAACCTTAACCTAACCTTAACCTTAACCATAACCTAACTATAACCTTACCCTTAACATAACTTAACATTAAATTTGACCTTGACCTTAACTTTAGCCTTAACCTTAACCTTAACCACACCCTTAACCTTGACTTTAACCTTAACCGTAACCTTAACTTTAACCTAACTAAACCTGTAACCTTAACCTAACCTTAACCTTGACCTTACCCTAACATAAACTTAACCTTAACCTTAACTATAACGTAACCCTAACCTTGACCTTAAATTTACCCTTAACCGTGACCTTAACCTTAACCTTAACTTTACCCTTAACCTAACCCTAACCTTGACCAAACTCTGAACATTAACCTTAACCTTAAACTTTACCCAACCTTAACCTTAACATAACCTTGACCTTAACTATAACCTAACCTTAACCTTGACCAAAACTTAACCTTAACCTTAACTTAACCTTATCCTTAACCTAACCTTAAGCTTAACCATAACCTAACCTTAACCTTGACCTTAACTATAACCTAACCCTAACCTTGACCAAACCATTAACGTTAACATTAATCTTAACCTTACCCTAACCTTAACCTTAACCTTAACTTAACCTTAACCTTAACCGAACCTTAACCTTAACTTTATCCTTAACCTAACCTACACCTTACCCTTAACCTTACTCCTAACCTAAACTTAACCTTGACTTTACCCGTAACGTAACATTAACCTTGAGTTACCCTTAACCTTAATTATAACCTAACTTTAGCCTTAACCATAACCTTAACCTAACCCTAACCTTGACCAAACCTTAACCTAAACTTAACCTAACCTTAACCTTAACCGTAACATTAACCTTAACCTTAACCTTAACCTAGCCATAAGGTTTTAGGCAGGTTAAGGTTAAGGTTAAGGTTAAGATAAGGTAAAGGGTAAGATTAAGGTTAATGTTTAGGTTAAGTTAAGGTTAAGGTCAAGGTTAAGGGTAAGGTTAAGGTTAAGGTTAAGGGTTTGGTTAAGGATAAGGTTACGTTAAGGGTAAAGTCAAGGTTAAGGTTAGGTTAAGGGTAAAGTTAAGGTTGGGGTTACATTAAGGTTAAGGTTAACATTAGAGTTAAGGTTAAGGGTAAGTTTAAGGTAAGGGTAAGGTTAACCTTAACCTTACCCAGACCAAACCTTAACCTTAACATTAACTTTACCCTTAACCTAACCTTAACCTTGACTTTACCTTAACCTAACCTTAACCCCTTAACCTTAACCTTAACTTTACCTAAGGTTAGGGTTAAGGTTAGGGGAAGGTAAAATTAAGGTTAACCTTGACCTTGACCTTAACATTAACTATAACCTAACCCTAGCCTTGACCAAACCCTTAACCTTAACCTTAACCTTAACCTTAACCTAACCTTAACCAAACCCTTAGCGTTAACCTTAACCTTAACCTAAATTTGACGTGAATAAAACCTTTAGGTTAGGTTAAAGGTAAATTTAAGCTTAAGGTTAAAGTTAGGTTAAGGTAAGGTTAAGGTTAAGGTCAAGGTCAAGGTCAAGGTTAAGGTTAAGGTTAGGTTAAGGTTAAGGTTAAGGTTACGGGTAAAGTTAAGGTTAAGGTTAATTTTAAGGTTAAGGTCAATGCTAAGGTTATGTTAAGGGTAAATTCAAGGTTAAGGTTATGTTAAGGGTTTGGTCAAAGTTAAGGTTAGGTTATAGTTAAGGTCAAGGTTAAGGTTAGGTTAAGGTTAAGGTTAGGGTTAGGTTATAGTTAAGGTCAAGGTTAGGTTAAGGTTAATGTTAGGTAAAGGTTAAGGTTAAGGGTTAAGGTTAAGGTTAAGATTAGGTTAAGGGTAAGGTCAAGGTAAGGTTAAGGTTAATGTTAAGGGTTAGGTTAAGGTTAGGTTAAGGTTAAGGTTAAGGTTACGTTAAGGGTAAAGTCAAGTTTAAGGTTAGGTTAAGGTTAAGATAAGGTTTGGGTAAAGTTAGGGTAAAGGTTCAAGTTAATGTTAAGGTTAAGGGTTTGGTCAAGGTTAGGGTTAGGTTATAGTTAAGGTCAAGGTAAGGTTAAGGTTAAGGTTAAGGTAAAGTTAAGGTTAAGTTTAAGGTTAAGGTTACGGTTAAGGTTAAGGTTACGTTAAGGGTAATGTAAAGGTAAAGGTTAGGTTAAGGTTAACATAAGTTTAAGGTTAGGTTAAGGGTAAATTTAAGGTTAGGGTTAGGTTAAGGTTAAGGTTTGGTTAAGTGTAAATTTAAGGTTAGGGTTAGGATAAGGTTAAGGTTAAGGTTATGGTTAGGCTAAGGTTAAGATTAGGTTAAGGTTAAGGTTAATGTTAAGGGTTTGGTTAAGGTTAGGGTTAGGTTAAGGTTAATGTTAAGGGTTTGGTCAAGGTTTCGATTAGGTTATAGTTAAGTTCATGGTTAAGGTTAAGGGTAAGGTTATAAGTAGGTTAAGGTTAAGGTTAGGTTAATGTTAAGATAAGGTTAAGGTTAAGATTTTGGTTGACGTTAGGGTTCGGTTATAGTTAAGGTTAAGGTTAGGTTAAGGTTAAGATTAAGGGTTTGGTTAAGGTTAAGGTTAGGGTTAAGGTTATGGGAAGGTTAAGGTTAAATTAAAGGTCAAGGTGAAGGTTAAACTTAACCTTCCCATAACCAAACCCTTAACCTTAACCTTTATCTTTAACCTAACCCTAAAATTAACCTTAACCTTAACCTTAACCTTACTCTTAACCTAACCGTAACTTTAACCTTAACCTTAACCTTACCGTTAACCTAACCTTAACCTTAAGGTTAAGGTTAAGGGTAAGGTTAAGGTTAAGGTTACGGGTTTAGTCAGGTTAAGGTTAAGGTTAAGGGTTTGGTTAAGGTTAGGTTATATTTAAGGATAAGGTTAAGGTTAGGGTTAAGTTTAGGGGAAGGTTAAGGTTAAACTTAAGCTTAAAGTTAAGGTTAAGGTTAAGGGTAATGTTAAGGTTAAGGTTAAGGGTTTGGTGAAGGTTAAAGTTAGGTTATAGTTAAGGTCAAGGTTAAGGTTAGATTAACTTTAAGGTCAAGGTTAAGGTTGGGTTAAGGTTAAGGAAAGGTTATTATTAAGGTAAGGTTAGGGTAAGGTTAGGTTAAGCATAAAATCAAGGTGAAGGTTAAGGTTAAAGTTAATGTTAAATGTTTGGTCAAGCTTAGGGTTAGGTTATAGTTAAGGTCAAGGTTAAGGTTAGTTTAACCTTATCTTACCATTAACCTAAAAATAACCTTAAATTTAACTATAACCTAACCCTAACCTTGACCAAACTGTTAACCTTAACCTTAACCTAACTAAAAGCTTAAGGTTAAGGTAAAGTTAAACTTAAGGTTAAGGTTATGTTAAGGTTAGGGTTAAGGTTAGGGGAAGGTTAAGGTTAAAGTCAAGGTTAAAGTGAAGGTTAACCTTAACCTTAACCTTCCCATAACCAAACCCTTAACATTAACCTTAACCCTTATCCTTAACCTAACCCTAACTTAAACCTTAACCTTAACTTTAACCTTACCCTTAACCTAACCGTAACCTTAAATTTAACCTAACTAAACCTGTTAAGGTTAGGGATAATTTAAGGTTAAGGGTAAGGTTAAGGTTAAGGTTATGGTTTTAGTAAAGGTTATGGTTAGGTTATAGTTAAGGTCAAGGTTAAGGTTATGGTTAAGGTTAAGGGTAAGGTTAATTAAAGGTTAAGGTAAGGTTAAGGTTAGGTTAAGGTTAACCTTGACCTTGACCTTAACCTTAACCTTAACCTTACCCTTAACCTAACTTTGACCTTAAGGTTAAGGTTAAGGTTAGGTCAAGGTTAAGGGTGAAGGTTAAGGATAAGGTTTAGGTTAAGGTTAAGGGTGATGGTTAAGGGTAATGTTAAGTTTAAGGTTACGGGTTCAGTCAACTTAAGTTTAAGGTCAAGGGTTTTTTTAAGGTTAGGTTATAGTTAAGCTTAAGGTTAAGGCTAAGGTTAGGGTTAAGGTTAGGGGAAGGTTAAGGTTAAACTTAAGGTTACGGTTAAGGGTAAAGTTAAAGTTAAGTTTAATGTTATAGTTAAGGTCAAGGTTAGGTTAAGGTTAAGGTTAGGTTAAGGTTAAGGGTTTGGACAAGGTTAGGGTTAGGTTATAGTTAAGGTCAAGGTTAAGGTTAGGTTAAGTTTAAGCTCAAGGTTAAGGTTAGGTAAAGGTTAAATAAAGGTTATGGTTAGGGTAAGGTTAGGTTAAGGGTAAAGTGAAGTTTAAGGTTAAGTTTAATGTTAAGGGTTTGGTCAAGGTTAGGGTTTTGTTATAGTTAAGATCAAGGTTAAGGAAGGTTAACCTTATCTTACCCTTAACCTAACCTTAACCTTAACTATAACTCATAACCTTAACCTAAACTTAACCTTGTCTTAACCTTAACATTAACCTTGACCTTGACCTTGACCTTGACCTTAACCTTACCCTTAACCTAATCTTAACCTTAACAAACCTTAACCTTAACCTTACCCTTGACCTTATCTTAATCTTACCTTAACCATAACCTTAAGTTTAAGGTTATATTTGAGGTTAAGCTTAGTTTAAGGGTAATATATGTTTAAATTTAAGATCAAGGTTAAGGTTAGGTTAAGTTTAAGGTTAGGTTGAGGTAAGGTTAAGGTAAAGGTTAAGGTTAGGGTTAAGGTTAAGGTCCGGATTTCATATCACACGGAATTTAATGCCAAAGGTTAATGGTCCCTATCCACGTGAAAAGGGTGTTTTAGCCCTGGATGCACATCCAAATATCAACGGTATCGCGCTGCCTCCGCCTAATACCGCTTACCGCTGATGTCCTGTGCGATAAACGCTAGTGTTTTTCCCAAAATGACTTTTCCCTCTGCACGCCAAAATTCAAATTTATTTTCCCTCACTTGATTTTATTCATTATTTCTCCGTAGAAAATCATTCCCCTGCACCTCTATTCCTCTATAAATCGCCCCTAAACCCTCAGAAACTGCGAAAAAGGTAGATTTACCCCATCCCACAGGTTTTTAAGTTAATTTTTTTTTTTTTTTTGCAGGTATAATGGTGGCCAAATCCCAAAGAAGCATTTTAATGATGAGAAACCTCTGGATGATGATTCAGAGGAAAAAAAAATATTAAAAGGATCAAGGATTTACAAAAATATTTAACCCTCGATCTGTCATGATCATCGATGGGTTATAAGCCCTTTTGCCATGAAGAAACCCTACCTACACATAACAATAGATACAGTCAGGGAAGAAATGAAGAACATGAATATTAGAGGGCTAAGTATAGATCAAAGGAGTAACCAGAGAATTAGCCCTTTAAACATTTATTAAAGGTAAAAGGTCAAAGGTTTTGAAGATAAAAGATAAAGGAATAAAACAATTATGGAGCAGAAATAGAGATAAAGGTAGTAAGACATAATATTAAAGCTAAATCAAGGTTAAAGGCCTAATACCGTGTTTTAAGATGAAACAGAAGCAGATTAGCCCAAGAAAAGCTTTGAATGACCCAGATCCATAGAAATTACTTCTTTAGAGGATATTTTGCAACCTAAAACATTATTTCTTTCAATAAAGGCATCAAACAATTATTGCACAGTCATAGATATTTTTGAAGCAGCTTAGTAGTTATTACAAAGTTATTACTAAGCCTTAAAAGTCAAAAATTTCAACTAAAATAACTCAAAAGTTATTATTTTCAGAGTAACTCTTTCAGATATTTTTTCCTTGGGCCTTACATGGTATCAAAGGTCAAAAATCATTAACTCTGTAATAAATAGCATTTAAACACCCTTTATTAGCAGCATCTCCTCATTTTTCATATAAATATGGAATATGAGATTCATTTTAAATGTTGGTTACTTGATGGTTATTGGACTCATTTCTGCTGTTAAGCCAGTTGAGGAATGCTAGACTGAACCAAAGAAAGCTCTGAGTTGCAGAGAGATATTGTACAGGGAGTGATGTAACTAGTTTTATCATCAATAATACAAGCATGTTCACAAGATCCTTGAGCTATATCAATGGTGAAGTTTTCCTAATTGTTATTGTTTCTTCTTATGTTTTCCATTATGTTCATCTTTTTCTGATAAATAACCAGAAGTTTTAGATTAGGATTTGTTGTTCAACACCCTATTTCTATCTGTATTCTTTATGTTTGTGTTTTATTCTACAAGGACTAATTAGATGATTCTTAATTGCCTTCTAGTTACATCTAGTTTTTTGTCTTGGAAATGATTCAATAGAGTGAAACCAAGGAAATCTTAGTGAGCCCATGTTCCTTTGAGTAAGACTCGAGATATTGTTTTTAAGGTATTTCTTTGAAGTATTCTTACTAGAGTCTAAAACTAGAGAGGTCTATGGTATTCCCTACCCTTTGGTCTGCCTTGAAATTTTTCTTTGAAGAGTCTTTGAGAGTTGTCAAAAGAATATTAGATTATTTATGTTTGATCTCAGACCACTCTTTTTGTTATCTTATATGTTTTCTTTATCTGAAAGTAGTCTTTTGATTGCTGGATTGTTGTATGAAAGGTTTCTTATTAAAGGTTAGTCCAAAGAGATTTATGGTTTTCCCTGTCCTTTGGCTTGCTCCTAAAAGTTACCTTAAAAGGCTTTTCTTGTCTAAGTAGGGCTAGAATATTCTTAACTGACTATAGCTTTGCTGCCTTCACAACTTATTAATGTTTTATATCACAACCTAATCTAAAGAATCCATTTGATATAGTTAGCTTACCCTATGAAATCCCTTGTAGAGTTGACGAGAAATTAAATACTGTTATGACTCCATAGCCCAATGGATTGATGTTTTCTCATAGTCTATTTGTTTTAGTTAAAACCTTCCCTAAATTAGTCACACCATTGATCCTTCAGTCTATCATTTAATCCAACCAAAACCAAACAAGTCCTTAGAACTTCATAACTAGCCAAATATCTTAAAACAAAGAACATAAATATATATCAATTAAAACAATTTTATAGATAGATTATTCTTTGAATCTAGGAAGGCTAGGTCCTGGGATTCCAAAGTGGTTCTGATGTGGCCCCTGCAATGTTTGTTCTTTCCATTCTTTGCAAATCAGAGGGAGAAAACACTTTTTTTAATATGTTTTTTGCCTCTATATCCTCATCTAGAGGTTGTTAATCATTAAAATGCCTCTTTGGGCTTTGGCCTCCATTAAACCTACAAAAAACAAACAAAAATTTAACTTAAAACCTGCGGGATGGGGTAAATCTACCTTTTTCAAGGTTTCTAAGGGCTTAAGGGTGATTTGCAGAGGAATAGACGTGCAAGGGAATGATTTTTGAGGTGAAATCGTGAGGAAAATCAAGTGAGGGCGAAGAAATTTTGAAATTTGGCACGTAGAGGAGGAAGGCGGTTTTGTAAAACCAGTGTGGTTTATCACGCGGGCTATAGGCAATAAGCAGTTTAGGGTTGGGGCTGCACAATAAAACTGCGAACCTGTCGCATGTATAGGGTGAAACCTCCCATTTCACATGGATTGAGGCTGTTAAACCTTGACACCAAATTCTGCGTGATATGAAATCTGGACCATTAGATCTCGAGGAGCGAGATCGAAGGTGCAGGTGGAGCCCGAGGATGGGGTGCAATTTTGGCAGATGGGAGGTGGAGTATAGGTGGTAGATGATGATTGGGGAAAGAGGTTTGATGGGAAGGTGGGGTTGGGGTGGTGACGTGAGAAATTTCGTCGGGTAGCAGGGAGTCAGGTTTGTATGCGAGATGAAGGATAGTGAAGGGATGACCATTGGATCGGGGTTGATCAATGCCGAAGATGGCTTGGTGAAAGGGTGAAGTGATGTGAAGCAATGAAGGGGTAGAAGCATTGTTTGCATGGTGAAAGGTGCTTAAGAACAGGCAAAGGGAATGGTGTCGTGGGGGTAGAGGGGACCGAGGGTCGGGGAGAAAAGGGCGTAGAAGGATAGCGGAGGGTCGAGGTCAAGGTTGCATGGGTAGAAGGGGCTGGGGCTTAAGAAAAAAAATAATCTTAAGGCCTTTTATACAAAAAATGTGATTTTAACATAAAAATAAGGTTTTTATGATAATTTGAAGGGTTTCGATAAGGTTTAAAGTTAGGATAAAATGATGTAAAAGGGGGTTTTACATTGTTTTAAGGGTTTTTATGAGAGAATGATATATGAGGGGGATAAATGAGGGTTTCTAGACGAGAAAAAAGGAGACAAAATTAGGGTGTCAGTAGAGGGATGAATGAGGGAATTAGTCCCAAAAATGGAGTTTCTTTTTAGAGAAGCAGGGTGAACTTTTCTGGAAGCATAAAGATAGGAAGGTTTAGCAAAAAATAGTCAATTTTTAGGATGATGAAGGCAGTGAGACTTCTAAAGATAGTTGATAGGAAAATTATGCTATCTTTAGGTACTTATAGGACATCCACATTAATCTAGTGAAATCTGTAGAATACAGGAGGATAACAAACCTTACCTTAACCATAACCTTAACCTAACCTTAACCTTAACCTTACCTTTACCCATAACCTTACACTAACCATAACCTTAAGGTTTAGGTTATAGTTTAGTTTAAGGTTATGTTAAGGGTAATATAAGGATAAAGTTAAGGTCAAGGTTAAGGTTAGGTTAACGTTAAGGTTAGGTTAACTAAAGGTTAAGATAAGGTTAAAGGTAAGGTTAAGGTTAAGGTTATCATTAGGGTAAGGTTACGGTTAGGTTATATTTAAGGTTAAGGTTAAGGTTAATGTTAAGGTTAAGGATAGGTTATAGTGAAGGTTAAGGTTAAGGTTAATAGTGAAGGTTAAGGTCAAGGTTAGGTTAAGGGTAAATTCAAGGTTAAGGTAAATTTAAGGTTAAGGTTAGGTTAAGGTCAAGGTTAAGGGTAAGGTTAAGGGTAAGGTTAAGGTTAAGGTAAAGGTAAGGTTAGGTTATAGTGAAGGTTAAGGGTAAAGTTAAGGTTAAGGTTAAGGTTTGGTTAAGGTTAAGGTTGAGGTTAAGGGTTTAGTCACGTTAAGGGTAAGGTTATGTTAAGGGTAAATTCAAGGTTAAGGTTAGGTTAAGGTTATGATAAGGTTAACGTTAAGGTTAAGTTAAGGGTAAAGTTAAGGTTAGGGTTAGGTTATGGGTAAGCTTAAGGGTAAGGGTAATGTTATAGTTAGGTTAAGGTTAAGGTTAAGGTTAATGTTAAAGTTAGGGTTAGCTTATAGTTAAGGTTAAGGTTAGGTTAAGGTTAAGGTTAAGGTTAAGGTTAAGGTTAGGTTAAGGGTTTGGTCAAAGTCAAGGTTAAGGTTAGGTTAATGGTAAGGTTAAGGTTATGGGTAAAGTTAAGGTTAAGGTTAGGATAACCTTAACCTTAACCTTAACTTTACCCTTAACCCAACCTTACCCTTAACCTTAACCTTAACCTGACTAAACGTGTAAAACACTTTACCCTAAACCTTAACCTTAACCTTAGCCTAACCATAACCTTGACCTTAACCTTAACCTTATCTTAACCTTAACATAACCTTAACCTTAGCCATAACCTAGCCTTAACCTTGACTTTACCCATAACCTTAAGTTTAACCTGACTAAACGTAACCTTAACCTTAACCTCCACCCTTAACCTTAACCTTAACCATACCCTTAACCATACCCTTAACCTTAACCTTAACCTTAACCTTAACCTTGGTTAGGGTTAGGTTAATGGTTTGGTCAAGGTCAAGGTTAAGGTTAGGCTAAGGGTAAGGTTAAGGTTAGGGTAAGGTTAGGGTAAGGTTAAGGTTAAGGTCAAGCTTAAGGGTAAAGTTAAGGATAAGGTTATTTTCAGGTTAAGGTTAAGGGTAAGGGTAAGGTTTGGGTTAAGGTTAGGGTAAGGTGAAGATTAGGTTAAGGGTAAGGTTAAGGGTAAGGTTAAGGTTAAGGGTAAATTCAATGTTAAGATTACATTAAGGGTGTTTGTCTAAAATGCAAATGCAAATTAGAGTTTCATTTACTATCAATCTGGGTAAGTAAACTTAGAGGATCATATAAAATATATGGACTTAGAGACAAACTAAACTAAGCTAGATGAAGAGATACCAAAGCTCCCTTACAGGATATTGTTCATTAGTATTTCTAATCATATTAATCAACAAACTATTTAAACTAATGAAATTAAAGCAATTAAATCTAATTCTGATTAATTGCATGAAATGTTGAAGCTCTCTTACAAGAGACTATTCATTTATATTTTAAGCATATAAATCAAAAACTTAAACTAATGAACTCAAACATTAAATAAAAAATCAGATTCATTGAAGGAAACAATAATACTCTCTTATGAAAGGTCATTCATTAATATTCCAAACATTTGAACCTAATAATTCAATCTAATGAAATTCACAAAAAACATAAAATAAAAGCTTACTAAAATAAAAGTGTACTTGCTAGGCAATGGGGATCCTTCCAAGCATTCACAAGCATACAAAAGGAAAAGTCAAATGTAGAGGATCAAAGAAGCTTCGTCTTATTCATCATCAATTGAAAATTTCAATTGCAACCATTATAATGATTCTCCAATCTAAATTCTCACTACCAACCTATAAGATACTAAGATTACAAAGAAAGATTAAGACTACAAAATGAAGATTACAAAACCAAGATTACAAATGAAGGAGAAACACTCATATTTATACAAAAGTTGTGATAACAAACTCATAAATGTAAATCCAATATTCCCTCCTTTGACCCACATATTTCTCAACCAATGGTGACACATAACCTATCCTCCATGATCTCCTCCATGAGGTCCATGATCTTCTCCATGAGGTCCACGATCTCCTCAAAATCGAATTTGATCATAGAGTGCCACATAAAGATGTTTAGAAAGCTTCCTTTGTACCTACACATGGCCAAAAACTCAATATAATTGTTAGGTATAAGTATAATCATATTATTTTCTAAAGCTTAACCATAAATCCACTTAAAAATGTTAAGAATTAATAAACTTTAGAAACGCATAGTTATAACCCAATGATGAGGTAAACATAATGATGTGGAGGTGGAATAAGGTGACATGAAGGTAATATGGAAGTAATTGTGAAGGTATTGGTGAATAATGGAGTGATAAAAGGGACTATTTTGAGACTAAACAAAGGGTAAAGTCAAGGTTAAGGTTAGGGTTAGGTTATATTTAAGGTCAAGGTTAAGGTTAGGTTAAGGGTAAGCTTAGGGTTAAGGTTCAAGTTAAGGTTAATATTAAGGGTTTGGTAAAGGTTAAGGGTAAGGTTAATGTTAACGTTAGGTTAAGGGTAAATTTAAGGTTAAGGTTAAGGTAAATGGTTTGGTCAAGGTTAGGGTTATGTTATAGTTAACATCAAGGTTAAGGTTATGGTTAAGGTAAGGTCAAGATAAGGTAAAGGTAAGGTTTCAGAATTACAGTCCAGGCTACAGCCCGACACCCCACCAGAAGCCCATGCTTAGTGTATTATACTTATCACAGAAGCCATTATGATGATCAAGGGGAAAATAGATCAAGGTACCACCCTAATGGAATCAGCCATATAGATTTGGTCCCGGGTCCATCATGACCCCGTTCTTCAATAGATCAATCAGGAATTACGCTAGCATGAGAAGGCTATGGAAGAAATCAGTTCTACATTTTCTACTTTGGTACCTGCCCAGCGTTTAGCATGATTGAAAACTAGCAATGACCTCTAGGATGAGATTATAAAGCTTTGACAAAAACAGCATGCTGTCATAGAACGCATGAAGCCCTGGACTGCTTCGGCCATCCAGTTAACATATAACATTGATGATGCCAATAAGTGACTTAATTAGTTATTAGCAAGTGTCACCTCGGATGATGACGATCCACCTTCTTAGAAGATGGTCACTCTCGCATAGGAAGCTGCATGTCAACAGGTGATCCTCCCTCCGCTTACATGCTCTTTGGATACTCTGCGAACATAAGTCGGTGATGCACCACTGGAGTGACTCGGGACGAGTGACAAGATTGTGTTGGGGGACTGTTGGAATAGGGTCTCCTAACAAGCTACGAAACCAGTCTATTTTTTGTTATTTTTGTTATATTTAGTATAGCGTAGGGGTTTTGGGGTGGGTCAAAGCCCCGAAAAGCATTGTAATGGGGTTAAAGGGGCCGAAAACCATGGATTGCGGACCATAGGAATGTTAAAGCTATATTTTTATAAATAGAGAGGAATTTCGGATTATAAGAGGTACGGATTTGATGAGCTATGATGTGATTTGTTGTGTAAGTGATATGTTGGGGTTTTTGGGGAAAAAACTCCTGCTGGATGTGTGCGCAGAGATCCTAGTCCAACTATGTGTGGACCCTGCTGCTGTGTGCGTAGTTGGGAAGGGAATTGTAAGGGTAACAAATGAATGAATATGAAAGATTATTGGATTTGAATCTGTGAGTAATATTGAATGAATTGCTAATAATTACTATGCTATGCGTTTCTCTGTCTTTGCACTGTGAAGGTCTGTATATTGAATAATTGGATCTATTCTTCTTTGGTTATATTATGCTGCGAAAGTCTGTGTATTGAAGTAAATCTAGAGCTAATCTGTTCGGGTATGTAATGTTGTGTAAAGGTTATGAAAAGCTTCTAATTGTAGATCTATTGCACATGGATGCAATTGGACATATACTTGACCCTGCGCAGAGATAATCTGAATAGAACACAACCCTGATTGCCTTAGCCTTCCTTTCTCAAGGTGTGGAAACGTGGTTCCAGTACCCACCCATACTACTTCGGGTGACACTGTGACCTGCGCAAGTAGGTCACTGCTGAAAGGGCTAGTAGTATAGGGGTTTGTTGGCAAACCTTGCACATAGAACCTGGGTCAGGACCCCTCAAGCCAGCACTTAGCCTTAACCTTAACCTAACTATAACCTTACCCTTACCCTTAACCTTGACCTTAACTATAACCTAAGCCTAACCTTCACCAAACCTTTAAAATTAACCTTAACCTAACACTAACCTTGACCAAACCCTTAACATTAACCTTAACCTAATCTTAAGCTTAACCTAACCCTAACCTTAACCTAACCTTAACCTTAACTGTTGTGCAACCAGCTCCAAAAATAGAAGAAAAGAGATATGAACGCCTTAGAAATAAGCCACTTCGAGGGGGCAACCTCCAATACATTACATAAATGAACAATTCTTGGATGATACAATTTACAAAACCTCCTTTCTATATATAGGAGTCCATGGGGCCATAATGTAATCCTAGTGGGGCCACAATGTAGTCCTAGCCGACCTAACAATAATAATTTAAGGGCACAATAATAACAATATGGGGGTTACAAGGGTACAATAATAACAATAAGGGGGTTACACTAACAACAATAAGGGACTATACTCGTAATATAGGGACCTAACATGCCCCTCTCCTTCAAAAAAGTGTTGTCCTCAACACTTGAGTAGCTCTGGGTGCTTCTGTATAAAATTCTCATCCTCCCATGTAGAATCTTCAGTGGGTAAGTTCTTCCACTCGATGAGATACTCTGAAATTGATCGATTCCGTAGTTGTCGAGTTCTTGTTTCCATGACCGCTTCTGGTTCCAATATGATTTTTCCTTCCTCATCAAGTTCTCGCAATATTGTTTGAACTGGAAGATTTTCTCCTATAACCTTCTTTAAGCATGAAACATGGAAAACTGGATGTACTCGCGAAGAAGCAGGAAGCTCCAATTTGTATGCCATAGTACCAATCTTTTGCAACACCTCGTAAGGACCATAGTACTTTGGCGATAATTTATTATCCTTCTTAGCTTGTTTGAGGGACATTTGTTTATATGGTTGTAGCCGTAAAAATACCCAATCTCCTATATCAAAACTTCTCTCGCTGCGATGTTGATCTGCCTGTTGTTTCATTCGATTTTGTGCCAAATTCATGTTATCCTTTAAGAGTTGGAGAACTTCTTGCTGATGCTCGACGTGATCTTCCACTGCTTGAACCTTCAAATTTTCCCTTAAAGATGATGTGATCGATGGTGGATGATATCCATAAAGTGCCATAAATGGGGTCATTTTTGCTGCAGTATGGAAGGAAGTGTTATACCACCAATCAGCGAGAGGTAACCACTTGACCCATTGTGTTTGTTTATCAGATACAAAACAACGAAGATATCCTTCCAAACATTTATTTACTATCTCGGTTTGACCATCGGATTGAGGATGATAAGATGAGCTATGAGCTAATTGAGTACCCAAACAAGAAAATAACTCCGTCCAAAAATTTCCAGTAAAAATGGGATCTCTGTCGCTCACAATAACCCTTGGGCTTCCATGTAGCTTTTGAATTCTGTCCATAAATGTAGTAGCAATCGTACTTGCTTTAAATGGATGAGATAATGCACAAAAGTGTGCATACTTGGTAAGTCTATCAACTACCACCATGATGACACTCTTTCCTTCGGACTTAGGTAAACCCGTGATAAAATCCATTGAAATCTCCTCCCAACGTTGACTTGGAATGGATAAAGGTTGTAGAAGTCCTGGGGTCTTAATTGTTTCCACTTTATTCTGCTGGCAAACCAAACATTTCACCACAAACTTTCGAATATCAGATTTAAGGCCATCCCAAAAAAATTCTTTCTTCACCCTGTGGTAAGTTTTTAAAAATCCTGAGTGTCCTCCTAAAGGAGAAGTGTGCAATTCCAGAAGAATCTTTTGTTTTAGTTGGGAGTTCTTACAAATATATAAGCGATCTTTGTACCATAAGGAATCATTTTTCCAACTAAATGTATCAGATGTACTAGGATCTTGCTGCAACTTTTGAATGAGTGTTCATACATCTTTTTCCTTCTTCCATTCATCTCTTGCTTCGGTTATCCAATCTGGTTGGATAATAGAAATGGCACAAAGCAATGCTTCCACCTCTTCATTCTTTCTTGAGAGTGCATCTGCAACAACATTAAGCTTTCCTCTTTTGTAGATTATTTCAAAGTCATAACCCAACATCTTTGTGACCCATTTTTGCTGCTCTTCTGAAGATAGTCTTTGTTCCAAAAAGTGTTTAAGACTATCATGATCAGTTTTTACCTTGAAGTGTCCTCCCATTAGGTAAGTTCTCCATTTCTTTAGTGCATGCAGTATTGCTAACATTTCCTTCTCATAAATAGGTTTCTGTAAATACTTTCCTTTGATCGGACGACTTTCAAAAGCAATGGGTCTTCCTTCCTGCATTAAAACTGCACCAGTTCCATTTCCTGAGGCATCACATTCCACAATAAAGGTTTTTGTGAAGTCTGGCGTAGCTAAGACCGGTGCTAGGCACATTGCCTCTTTAAGATGTTCAAAGGCCTTAGTTGCTTCAGGAGTCCATTAAAATGCATCTTTCTTCAATAATGTTGTTAGAGGTGCTGCTATTCTCCCATAATTCTTAACAAACTTGCGATAATAGCCTGTTAACCTGAGAAATCCTCGCAACTGCTTTATTGCCTTGGGGACTTTCTATTCCTTAATGGCTTTAATTTTGTTAGGGTCTACTTTAACACCCTTGTGAGATATAATATGACCCAGATATTCCACCTCTTGTACTCTAAAGAAAAATTTGGATGTTTTTGCATATAATTGTTTCTCCTGCAATAGTTTGAGCACCCTATCAACATGTTCAACATGATCCTTCCAAGACCTGTTGTAGATTAGTATATCATCAAAAAATACTATCATAAATTTTCTAAAGAAGGGTTTGAAAATGGAATTCATCAACCCTTGAAATGTAGAAGGTGCATTGGTAAGGCCAAAAGGCATGACAAAAAATTCATAATGACCCTCATGAGTTCGAAATGCTGTTTTTGGAATATCTTCAGTCTTCATTCTAATTTGATGATATCCTGAACGAAGATCCAACTTGGTAAAATAGATTGCTCCATGTAATTCATCCAATAATTCATCAATCACAGGAATGGGAAATTTATCTTTAATGGTGAGCTTATTGAGCTCCCTATAATCCAGACACATTCGCCATGATCCATCCTTGTTGTGTACCAATACTACAGGAGCAGAGAAAGAACTATTACTAGGTTGAATTATACCCGCCTCTAACATTTCTACAATCATACGTTCAACTTAGCTCTTTTGGAAGTAAGGATATCTATAAGGCCTGATGTTTGGAGGAACACTTCCTGGAATCAAATGAATAGCATGATCATGATCACGAATAGGTGGGAGTCCTTGGGAGTTTCAAACACCTTGGAATGATTGTCCAAGACTTGTTGGAGATCTGCAGAAATAGATGATTTTGATGTCGGAACTTCTAGTGAGCATAATTGTGCAATTACGCCTCGTTGTTGTTTCTTTAGAAGCTTTGTTATGACATTAGAGCTTATTATCCTTCCCAGATTCCCTTCAATACCCCGTAATTTGACTTCCTTTCCTTTTGAAAAAAATTTCAAGAAAAGTTCTTGAAAATTAAAAGCTACCGTCCCCAAAGATTGTAACCATTGTACTCCTAGTACAACATCAGCACCTCCCATAGGAATGGAAAGCATTGGACTAGTCAACACATATTCCACCATGGTTAGCTTGATATTATGGCATTTTCCAGAGCAATTTATAGTTCCTCCATTTTCAACCATCACTTAACATTCTGGTGCTGGGTATAGGAAACAATTTAATTCCTTGGCTACCTTACAATGAATAAAATTATGGGTGCTACCTGAATCAATCAACACTATTACCTTTTTCTTCTTGATTTGTCCTTCTATCTTGAGAGTTTGAGGAGTGGTAATTCCTACCAGTGCATTACACGATATGGCCGGATTCATTTCTTCCTCTTCTAGGGTTGGTTCCTGGTGTATATCCTCTTCTTGTTCATTTTCTTCTTCCTCTTCACAATCTATGTAAAATAATTTCTTCTCAGCACACTTATGACCTTTAGTGTATTTTCTATCACAACTGTAGCAAAGCCCTTTTGCTCTTTTTTCTTCCAATTGTTGTGGTGTCAACCTTGTAGGTTGTGGAAATCCAGGCGTAGCAACACTTCCTTCTTTATAGAATTGAGTGGTAGGCTTCCTTGTCGCCATAATTTTACATTCAACTTTTCTTGCCAACCTGAATGCCTTCTCCAATGAATCAGGTTCCAGAACGCAAACTTCATGTTGAATGTTATCCTTTAAAGTTCCTATGAAGAGATCAATCCTGTGTTCCTCTGGAATATCAGTTACCCTTATATTCAATTTTTGGAAGTCCTCAATGTGCTGCCCCACTAAACCCTTTTGTTTGAGATTTATCAATTGGCTAAAGAAGGTGTTTCTCTTTGTATCCTCATAATGTGCTATCATTTCCTCCGTAAAAATTGACCAAGTGACAATTTTTTACGGGAGAAAAGCCATCGATACCATACAAATGTATTTTGTTCTAAATGTAAAGTTGCAATGCGTACCTTTTGTGTGTTTTGCACATTATGGAGATCAAAATATTGCTCCATCTGTAGCATCCATGTTACAGGATCCTTTCCATCAAACTTCCTCATATCCATTTTTGGAATATGGTGGTTCTTCCCACCAACATTAGAGTTTATGAAATCACGATTAACATTTATTTTGTTCTCATCATGAGTTACTTCTACTATATTTTCACCATTAGGAAACATTTCTTGTATCAACTTTGTCAAATATTCGATGTTTGATTTTATATCATCCATCTTAGCTTCCATGCCAGCTTCCACGCCAACCATCTTAGCTTCCACGCCATCCATCTTAGCTTCCACGCCTTTCTTCAAACCGTCAATCTTCACTTCCACACCATCCATATTAGCTTCCATGCCTTTCTTCAAACCGTCCATCTTCACTTCCACGCCTTTCTTCAAAACTTCCATTTCATTTTTTGTTGCTCTTTGAGAGAGTGAATTTTGTTGCACTTGCTCTTGTAATTTTGATAGATCATGTTGCAATTCTTCATCTTCATGAGTCATGGTAGAGCCTTTTGAAGGCTTAATGGGTGTTGAATTATTTTTAGGTGCCATTTTAGAATCCAATATTGATACCTATTCTACAATATTCCCTTGGAATCAATTCAACTTGATTCTTCAACAAGACTTATGCAATTGGGAAAAAAAAATACACACCTTTTACTTTCTTTGAGGAGCTCGATATTGAAATTGAATTATATATGTAATTGAAAATATTAAATATATGAAATTAATCCCTGTAGTAGCCCTCTGAAGCTTCTTTCAAATTCCACAGGTCTGATTTAATTTGGATTCTCCAAGACAAAGTTGTGTCCAATCTCCCACAATGACCTAATTCTGGACTGGTTCAGTAGAGCGAACTTGTATGACTTTCCACGTGTCACTGTTTTGTATTTTGTCTCTGAAATTTATAGCCAAGAAACTAAAGTCCATGTAGTTGTGACCACTTTTTACGGCACTCCAATCTGATCCCCAGAGAGAGAGTTATTGAACTTTTCCCACGATCACCTCTTTGAGATGAAATTCAGGAGCATGAAAAAGCACTACCTTCCACAGATCATATCTCCAAAAATGTTGCGAACCAAGCTCTGAAATTTTTTGAAGACTTTCCTCAAGATTTCAGATTCGCACCATATGAATTTTGGATTCTGAACCTTCATAGAAAAATATTTATAGCGCAAATGCGACGATGACCTATTTAGGAGCCTGAAAAAATACCTAACTTCCACAGATCATATCTCCAAAACTATTGTGAACCAAAATCTAAAATTTTTATACAATCTTCCTCAAGATTTTGGCTTCACACAATAAAAATTTCAGCTTTTGAAACTTCGTAGAAAAAAATTTATAGCAAAAATTCCACGATGACCTGTTTGGAGCAGCGAAACCCTAGAATCCAAAGCTCTAATACCAAATGTTGTGCAACCAGCTCCAAAAATAGAAGAAAAGAGATATGAACACCTTAGAAATAAGCCACTTCGAAGGGGCAACCTCCAATACATTACATAAATGAACAATTCTTGGATGATACAATTTACAAAACCTCCTTTCTATATATAGGAGTCCGTGGGGCCATAATGTAATCCTAGTGAGCCAAAATGTAGTCCTAGCCGACCTAACAATAATAATTTAAAAGCACAATAATAAAAAAATGGGGGTTACAAGGGTAAAATAATAACAATAAGGGGGTTACACTAATAACAATTAGGGACTATACTAGTAATATAGGGACCTAACACCTTAACCTTGACCTTTACCTTGACCTTGACGTTTCCGCACCTTGAGAAAGGAAGGCTAAGGCAAGCAGGGTTGTGTTCTATTCAGATTATCTTTGCGCATGGTCAAGTATATGTCCAATTGCATCCACGTGAAATAGATCTACAATTAGAAGCTTTTCATAACCTTTACACATCATTACATACCCGAACAGATTAGCTCTAGATTGACTTCAATACACAGACTTTCACAGCACAATATAACCAAAGCAGAATAGATCCAATTATTCAATATACAGACCTTCGCAGTGCAAAGACAGATAAATGCATAGCATAGTAATTGTCAGCAATTCATTCAATATTACTCGCAGATTCAGATCCAATAATCCTGCATATTCATTCATTTGTTACCCTTACAATTCCCTTCCCAACCTACACACACAGCAGCAGGGTCCACACACAGTTGGACTAGGATCTCCGCACACATAGCCAGCAGGATTTTGTTCCCCAAAAACTCCAACATATCACTTACATAACAGATCGCATCAATAGCTCATCAAATCCTTACCTCTTACAATCCGAAATGCCTCTCTATTTATAACAATATAGCTTTAACATTCCTATGGTCTGCAATCCATGGTTTTCGGCCCCTTTAACCCCATTACAATGCTTTTCGGGGCTTTGACCCACCCCAAAACCCCTGCGCTATACTAAATATAACAAAAATAACAGAAAATAGATTGTTTTCATAGCTTGTTAGGAGACCCTATTCCAACAGTCCCCCAACACAATCTTGTCACTCGTCCCGAGTCACTCCACTGGTGCGTCACCGACTTATGTTCGCAGAGTATCCAAAGAGCGTGTAAGCGGAGGGAGGACCGCCTGTTGACATGCAGCTTCTTGTGCGAGAGTGACCATCTTCTGAGAAGGTGGATCATCAGCAGCCGAGGTGACACTTGCTAATAACTAATTAAGTCACTTATTGGCATCATCAATGTTATGTGTTAACTGGATGGCCGAAGCAGTCCAGGGCTTCATGCGTTCTATGACAGCATGTTGTTTCTGTCAAAGCTTCGTAATCTCATCTTAGAGGTCTTTGTTGGTTTTCAATTGTGCTAAATGCTGGGAAGGTACCAAAGTAGACAATGTAGCATTGATTTATTTCATAGCCTTCTCATGCTAGCGTAATTCCTGATTGATCTATTGAAGAATGGGGTCGTGCTGGACCCGAGACCAAATCTATATGGCTGATTCCTTTAGGGCGGTACCTTGATCTATTTTCCCCTTGATCATCATAATGGCTTCTGTGATAAGTATAATACACTGAGCACGGGCTTCTCGTGGGGTGTCAGGCTGTAGCCTGGACAGTAATTCTGAAACCTCCTAGCGAGAGGCTTTAAAAGCAGCCACTAATTTTTCCACTTTACTCCTAGGCATGTCGTCAGCCGTGATTCCCTTGGTGACTTCCGTGCATAGCTGATGGATTGCTGTCTCCAGCTCTGCTTACTGTGACTGGGCGTGGGCTACTGCCCAAGTCTTCTAGACAAGGGTGTGCTAGGCCTCCGCAAGCTATCGGGTGGTAGATTGAGTGCAGTCATTGATTTCTCAGGTGGCACTATGAAGGAGAGACTCCAAGGCTTTGGGGGTCAACCGATCAAGGGCTAGCTGAACTGTGGTGCCTTTTGGGAGTTGCGGTTCATCTAGGGCAATGGTAGGGATGTTCCAGAGTCGACCTGTTGTCCTGACCGATTTCAAACTATTATTGATTGGTAGAGGTTGTGCTTGGCCTGCCTAGATTGGTTGTGGCTGCGAGTTGATTTTCAGGTTGTGGAGATCTTCTTGAAGAGAGGTAACCCCATCCTTCCATTGAGTCATGATAAGCGCCCACTTATATTCTATCGCCAGTGTGACTACGTCTCCGATTTGTTCCAAATCTCCCCCTCTTAATGTGACCGTTGTGGCATATTGCTCGCGATGGGCCTGTTTCTTCATTATTTTCGAGGGACTTGATGTCGATGGCCCTACGCACTTATCATGAGTGGTGGTAGTTGTCAGTTTTGGGGTTGTGTTGGAATGTTTTAGTGGTTTATCTTTGGAGCTGGAAGTAACTATTGCTGGGGTACCAAAGAGGCCTTTTGTCCACTCGGGGGGCTATAGAGAAATTAGTATATCAATTTCTTCATCCCAAACGATATATGCTAGCTTTGTCCAGGCCTAACTGATGAGACTGTGAATTTGGACTTGATGCATAGTGATTTGAAATGCTACGATATGCCTGTATTTGTGGTATATTATAGGGGATAATCAGGGTTGAGAGTTTATGGCAGTGGAGACACTACTCTGGAAGAGGACCCAAAAGATCTTATTATCCTCTATGCATTGTTTATCCTTAGAATCCCATAGGTGGGCATACCGAGCGCCTTTGCACATCCCAGCAGCGAGCTCGGGGACTACCGAATCTTCTGGCTTGTCCCAGATGACAAGTGTGATGAGAAATAAAAACCAAAAATAGAAGAAAGGGGTACCATGCTCTTGAGACTCGTGGACATTAGCGAGAAATTCTTCACATAAGTGTCAAGCCCAATTAAAAAATTCACCTTTTGCACATTGTTCGACAAGTTGGATGACATAAGTGGGGACAGTTTCTACCTGGCACCTTCGCATGAGTTTGCAGGCTAACAGGTGAGTGCCCAATTGTGTAGCAAGATCGTTGATGGTTTGGATTACAAACCCCCTTTCGTTGCACTGGACCGCATAGGTCTTCCAGACATATGACACGGTAGCAGCTTCATACTTCTTTCCAAATTCTACGAGCGGGTGCGGCCCCTACCTCGAAAGGCCTGTAGTTTTGTGGATCAACTCAGCATCGATAGGGATTCTGTCATGAATCCATAAGTTTTCATTGTGAATGAGGGTCAATAGTTTTCATGCTAGCCGATTTGTGATGGTGTAGCGGCCAAAGTAGGGCATCCAGAGCAAATTCAACAGTCCAGATCCTGCTAGGCCATAGACCTAGCATTGCGGGACCACCATGGTTCCACCATCTCCATGGAGCATCTAGAAATATAACTCAGGGCTTAATTTGGGGAAGGCATCCTGATCTTCCAGATTATGGTCATCAAACTTGACTTCATGGAGACGTCCACAAGGATCACTGATGATAGAAACTTCACTGAGGGTTAGAGGAGTCTGGAGGTAAGTGATCAGGCCATCCAATTTTTTTGGTATCTGCGTATATCGTCTTTGTGGGCGGACAAAGGGGGGTAACCAATTAATTGGTTTAGCCGGTAGTACCTCCTCCTGGGCATCAGCAGCTGGAGGCCTGGGATGTCTTGGGGAATTTCGGGGCCGTTTTGCTGCCTAAGGTTCAGTCTTCAAACTTTGAACTTTTTCCTTGCCTTTTATTGTGGTTCGCAGGGGGGAACTTCTTCTAGCTCCGACTCATCTTCCAGAATCTCCTCCACCTCCTGTTCCATCAGAGTGGAGGGTTCATCAGCAGTAGTCGACATCCTTGGACAGAAGATGAATCCAAGCTCTGGTTGATTACTTTCTAATGGAGATGGTTGCCTAGTTATGAGAGGGTTGCTGTGATTGCAACAAAATTAGCTGCTCGGTAGCTTCCATGAGATGCTTAAAGTAGGCTGCTTACCTTTGTGAGGCCAACCCCCTTTTAAGGAATGGCTGTTAGATACCAGCGGGGGTGATTGTCATAGGGCGGGTTTTCGAATGAACGGTAAAATCCCCCGGTAATTTGATCGGCCAGTTGCTCAGGGTCCGCTCTGTCCAATGGTAACTTTAGATTTTTACCCGAGGTTATACTTTCAACGGCTAGATGTCTTATTCCCTGAAACTTAGGTGTATTAGTTATGTTGGGGTTACTGCTTGGTGACTGTTATAGGTCAAAATACCTCCTCATCAGCTCAGAGGGGAAGACAAATATGGAAGAAGTACAAAGACCTAAATTAAACCTATTTCTGCCAGGGTAACGCATATATAGAACAGAACAAGAGTGTTATAACGCAGGCAAGCAATACATTGGCCGCGTTAGTGGCTAGGGAAACGCTCTGTTTACACTGGAGGGACGCATTACCCGTGTTTTAAGTTTGAATTGGGAAAAGAGCGCGGAGAAATATTTGAATCTCCGACTTTCCCTCACAAAGGAGTCAGTGCACAAAGGAAACTGCAGAAGCACCAGTTCATTATTGGTCATTGCCATAGAAGACTGAACTCCAAGAGAGGCAAAAGCATGGAGATAAAGGAAACATCTAAGCCTTTTCCATTCCAAACTAGTGGAAAGAGAAGGGAAACAATGGCCTTCTCCCTCTCCTATAAGAAGGAGCTGAAGGCTCTTAATTGAGGGTCGAAGGATTGCTCAAGGTTCTTGTATACTTGTGGAATAGAGAATAGTGTGACATTGTGAAGGCCAAGAGTCAAAGAGGCTCCTAGAGAGATTGTTGACTTGGACTTCTTCACTAGAGAGAGAAGAGAGATTGGGAGACTGAGGAGGGCTTGGTATAACCGATGGTTGTAATCCTCCTTCTTTCAAAATCAATAGAACTGTGTTCTTTTTGTCCATTCAATGCTTAATATTGTCATTATTGTTTGAACATTTATCTAGTATGATATGAATGGCTCAGATGTGTATAATCTAGATGTTTATTGTATATTGATTTAATTGATAGGATACTTGTTATATTAGAAATTACGTGGGTGCTTTGACTGATTGCAGGACTCGGATTTGGAGCCGGTGAAGAAGGACTCTTGCTTCGCTGCACAGCGCTCTCCAAAGGATTCCAAGACCGTCAAGGAGGTAATTCTCTATTGTATTCCTTCAAGTTATTTCAAGCTAATATGAACATGCCCATGCCATCTTTGTGAACATCATAACTAATCTTACTGTCTGCCTCGGGCACCGGAAAGCCCTGAGAGGGATATACGAAAACCAACCACCCAAGCAGTTTACCCTATAGCAGAATTGGCGACTCCGCTGGGGATATTTCCCCCATAGTTTCCGGACTATTTATTCCTTCCTTTCTTCTCTTCTCCTCTGTTCAAAGATCCTTCCGACCATTTTTTGATGCCCAGTAGACATACCAAACGCTTGCAGAGTTCATTCTTGTTCCTGTCTGGCCAACTGAAGAAATTTTCCCTGGTTAACGCGACCTATGCAGGCTATCCAGTTCATTATAATGCGGTCTATGCTTAAATACAGTGCGTTATAGTGCTGTATTTTCTCACAGACAGAGCGTTACTCAGCCAAAAACCTTGTTGTTCACTCCTGTGACTGTGTTTTAGCTATAGAGTTTTTTGGCCACCAGAGCCTTACACCGACTGAATCCCTGTGCTTGTCTGCTAAATTGGCATTGTTATTAGTTTCTCTTATTTATTTAGTGTGCAAAACATTTACTTTTTAAAAAGAGAATTTTTATTTTTATTTTTTTGCATCTAGCTGAGTTTAATCTGAAAGTTTTAGTTCACAGACTGTTAAAAGAGGTAGATAGAAGTCTGAATCTTCAAAAGTTGAGCTGTGTTATTTACATGTTGATGCATGGATGATTGAAAAAGAAACCTCTCCCTGTAGAAACACTCTTCATTGAATTTAATATTTAGAGCATGTTTTTCATGGTTTCTTGAGTCAGAGTCTCACTATACTTCATACGTCCATTCCCCCTCCGCAAGACTAATAACAAAGTACACTAAAAATAAAGCGACACTAAAATCAATCTAATTACTCTTTTTTTGTGCTCACACAAATAGTAGTTCAGGATAGGATCTTAGGTTAGGAAAGTGAGAAAACTACCCAAGATCTCAAAACTTGAAAACTAGAGTCATTAACGAGTGAAATCCTGCTACACTCACATTATCGGGACCGTTCCTTTACCGGAGCTCAGCGCGAGACAACACTTGGGTGCACTAGAAGGTAGTCAGCCTTCGACTGCATCCTGTGGGTATGTTATATATTGGGGTTCCCTTCGGTGATGTCGAAACTAGATCGGGGATCTAGGTATTCTGCCCATATAGCACACTGTCCTTGACCGTGAACCCCCCTGATGATGTCTGTGATTTGAGGTATCCTTAGTGGCCAAAATTTTAGGGACTTACACAAGGTGACTGGGACGGGCTGTCCTGGTACTTGAAACAGACGAACCCACTCTGTCTTCGGTCTTTAGGAGGGTACTCGTCTTCACGAGAGTGCTTACACCTATCGTCTGAGGTTCGGGCGAAGCTCTAGAGTGACCGTAACTGTACTTTCGACCAACCCTCTCTGTATACTATTGCGATACTAGATTTCATCACCAGTGAACGGTAGTACTCAAACAGGGCACCCTATTCTGGCTGCTTGCTGACTGTTTTTAGAAAGTCCTTTTTCTTTTTTGTTAAGAGTGTGGTTACTATCATTTGAGACTTCATAATAGATCACAATTTAATAAATTTTTTTAAAATTAAACCGATCACCGTGGTGTCTCCTGACCCACGCCGTCTGTCTCGATGACAGCAAGGTCTACCTCCTCTCAACCTTGAGGAAGAACTGAACCTTGGTGAACCCGGGCCTTCTACGGAAGGGCAGTCTCCTCTGACTAATCTTGATTATCACATAGACCCTTATCAGCTAGAACTCCCGGAGGACCCTTTCACTGAAGGCGTTGTACCTAATTACAATCCTTCGCTCACTGATCCGTTAGGGCCTGTGATAATCCAAATTACACCATGCCAAGATATGTCTGCGGCAACACCAACATCTATTTCTCCACCGGCATCCACAAGGTCAATACCAATGGCAACCATTCCTGGTTCGCCACCATCCTCCCCGCCGGTGGTCAGTTCTATGCCATTACTGGGTAACCCCAGTAGTCAACATACACCTACCCCCAATCCTATGGTCAACACATCTGTCAGTAGTTTACTGAACCCTTCGGAATCTACTCCTACCGTAACCACATTGGGGACCACGGTAGCTCCTCCCACGAGCATGACTAATTCGGTGCCCTTTAGCAACCCTTTCGGTTGGAACCCTCTGTTGAGTTCAAACCCCCTGGCCACTATACCAGGGGGCAGTGTTATCAGTACGCAGGTAGCAGGGAATATTTCTCTTCCTATGCAATCCTTAGGACAAATAGGACAACCCATTGTAAATACTATCCCCTTAAGTGGTTCAAACATAGGTGTAGGATCTATACCGTTGCCAAATTATGCAAGTACTAGTATGCCTCCGGGAAACTCTATTGCATCCATTTGGACTAACCAACCCCAACCTCCGTCTGGAGTGGGAGGGCACTTTTACGCTGGGGGAAACCAACCATTTGCCCCTCAATACATTATGCCCTATGGACAACAACCGTATGTTCCTACTCCTCCACCTATGGGAGGTTTTTATCAAAGTCCCACTTACCCTTCTGGTAACACGTGGATGGGAGGACCCTATGGTCCAAGTAATCAGCCCATACTGCCTTGGTTAGACTCGGGGGAAAATCCACAATTGCCTTTCTTGGCATCTTTGGACATACCCGACATCCATAAGCTGACGAACGACCCCATCAACCACAACCCGCTTTGGCCTCCAATACCGCATAAGATTCCTTCTGATATCCCGAAGTTCGACGGGAAACATGGGGACGACCCGGCCGCACACATCACTACCTTCCATTTATGGTCCATCTCCAATTCCATGGTAGATGATAGTGTCTGACTTCGACTGTTTCCCCGCACCCTTACAGGAAATTCCACTAAGTGGTACATTGAATTGCCACGCGCCGCCATCAATACGTTTGGTGATTTAGCGATGGAGTTCTTAAAGAACTTCCAACTGCCAATTAGAGTGGAAACCGGAACAGAATTGTTAACATCGTTGCGACAAGACACCGCCACCCACATCTCCGACCATATTCATGAATGGAGATGTAGGAGGAGGCTCGTCAAAGCGCCAATACTGGACCATCTCTTGGACAATTGGTTTTGCAAGTCTCTTTTACCCCACATCTCTAAAGACATTGGCCTTTCAGGTGCGGTGACAGAAGATCAATGTATTCGTCGTGCCCATCACCTGGATTTAATATATTCATAATCCGGCACGCTTTACGATCTGCTCCCCCATGCCCCTGGTAACCCAAACCCTCCGGCTACTCAGAAAACCGAAGCTCATGCCGATGGTCTCGTTGGCGCGATCTCTGGTGTAGCCACCAATCAGTCTCAGGGGAAAACCTCCTAGCCATCCTCGGCTGCCACCACCCCCCATCAAACGACTCCTCTTCCTCCCACTGAGATAAATTCGGTGCAAATATCACAAAAACCTAGCGGGAAAAATAAGAAGAACAAGAAGAAAATGTCTTCTTCGGAAGAGCAGTCAGATAATCAGAATAACCCTAATCAGAAAAATGCTGCCAGAAATGACAGAGGAAAGGATAAACCCATGAAATTTCCTTGAAAAATCTATGCGGAGGATCACTTGACATACAAATGTACTCGACTGCAGGAATGCACCGATTTTATTGCTAACAAGGATTATGGGCGAACAACTGCCGTTCTTCGTCACCACGATCAGCAGCGACAACATCCCCCGTACGCCATTTATGGCATCGAGAGTGTTGACCTTCAAACTCGCGCCAAGCTTTATGGAAATCCTACCATAGATGCTCAGGAATCTGGAACTAGTTCTAATCCGCCGCCGCCCAACGATTTACATATCAAAAGGCCTACTGTTGAACCTATAATTCGTCCCCCCAAAGGGACACTTCGACGCACGACTCATAATACCTCTGCACGTGCAGCCCAAAACTACAATATTGTAGAAGATTTGGCGCAGGCACCGTCAACTATGTCTGCTCTTGAAGTATTACAAACCTGTCCAACACAAAGGAAAGCCTTGCTTTCGGCCATTGGTGGAATAGATCCCCAAGATTCCATGCTAGCAATCTTTGATATGGAAAAGGCTAAACCTCGCCTCTCACATCAACTCGCATTCTAGGTGCAGGTTGTGTCGAAAGGGAGACCAATCCATCGTACTGTCATAGACGAAGGTGCTTCGACCTGCGTTATGTCACAAGCTTTCTGGATCCATTTAGGTTCTCCTACTCTAACCCCGCCATCGAATTCCCTCAAAGCTTTCAATGGCCACACTTTCCTACCAAAAGGATACCTTGCTAGCTTTCCCATCACTCTAAGTGGGAAAACGGTAAACGTGGACGTTGAAGTCGTAGAGCGTCATCTCGACTATAATCTATTGCTCGGTCGCAGTTGGTCTTATGCTAAGACCGCCATCGTGTCTTTAGTCTTCCGACTCATCCTATTTCCATTGGATGGGAAAATAGTCACGGTCGATCAGCTATCCTTCTGCACCCTGATTATGCCACTTTACCAAGTAGCTCTGTACCCCTAATAGGAGGTGTCCTTGACTCTTACATAAGTATCGGTATCGGTCTTCTGAAGGCATCTTCCCTACTGGGTTGTTTTCCTCTACCGCCGCCACAGATCCCAAACACGGTTGCAATGATATCCACCTTTTCAGATGGCTCTATCGACCCATGGATCATCCCGGCACCTTCAGATATTGATTCTTATGGAGATCAGATGCCGCTTTCGCCGATTGAGTTAGCTTATCAAGCCATCCAAAGCACATCTGAACCCTCCACTGATATGGTTTCAACCACAGGCACAAACCTCTCTCCCATAACAGTTCTCTTTAAGGATCTCCTCAATGAAGTCTGGCCTACAGACGAAGCTATTCGAGAGATCATGTCATTAGAAGAATGACCTTGGGGAGAGTTTCATCATCGCACTTCGACGATTGATTCAGAGGCGATAAAAACTGAAATCCCGTCTTTTGACCAATCTGAGATAGTTCCCTTCTCTTATATGACCGTTCACACTATCGATTCAGAAGGGAACATAGGTAATCTTTCCAAAACTCTACTTATTGATATCTCGGTCAAGACAGGTATCATGGAAAATATTCCGTATTGCTTTTCAAATATCACACCTTTCCAACTTGCTTTCGGCCTGGAGGCAGTACTTCCGATCGAGTGCGAAATCCCTTCACTCAAACTTGCCGTTGAACTCCTGCCTGGAACCACCGCCACAGAAGAGCGCTTGCTCTCGCTCAATCATTTGGATGAAACTCGTCGAGATGCTACACTAGCACTCGAAGCTCACCAACGCCGAGTTAAAGCTCAATACAACAAATCTGTCAAGCCTCGTTCTTTCCAAGAGGGCGATCTCGTTCTACTATATGATCAAAAGCACGACCTCTTGGGGGCAGGAACACTCCAACCATTATGGCTCGGTCCTTACATCGTTACTAAAGCCCTCTCAAAAGGAGCTTACGAACTACAGGACTGTAATGGAATTCCACTCGAGGAGCCCCGCAACGGGCTCTATCTGAAGAAGTATTTTGCCTAGTTTCGCACTAGGCATATGCTTTGTAATTTTATGTATATAAGTTTTGCCTATTTTATTTTGATTCTTCTGGATTATTGTTTTTGGTTTAAGGTGTTTTCTCATGTAATATTTTTCTTTCGCACAGATGTCATCGCATTCGTTATCATACGTCGGATATGCAAACGGTGCTAGTCGTCACACTAGACACATTGCTTCAGCTGCTTGGGTTCTCTATACTCCTGAGTCGGACCTTCTTGGTTCCGGGGGAATTTTCCTGGGTAACGCCACCAATAATGTTGCCGAGTACATGTCAGTGATCCAACTCCTCACGGAAGCGGCATCTCGTGACATCTCCGATTTAGTGGTCAGGTTAGATTCCCA
The DNA here is from genome assembly GCA_034641835.2 of Pinus albicaulis. NCBI lineage: Eukaryota > Viridiplantae > Streptophyta > Pinopsida > Pinales > Pinaceae > Pinus > Pinus albicaulis. The sequence goes on from JAXQQM020064840.1 coordinate 47,173, forward strand.
ACTCATCATTATGCAGTTAAACAATTATTACCGTGTCCGCCACCCTGTATTGCTACGTTATTTTTTACGAGTGCGACTTTTAGAACGTCAATTTCAGACAATCACATTTGAACACGTTCCTAGAGAATTTAATGCATTAGCCGATTCTTTGGCAAATTATGTGTTAGATTGGCATTTATCGCATTTATTGTAAAATATTTACTCATGAGTACATATATTTTTATCACATCAAAAATACATAAAAATTTAAAAACACAAATCACCAAAAATATATATATATATATATATATATATATATATAGATATATATATATATATATATATATATGTCATGTCCAGTACATAGTAAACATCAAAAAGAAAAATCTCCCAAAACTTGGGGTGTTTTACAAAATTTGGCTACACTAAGCCATGCTCTGACACTAATACATCTACTCCACCAGCTAGGCCTGACGCTTATAATAGCATACAACTGCTCTAGCTATCCTCCTCAGAGGAACTAAGTATCTCTCCGGCACACCCACAGTATGCCGCTGCAGACAAACTGGAACCTCCCGCATAGGAAGCGGTGGTATACCCATACTCAGACCCTCCAGGTTCCTGGAGAGTTCATGTAAAATTTGGGTATCATCATCATCACCGGCTTCCGCATCCTCTACTAGTGCGCCAGCCCCGGGTAGCTGCAATCCTCGCCGTGCATAGCAAGGGACCCCAACTAGATGGACAGGTGCCACATCTGTGTCAAGCAAGCAAAAGCTTCATGTCAAAAATAAATTTTCACCCCTTTTTAAACAAAATTTTTTTACATAAACATTCAAAAGCTAAAAACACAAAAAAACTTCTTTTGAAAAAACACTGATCATTTTTTCTTACCATCGGGCCCCCACTGGGTGCCAGGGGGCAGGACTAACTCGGGATCGCCTGTGAAGTTCATCCCTGCATAGGGATAATCCTCAATCATGATGATCTGAGAGTCCAGCCAATCAAAAAACCCCTCATCAAAATAGTGACGGACGGGACCCTCTCCAGTCCGTGGAAGCAAAGTGGCCCACCGAGCCTACCTCGGCTCGCATGGACCCAATGGCGTTGTAGGGATCCTGGGCCTCATCAGTGGTATCCGCTCCAGTATGAAAGAAACAATCAGTGTACCATACCCAAAATCCCTTTGAGTATGGGTCTTGCATGCAATAAGCTCTGCTCGGACCCGACAGACCACACCGTCACACCAGTCGAAAACCTGAGGCTGCATACAATCCAAGGCTAGGAGCATCTGAGCCTTGGTCACCACATGCTGACTCTTGGCACCTGCCAAGTGAACAATCATCCATAATATAGCCTGCAGGGGTTTCAGAGTCACCTGTGCAATAGGTATCCGGTTACTCACAGCCTGGGTGCCACGTATGCAGTGCGCATGGATCAAATCAGTAGTGGAACGAGGGTCAGCTCTGGACCCTGTCAAATTGGGCCTCGCCCCACGACATGAAAAACTGGTCAAAAAGTAAACATCATCCTTTTCAATGGCGAGCTCATTGCCACCAATCCGAAAGACATGATGTCGTTCATCCCACTACTGGACCAGCCACCTCAGGAGGTCCTCTTGACCCCTCATCAGTTCTAAACGAGCATACTTGAGCAATCCGCACCTCCGAAGAGCCATTAAGCTTGCTGCATCCGTCACCATCTCTCTTTCTTCCCGCTCATGCTCTCTCTCTCGCCAGATACTCATGATTAACAGCTGAACACCTGCAAATGCAACATTTTCAACCGATTAAAACTTGCCTGGACCACTTCAAAAATGGAAAAATTGAGTTGTTATAAATCACGGTGCGCCTAACGCGGGCACTAGTACAAAACAGAGCGTTCTAACACGCAAGCCCCTCACGGGTTATGCGTTTAACATGGCTGTCATACTCCTGACCCGCGTTGGGCGCAAATATTTTTCTAGGGCCTCAAAATTTCCTAAATTTGAACCAGCAAAAACTAACAAATCAACAATTAAATGATAGCAGGAGGTTCTAGCTCTTACTTGGATCTCGCGGAATAGAAAACTGTTGCCCGGATTGACCGTAATCGTCAGCTGAAATTTTCACCCCTTTTCCACTCCAGAGCTTCTTCACAGCACTCAACACAGTGAAAATGAAAGTCTTCTGACCTTCTTATAGCAAATTCTGGGGCATGACTCTCTTAAGTCAGTTGGAAAAGTTGTGATTTCTTGCTATACACATGTCGCAACTCTCAAGATTTGGTACTAATGTTCTAATTATGGATCAAGATTTATGAGCAGACATACTCATGTTGTTTCGAGCATTTTTTTACGATATTTTTCTTGCTCGTTAATCTGAAAAACCTCGAGTTCTCTTCTTCGGACTCGTTAAACTTATACGAAGATGGCATCGAGCGTTCTTTTTTTTGGTCTTTTCTTGCTCGTTAATCCAAAAAACCTAGAGTTTTCTTCTTCAGACTCGTTAAAACTATGGAGAAGTATTGAGCATTATTTTTAGGAATCTTTTTCTCGCTCATAAAACCGAAAAAATCTCGAGTCGCCTTTGTCAGGCTCGTTAAACTATGAAGACAAAGAACAAGGAGCCATTCTTTTCCTCTTTTTTCAAAGCTCTTTAAACTGAAAAAATAATCGAGTTTTCTCCACGTGACTCGTTAAAATTTCACGGAGGTATCGAGTTTTTCTTTGTTGGAATTGTTAAAATTTCACAAAGAATATTGAGTTTACTTCGTCTCCTCGTACTCATAACAAAATGAGGTAGACGTCCATTGAACATAGATTTCTCACTTTTCCGGATTCGATGGACTAACTTACGGAAAATGAACTATTTCAGGCTTACTATTATCCCTTTGTCGTGCCCGGTTATCAAGACATGACAAAGGTACCCCAATGGAGTCGTCTTTTACGACATTTTTCAGACTCTCTAAACATGAAAAATTCACCGAGTTTACTCATCTGGACTCGTTAAACCTAATCAGATAGGACATGGAGTTGTCTTTTATGACATTTTTTAGACTCTCTAAACATGAAAAATTCACCGAGTTTGCTCATCTGGACTCGTTAAATCTAATCAGATGGGGCACAGAGTTGTCTTTCCTGACATTTTTCAGACTCTTTAAAACATGAAAAATTCACTGAGTTTACTCGTCTGGACTCGTTAAACTTAATCAGACGGGGAAAAATTTGGAAAAAATGGATACTACCTCTGTTACATTTCCAAAAAAGGTCGATTTGGCAGCAAAATTCTTGAACATGGCACTTCCTAGAAAACTCTTTCGCAGTTAGCCGAAACCTACCATCTATGAGTATTAGCCTTCAAATCCCAGTGTCCCTGCACTGGTAAAATCCTAACACACTCTTTGATGTTCAAACAAGCTTCAGCTGCCTAGTACCCTGCTAGAGTGCCTTCTATTGTTCAAGCAGATCTCGCTATCTACTGCTCCTGTTATCAACCAAACCGTTCATTATGCCGTAAATTATTTGTCGTCTGACGTTCCCATTTACTCTTCCTTATCTCAAATCATAAACAAAATCAGTTGGTTTCCGTTTCATGTTGACTGATGTAGGACGCCTCAGTGCCTACCTTTCGACAGATCACTTCCTATCGACTTCAACATCTTATCTAGGAAGTTGATCCAGAAACCCATCAATACCCGGATACTTGCAGACATCAGTGACAGGTAGTCTTTTGTTTGATCAAGGGTCTTCATCATTGGCTCTTGGTTGAATGATTATACGAGTGTTTGACTTCAACTCCTTTTATTCACACTCGCTAGATTGTACTGGGCATCTTAGGGACCATCATCATTATCGGTGGCCACCTTCGCGTTTGTTAACAGTTTTCATTATCAACTGGTAATCAGACGATTTATCACATGTTTGACGACAACTCCTTCATTCACATGTTGAGAAATATGCAGTTTAAGTGAATCAGTGGTCAAGACCTTGGGGCAAAAGGCTACACCATTAAAGTTGTGTTCCCTTCCCCAAGCTGCGATATTGTTTATGGAGACAGCTTCTTCAGCCTGATCCTGTTATGACAGATACTTCCACATTGTGCCTATTAGTGGACAGATTCTTCATATCTCTATTCTAGAGAAATCATGTTGTTTAAGCTACTGAGCATGGGACATGCCCGGCTCTACGCAAATACTATATTTTCTGACATATGTTGTTGTTTCAGGTTTTCCTCAGTCTTTCAATCTCTCTATCTCTACAAATTATAAAGTATTTCGGCCATCGTCTTCGTCTGCATTTCTCACACTTTGGGGCATGCAGTGAGGTCAATCTGCCACCACATCGGCTCGGAGGAGAGGCAAATATGGAAGAAGTACAAAGACCTAAATTAAAACCTGTTCACTTGCCCAGTGCCATATAAGAGATGCAGAGCGTTATAACGCGGAAAGCAATACATTAGCACGTTGGTGGCTAAGGAAACACTTTGTTTACAGGAGGACGTGACACGTGTTTTAAGTTTGAATTGGGAAAAGAGCGCGGAGAAAGATTTGAATCTTCGACTTTCCCTCACAAAGGAGTCAGTGCACAAAGGAAACTGCAGAAGCACCAGTTCATTATTGGTCATTGCCATAGAAGACTGAACTCCAAGAGAGGCAAAAGCATGGAGATCAAGGAAACATCTAAGCCTTTTCCATTCCAAACTAGTGGAAAGAGAAGGGCAACAATGGCCTTCTCCCTCTCCTATAAGAAGGAGCTGAAGGCTCTTAATTGAAGGTCGAAGGATTGCTCAAGGTTCTTGTGTACTTGTGGAATAGAGAATAGTGTGACATTGTGAAGGCCAAGAGTCAAAGAGGCTCTTAGAGAGCTTGTTGACTTGGACTTCTTCAATTGAAAGAGAAGAGAGATTGGGAGACTGAGGAGGGCTTGGTGCAACCGATGGTTGTAATCCTCCTTCTTTCAAAATCAATAGAACTATGTTCGTTTTGTCCATTCAATGCTTAATATTGTCATTATTGTTTGAACATTTACTTAGTATGATATGAATGGCTCAGATGTGTAAATCTAGATGTTTATTGTATATTGATTTAATTGATAGGATACTTGTTATATTATAAATTACGCGGGTGCTTTGACTGATTGCAGGACTCGGATTTGGAGCCGGTGAAGAAGGACTCTTGCTTCGCTGCACATCGCTCTCCAAAGGATTCCAAGACCATCAAGGAGGTAATTCTCTATTGTATTCCTTCAAGTTATTTCAAGTTAATATGAACATTTCCATGCCATATTTGTGAACATCATAGCTAATCTTACTGTCTGCCTCGGGCACCGGAAAGCCCTGAGAGGGATATACGAAAACCAACCACCCAAGCAGTTTACCCTATAGCAGTGACAGTTGTCTGCCTTCCCCCAACACAGGTGTGCTCCCTAAGGAGCTCTTGGTCAAAGGCCATAAGACCTATCGTACCTATCTTATTAATGTTTTAAGGGGGGTTGATGCTAGAGCCAAAGGTATATCCCTTATTCATGCCACCATTATAAAGGCATTCTAGCACATAAGATCATTACCTATGGAAGTTGGACATGACGTCAAGAACTCGGGTCTTGTGTGTGCATCATTCGAACCCTTCCTTATGATAGGTATGTTGCATTTGGTCATGCCTAGCTCTTCCCTCGTCCTTCTCTTAGGGGTTTTAACGAGGGATTCCTTTATGATACGAAGACATCTCAGTGTGGAGGCTTCCCCTAACCATTTCTGCCACATTTCTAGCTCCTGACTGGGATCCTCAGTATATTTTTTGTAACCTTGAACTGCCATATTGTAGTTATATTCCTCCTTTGTTCGTGTAGGATCCATATATCTTTTATATGGTGTCCCCTTACTGCTTATGATTAACATTTATAGTAATTTTTGCATAGTCCACAGTGCCTGAGGGTTGCGCAACAGCCTTATGCATACTTGTAAGAAAATTTTAATGTCCTCCCCCAGTTCCATATATTCCTAGTGTGTGGCTGGCGAGCACATAGCCTCAAAGAGGTCCCTTCGTGCTCCTTCTTGTCAACTGCCTTGCGGATTAGTGAGTCAACTTCGTCTCTTTCCTTAGTTCCCCCAGTCACTAATCCACTACATTTTATTATATTGAATTTTTCCTCTTGACCTTCGACCCTACGCTTCTTCTGACAGACGAAAACTTCTTCTCCTATATCTTGGTTTTTAGCATTGGGCAGTCTTCTAGTGTATGGTTCCACTATCTACAATACCTGCAGGAATGTCGCAGGCAGTCTCTTGAAAAATGTCCTGCGTTCCCACAGTTATAAAAAATCAGATGGCCTTTACTCCGACCCATGTTTCTACTTTGGCTTTTATCCCTCTCATCATGGGGGAAGTCATTCTTGCCCAAGGGGGTTCTTGGTGACTTAGGGTCATCTTTCTTGTTCGCTCCTTTGGTGCAGCTCTGCTTTTCATGGCCAACTGATCGGCAACGTTGGTACCAGCATTGTTTTGGTGCGAACATGGGGGTGCCTTACAATCTGGTTGCATGGCTCTCCTCTTGCCAGCGCAGAGGCCCCTTTGAGTTCCAATGTTCTGGGCTATATACTCCCAGTGCTGTTGTGTGAGATTGTTCCATACCAGCCACTTTTCTGTTTTCCTGCTTCAGATCCTGGATTTCCCGATGCATTGCTTCTACTTTTTCCTGGCGTTGTTTTACCACTAGCATAGCGTTTTCAAGAGGTGTAGCTTCCAATCTCATAGCAGCCTCCAAGGCTTTGTCTTGTGAACTAAAAGTTTGGCGACTCATGGGTATACAAAAGTGAGGGAGAAGCATGGAAATAAACCACTCCGTATGTTGTCTATCATCATACTCAAACTCCCCTTCCCTAATTTCCTTATTTAACTATTGATCTGCCTCCCATATTGATTCTGGCGTATCTTGTTTGAAGTGTTTTACGTATGTTACTAGCTAGGAATATGATTTCAGTTTTTTAAACTACTACTCTAGAGCACCCTTAATATCTTGAATGGAAGCGGCTCCATGCCGGGAAATGTATCGTATAAACCAATCCAGCACTCTGTCTTGGAATGGTAATGACAACTACACCCTTTTTATCGTGTCACTTGCTATGTTCTGTGTAGTCTAGACAGAGTTTGCGACAAACCAAAATTGGTCCATGTCCTCATCTCCTACCCCCTTGAAGGTAGGAAGTTCCAAGCGCACCGTCATGGTTCCTTAGGAGTTCCTTTCTAGTCTACCAATACCCAACTCCTTTCTCAGCTCCCTTTGGGTCCCGAAAACGAAACCACTTGTTGGCTTAAGGGGTCCTGACCCAGGTTCGGTGTGTAAGGTTTGCCAAAAAACCCCTATACTACTGGCCCTTTCGATAGTAACCTGCTTGCGTAGGTCACAGTCTCACCCGAAGTACTATGGGTGGGTGTTAGAACCAGGTTTCTGCACCTTGAGAAAGGAAAGGTAAGGCAAGTATGGCTAGGTTCTATTCATATTATCTCTGCGCAGGGTCAAGTATATGTCCAATTACATCCACGTGCACTAGATCAACAATTAGAATCTTTTCATAACCTTAACACAACATTACATAATTGAACATTATAGATCTAGATTTACTTCAATACACAGAATTTCGCAGCATAATATAACCAAAGAAGAATAGATCTAATCATTCAATATACAGACCTTCATAGTGCAAAGACAGAGAAATTCATAGCATAGTAATTATCAACAATTCATTCAATAGTACTCACAGATTTAGATCCAATAATCTTGCATATTCATTCATTTGTTACCCTTAGAATTCCTTTCCCGACCTGCACACACAGCAGCAAGGTCCGCACATAGCTGGACTAGGATCTCTACACACACAGCCAGTAGGAGTTCGTTCCCCAAAAACCCCAATATATCGCTTACACAATAGATCACATCAATAACTCATCAAATCCTTACCTCTTACTGTTAGCCACCTATAATATTTTGTTATACCAAAAGGTGGCTAAGATCTTTTTTGAGCCTCCAAGGAACAAATTTTATCACTAAAAATTGTTGGCTCTTGAAGTCTCTTTAAGGCCTCATGCCTCTGTCCCAAATCCTCATTTGCTGTCCCATTTTATACTCAGAAAATTCTGCTGATTCCAAATGAAAGACTGCTGAAAGACCATCATTTTCCCTCTTCTCAAACCTTTCATCTGCTCCCCTTTTCTCCATCAAAACTGCCTTGTTTTCATAAGTCCTCTTCTTTCCATTTATGAAAAATTCCCCTTTCCATAGTTGAAAACTCACTTTTTAACTGTTTCGGAACCCCCATTTCCATTAAAAAACCAAGCGCTAACCCTGTTCGGCGCTCATCACATCAGAAGTATCCAAATGCGCGAGACTTGTGCTCTATTCAAAAGTTCTGATTGCGATCATACTTTGGTTTGAAATGTTCCGATGCGATTAATCCTTTGTAAATACAAAAACCCGATCGCATCGTTTATTTTATATATCCAGTAAGCCCGCCTCCGGCGCTTAAAACATTGTAAATTTTCATTACTATTCTGCTTTTTCCTTTATAAAACCCAAGAACCCGCTTATCCAAAGTTTCAACTTAAAAGCTTGAAGTCACGTGTTAAATATAAAATGGTTAGATTAAAAAGACCGATCGCGCAATCGTAATCGGGAAAATTTCAATGGGTTGATCGAAAAGACCAGGCCAGCAGTTTCGATTGCGATTAGGCCCGCAGTTTCGATTGCGATTAGGCCCTTATTTTATATAAAGCCCCGGGCCCATCAATTTTCATATATCCGAAGGCCCCGCAGGCGGGCGCCTATCCTTTGTATATATTTTATTTCCGCCCTGATCCATTAAACCTTCGTTTATATTAAAAACTTGGGGTTTTGATATGTTATAAGGGTTTCTGTCGATTCTTTCTAAGAACTAATCTCCACCGTTGATCGTAAGCCGATCAAACGGCCAGCGCCCAATCGCATCGGGGTTTTCCATCACATACACTTGTTTGCACCCGCCGATCGGCCATCCCCCGATTCACTCTCCACCGTCGATCTGATCTACAGATCGACGGACAGCGCTTAGTTGCTTCGGAGTTTTTCCATCGCATGCATTTATTTTTTCCCCCGATTGCAATCCTTCGATTGAATCTGGATCGTCCACATGTCCAGATCGGACGGTCCAAAATCACTCCGACTTGTTCATCTCCCCGCTCTCCTTTTCGCCTCTTCTGCGCAAATCTCCACCGTTGGTTGCCTTCATCCGATGGCTATGCTCCTCCCCCCCGCCATCTGAAGCAGTTTAAACCTATCTCCGTAGGATTTCTTAACTATTTTTGTGTTTTGCAGGCGTTTTAATGGTTTTCCATTGTATAATGAAAGAAAGCCGAAGGTCTGGAAAGACATTTCCTGCGCCTTCGACCTGTTAAAAAGAACCATTCACACGGTTGGATTCAATGATTCGTCGATGTTTCATGAGCATTGATGCCGAAAAGCCCAGTGCGGCCTACACATCGACAAGACACTGTTTTTAATTCTAAAAACAGTTAAAGAGTATCAGTTTGAAGACAGAGCACAGCAGATGAAGATTGAAGACGGTTTTTATGGGGATTACGGCTAAGACCGTTATCAAAAGCCTAATCCCCAATCTAAAAAACAGTTTAAAGGAAAAACCTAAAGTGTTTTCATCAGACAGAAAGCCTCCACCGCCACATCTGAGGCAAATTGATTCCTCAGCTACCACCGAGCCACCTGTCGCCTCAAACCTTTCAAAACAGAGGCCGAAGTTATTGAAGAAAATCAGATATTCGCCTCCAGCGCAGCCAGGGAGTTATTTCTGCAAGGAAATCAATGCAAAAAATATCTGCAGAGTTACTCCAAACATTACATAAAGCCTCAAAGTCAAATAAAGCTCCCACCGGGCTTAATCCATAAATGTAAAACGGTTAATACAGTGTTCCACCTGTGAACTTCTTCATCGAGCCCCTCA
>JAXQQM020078716.1:0-155506 GCA_034641835.2 Pinus albicaulis
TGGTAAGTTAGTGAAAGAGAGCTTGTCAAAACATTCAAAATTGACTTGTCAAAAGGGATAGATTAGGAGTGAAAGATACTAGTTCCACATGCTCAAAACTGAACCAAGGAGAAAGATGGGGATGCATAGAAAATGATATATCACAACCCTTATTTTTCTAGTTTTATTTTATGCAAAAATAATGTTTGTGTGCAGCTTGTCCTAATGCCACAAACCATGGTAAGTCAGATTGCCTAATCCTGAATTAAACCATGCTTTCAATTTCATGTAAAATAGCTTAGAGAATGAAGTCTGTCATACAGCCTAATCTTGATAGTCAATTAGTCTAGGTATAGAATAACAAGTGTTCATTAGCATAATCCAAACTCTTGGAAGTGATAAGATAGAAGTAGATAGTTTGTTTTTTGCTTTCAAAATAAAAGAATGTCAAGGGTTTTCCAGTTCAAGTGCACCCAAGGAAGAAAAAATGTTAGAAAAGTAGGTTGGGTAGGTAAAGATGAAGTTTACCTAATCATGTTTTCGGATTATTGAAATTACAACTTCAAAGAAGCATCAGCAAATGAAAATAATTAAAAATTTGCCAAATGGATGAGGCATTGGTCTCCATAAAACCAGAAATCTGAAGTTCTGAACACCTCCTGAAAAGGAGTTACCCTCCCCAAGTGGAGCCACTATTATTCATCAGTAATTTTTTCCTTTTTAGATTACTAAATGCTTGTCCTATATTTCTAGAAACAAAATTCATGAATATTGTGAGTTCTAGAAATCTCACTGCCTTCATTATCCTTAGGATAAATTTTTCACTATTTCATTATCCCATCATGTCATGCTTAGCTCACCAATCCCAGAAGACCCATCATGGGCTCATATGATTCATTTTGTCTATATTCTGTCACCCCTGAAATTATCACTCTGTTTTGGCTTGCCTAATTCCTCCACTTGCCACCTAGGATCACTAACAAACCTACTCACCTTTGTGTTTCTCGGATACATCAAGCATTGCTGGTCTCTAAACTATCTCTATAGAATCTTTAGATAAATCAAGTACATTGGATTTTTTATCTTCAATACACCACTTTTTCAATACTCTGTTTTTACACTTGAAGATTCCAAACCAATTTTCAGTCAAAGAGAGGTCAAAGAATCCCCACTAAGTCAATTAGGGTTTCATGTGTTTCAAGGTCATCATCTCCAAAAAAGACTACCATTCAGCTTCAAAGTATGCACATAAGGTAACGAGTTATCTTGACACTTTTGTAGAAGCAATAAGAGGCCAACCAGTAGAAGAAATTGATAAGTTAAGAGGTCTGCTACTCAATGATGACATCTTGCAGCAAGGGAGACAGGAAAACTAGGGTTTTTGAGGGCAATTTTATTGGTTTCATGACTTCCATGGTTAAATGGTCAACAAGGCTTGTATCCTGGTGCTCTTACACCTTCCCCTATCCTTAATATACCTTCATAAACCCTTCCCCTCACTCCTATCCCTCAAAATCATCATTTTTCTACAAAACCTAGTCTATTGCCACAATTTGACACTTTTTGAGACTAGGCCTGTGTTTTTCCCTTTTGGACCCCTTCCCCTCACTCAATTCTTTAAATTCAATTTTCCCCTACTCTCTAACATCTATCCCTATTCCCCAAAATTTCTCCAAGAATTTATACAACCCTTAACCCCTTCATTCCCCTCCCTCTATAAGGCAATCCTAAATCCCCTACACGAAACCCTAATTTCCTCTTCCAACTAAGCTAGGGTTTGCTATGGAAAGGAGGAATAGGATAAAATGATCCATATGATAGATCATATCAGCAAGAATAAATCCATACCAAATCATAAACATCATGCCTCCATAATTTTCCAAGAATTCATTCCAAAGGACAAATCATTTGCCACACCTAGGGCCAGTTTTGCTTTAAACTATGTTTATGACCAAACAGTGATGAATTTGACAAAAGTGAGAGAGGTTTTTTTCCATCATAGGTCCAAGAAAAAACACCTCCTTCATTTTTTACACAGGTATCATGGTTTTGGAGCAATGTTGAAAATACAGGTGTCACGGGAGAATTGTTGCACTGCTGGAGTGACCTTGGGAAAATCAGGTTTTCTCACAGCTAGAGTTTCCAAATGACTTGCTTGATGGATCAAAAGACAACTAGAATTAAATAAATTTCCAATGAGCTATCATGAGCTCAATTTGGAGTTAAGGAAGACCTCCAAAATTTGTCTGCATAAACACTCTGCATTTCTGCACCATCACTCAGCACGTTTTGACCAGTATTGGGAAACTCATATTCGTCAGACTGGGGATGTTGAATTTCCACAATCTTGGTTCTAGGATAGAATCTAAGATTCTATGATGCTACCAAACCAAGAATCTCAACAAAATATATTTTTCACAGTGGAAAATAAACAACAGTAAATCACACATGCACAAGTCTATACAACTTTTTACAAAATATTGTACAAATATGTACACAAACCCAATCTTCGTTATATTAAACCAACTGAATAATACAATATTATATGACTTCCCATACAAGGGATAATGACCCTCAATTATCCATAAGTACAAGAATACAAGATACACTAACAATCTCGCTAGAGTCTCTATGTCGTACCTCGTCTTGTCGGTCCTTTGCTTCTGTTCTACTCTCTAGTGCCCCTTAGTCCTTCAAGAGACAACACATAGAGTCTTTGGGAGGGCTGCCTCCTATCACTGTTGCAAGTTTCTTCTGCTACAATGAACACATGCTGATCCAATCTGCCAATATGCTCTTCTAGGTTGGCCAATCCCTGAGCTCCAATCTTCCAATCTAGTAGCTTCTTTCGTCCATCAAAGAGCTACACATTAGGCTCCAATATTCACCCAACCTTCAGTTGTCAATGTCACTTTATGACTGCTTGTCAAGGGGTACTTTGGGTAGCCAACACGCTGCCCTCCACCAGTCCAATGGCACCCAATACTTCACTGTGAAATCTGCTCCTAGTTGGGGTTTCTTAACACCCAATACAACCCCAACACATGACTCTCGCAGGCTGTAGATATGTCCACGCTTGGACACCACCCAACTAGCAACAATTCAAAATTAAATCAACATACAACATACCTTAACTTTGGTTTAAATATGTTGTAGGTTAGCTTCACTGGTTAGGGCAAGATGGCAAACATATCAACCCTCTTAACTCCAACAAAATTCCACCTAACAACTGCAACTCCCCTCCTTTTAATTCTTGGTGTTGTGTGCTTGAGTTCTGGGCTATTACTAGCCCTCTAAGTGGACCTGCGACACCCTCACCAAGTGATCTAGTGCTATGGCCGTCCTTCAGTCTCCCAAACAAACCTGCAACACCCTCATTTGGGTTTTTTCCACACAAAACAACCTTGAATATTTCCAAAAATTTCTCCCTGAGTTCACGACCAACTTATGCTCCTACCCGGCCCCAAAAATAGACAAATAGACCCCAAAACAGTCCTATTTTCAAACTTAGCCTTCTTCCTTGAGTTGCGACTTCTTCAGAAGTTGATTTGCTATGAATGTTGCACATTTCGATGTCTAAAATGAATCACATCACCTTCTATTTATATGCATACGAAGGGATCCACGAATAGACATGTCTCTTAGACAAATCACTTCAAGCCTACATGACTTGAATGCCCAAAAACCCATTACCAACTTCAAAAATTCATATCTCATCAAGGACATCTCGGAATTTGATGATTCTTGAAGCGTTAGATTCTCCTCACTATCCTCTATTATCTCCATCCATTATATGTCTAAAATGCCTCATGGTTTTGGCCCAAATATCAATGGGTGCAAAGATCCAACCTTGGGTTCCAATCCCATAAGTGACTCTTGTGGCGCTCCAACCTCCAAACCCTGAACCCTAGGGCTTGGAGTACCTCCCAAGATACTAAAAAATCAACACTCCCTCTTGTTAGAAAATCAGAAAGGAAAAAATATTTTCTTGTTCTTGATTATTTACTTGTGACGTTGTTTGGATCTTATTAGATTATTATTGTCTTCTTTATTCTTAGTTCATCAAGAAAATATCAAACCAATGGCACATAGATCAAGGACACCAAATATAGGCCAGAAACCAGGGCAAAACCCCACTTTAGGGGATGACCCAACCAGTAATTTTTCCTTCAATAGTTTTTTTTGAGACTCTAGACCTTGACTCACACTTCCTCCACACCAAGTCAGCCTTCCTTTTGCCTACTTCGACCTGGTAGAAAAACAACAACAACAACACTTTGCATCACTTCCTTCGACTTAGAAACTTCGACCCTTATTTTGAGACTTCAATCTTGGAGAAAATACTTCAATCTTACGACTAGGAGTTCAATTTTGACCCAATACAACTTCTCAAGGCACTGACACCCAACAAAATCAACTTTGACCTATTCTTCTCTTGGCAGCAAAAACATGCAGCAACTAGCAGCAAAAATACAATGTGGGACTTCGATATTCCAATCTAGAGCACGTGAGAGAGAGAGAGAGACACCAAAATTTCGATTTTTGTTCACTCTTTTAGCTTGTCCAAGCTTGCACTCCTTTTGACCCCTTCCTTTGACTTCACACTTTTTCCTATGTAGTAGTAGATATCAAATTTCTGTCTGTGGGAGGATGCTCCAAATGAGTTTGATCTACTTGTATATATAGGTCTTTGATGAGCTCGAATTCCTGGGGTTAAGGTCAACTTGATCACATTAAGGCCGACTTGGTGTGGAGGCTCCATAAATCATATTTGACTCAATACTAAAACTTTTTACATGATTCAAAAGCCTAAGAAGGGTCAATTTAAATATATACTGACTCTATAAACTCAAAATAAATCCTAGAAGTCCATAATGAGGAATTTGACCTAAAATAATATGACCCAAGCATGAAACCCATGCTTTAATAAGTCATTTATTAATAATATAAAATATTTTCTTTATTCTTTTGACAAGCACATAATATTTTTGACTCAAATACAATTTATGAAGACCGAACCTAGTTATAATATTCAACACTCCCTCTTAACTAGGGAGGTATTCATAATATACAAGGAAGATCTAAATTATGTGAACTATGAAGAATTTTTAGGCACCTCAATGCCATGGACTAGATTCCTGACCATGGCAATCTATCCATTGGTCTCTCAACAATTTAGGCACCGCCATGCCATGAACTAGATTCCTAACCAAGGAAATCTATCCAAGTGGGACTAAGATGGACTAAAGCTTTTAGCCTCTATAGGTACCATCAGGCTTACTTAATAACCGTCAACCTAGGGAACTAGGTTCACATCCACCCAATGCCACCCTCTCTACCAGACATCAAAACAAAGTGCCAACCTGATGTTTTTCCAGGCAATGCTTCACTCGCAAAGCCTCAACAACAAATCTATCCCAATCAAACTGATCGGTAACCATCATGCTATAAAACCATCGAGAGATTTACCTGTACAAACACAACCCCATTCAGTAATACACTTTCAAATATACATTATTAAAAACAAATCTTTGGGATCTCGATGTTTCTCTTTAACTTATCTCAATAAGACTATCAATCGAATCTTTGAGAGAAGATTCATTTTCCTACTTCACATGTAGCAACATATCTTTCAAAATTTATTCTCCAATCAAAACTATGTTATGCCCTCCCTCTTAACTAGGGATTTTTCTTCTATCCGAGTTCTCTCTTAATGTAGGGAGATTAAATTCTTCTTTCGGTGTTGGAGAATCTTTCATGGCTTCCGTCCTTCTCATCATGCTTAACATATCGTATTTTCTTACGTACATCTTCACCAACCTTAATATGATGTACATGCACAACTTTTAGATAGGAAGTATAACCAAAACTATAGAAGCATGAAGTTAGTCATAACGAAAAATTATAGTAGCGGAAGCATTAGACTTTACAAACTTAATCAATAAGAGACTATACTTCAATACTTCAACTTTTAGCCCAGGTTTTGTTACAAACCCTAAATCACACCAACAACTTAATCAAGATGATAAAACATAAGTTCTGTCATACGGTGATCCCTAAAAAATAATTCAAAATAAAAATAAGCGTATATAATAACTTTCAGAAGTCATATGATAGACTTTCCACTAGAGTTTCATGTAAACCCTACATTTCAAAACAACATGATCAACATGCATAGTTTTTACTAGGGTTCAATGTAAACCCTAGATTTCCATCTAACAAACATTATATAGATTTTATACTAGAGAATTTAACTACCACTAGGGTTTAGCTGCAAAAGCCTAGATTTCCAAAACATTATCGTCCTAGAATTTCAAATTTTAACTAGGGATTATTTCCAAACCCTAGGACTTATGACCATTAGGAAAACACACATGTCTAGGAGATCATAAGCATATCATATGTCAGATAATATTAACACATTATATATTTACCAATCTAGACCAAGCTAGGGTTTTGAGAGAAAGGACACATACCCAGGGTTTCATCCCTAGGAGATTACTATAAAGACAAGAGTATTGCTTATAGACCCAACCAATCCCCAAGAATTTAAGATTTTAGTTCATACTATAGCAAACCCTTCTTTATTTATACTTCAACGGTTCAGGATTTTGGACAACACAATTTCAACCCTAAAAAGTTAGAGTTTTCATGATCATACCAAGACCCCAAACAAGACATCATTAATAGTAATTTCATCAGTAGCCCTAAGTAGATTTTAGGGTTTCACACATTAATAACATACCCTTAGGTTAGGGTTTTCCAGAGAGATTTTCTTTTAGGGTTCTTCTATACAAATAATCAAAGATATAAGGTGGGTAGATTCATCAGATGATTAATCATTCCAAACAATGATCTTTTAAGATTCAAGAGAACTAAACACAAAAAATGTTAGTAGTGTAGAATCGATTTGTCAAAGAGAATAAAAAAGCTTTATAATTTAAGACATACATTTGTTTCTTGACAAACCTTTCAATTCTTTGTCTTGTGATGTTTTCTTTCATATTAATTGAGAATTTAGCGAGTCATTTCCTAGACAAGGAAATAGAGGTAGAAAGTGTTGGAAATTGGGTTCAATACTCCCCGTGTGTTTTGCGACATGGAATTACCGCCTCTCATGGATCCTAACTCTAGAGATTGTATCGGAGACTAAATCTTGCGGGTTTTGGTCTAACGACAATCGTGATTCCAACAAGTGGTATCAGAGAAATATGCCTCAAGTTCGAATCTCACCCGGCTCGTGTTGGAGGGGAGATTGTTGGACATTGGGTTCAACGCTCCCCGTGTGTTTCGCGACATGGAATTACCGCCTCTCGTGGATCCTAACTTTGGTGATTGTAGTGGAGACTAAAGCCTGTGGGTTTTGGTCTAATGACAATCGTGATTCCAATAGAAAGGTGATTAGTATTTAATATAATCAAAACTTTAAACAAGTATTTGAAACCAAAATTGAGAGTGAATGAGATACTTGTCTTGAGGAGTTGTTTTGGGCTCCCTCCAAAGCTTTGAGGGATACCAAAAACTTATAAAACATGAAAATGTCTTTTCCAAAAATATGTTAAACCTAAATAAATATAAAATATACAAATAAAATATCTAAAGCTAAGATAAAAAGGGCTTAGTAATGTAAGCCCCTTATGCATTTCTATTCGAGTTTCACTCTCTTGGGAGAGACTTCTTCTTCAGGCACATTTTCATGATCTCTTTCTCTTTTCTTATTTCTAGGATTGTCGGGAGACTCACTTCTATAGTGACACATTTTATGACAATGATAGATTCATTCTATCGTGGACATGTCGAACTTATTTCTTGGTCCCTTATTTTTGGAGTTTCCCTTGTGATGAGCAATGTAGGCATTGGAAACTTCTTCAATGTTGGTTGAAAATTAATTTCTTTACTCTTCTTGACTGCAGGTTGTCCATGGTTCCTCAAAAGTGGGAGATTACTTCCAGTTGTTGAGACCTGAAGCAAATGCACTCCAAGAAGGTGGCAACCCTAAGAAGGTTGTGATCACAAGTTCCTTGTTTTGCATTATTTCATCAATGGAAATAAGATCGTCTCTTGTTTCTATCTTCACAAAGAAAGTGGCTACAGTATCTTCCTTAGTCATCTTGGTGGTTCTTAGTTCATCTCCAAGCTTGCAACTTTTCCAATGTTCTTGATGGTAAATAGTTGTGACAAGGCTTCATACATTTCCTGAGCATGGTCAATGTTTGCTATGTAAGGTACAAGGTTGCCTTTTATGCCTTCAACCATTAGAGTCATGGACACCAACTACAATTCCCTGTATTTCACCTTATCTGCATCACTGGAGTCTTTTGTGGGCTTCTTTACTTTTCTCTTTACTACATCTAATAATTTTTTCTTTTCAAGGATGAGGTCAATACTCTTCTTCCAATATTTTTAGTTTGAGGCTCCTTAAAGCTTGTTTTTTCCCTTGATTGTGTTAGACATCTTTCTTGAAGATAGTGAAACTTATTTCCTTAAAGAACTTCCTTTAATGATTCCTTGATCAATTCCTTGAGGCTGCCTTTTCCTTCTTTCTTCACCAAAGCTTTGATACCATGTTAGAAAATCATAATGGCAAAAATATTTTCTTGTTCTTGATTATTTGCTTGTGATGTTATTTGATTCTTATTTGATTCTTATTGTCTTCTTTCTTATTAGTTCATCAAGAAAATATCAAAGCAATATCACATAGATCAAGGACACCAGATATAGGCCAGCAACCAGGGAAATACCCCACTTTAGGGGCAAACCAAGTCAGTAATTCTTCCTTCAATAGTTTTCCTGAGACTCTAGACCTTGACTCACACTTCCTCTAGACCAAGTAAACCTTCCTTTTGATCCTACTTTGACCCAGTAGAAGAAACAACACTATGCAATACTTACTTCGAATTAAAAACTTCGAAGCTTCTTCTAAGCCTTCGATCTTGCTACTAGGAGTTCAATTTTGACCCAATACAACTTCGCAAAGCACCAACACCCAACAAAATCAACTTCAACCTATTCTTCTCTTGGAAGCAACAACATGCAACAACTGACAACAACAAAACAATGTGGGACTTCGATCTTCCAATCTAGAGCATGTGAGAGAGAGTGAGACACCAAAATTTCAATTTTTCTTCACTCCTTTAGCTTATCCAAACTTACACTCCTTTTGACCCCTTACTTTGACTTCTCACTTTTTCCTATGCAATAGTAGCTATTGAATTTCTGTGTGTGTGAGAGGATGCTCCAAATGAGTTCGATCTGCTTATATATATAGGCTTGTGATGAGCTCAAATTCATGGGGTTGAGGCTGACTTGATCACATTAAGGCCGACTTGGTGTGGAGGCTCCATAAATCATATTTGACTCAATACTAAACCTTTTTACATGATTCAAAAGTCCAAGAAGGGTCAATTTAAATTTGTAATGACTCTATAAACTGCCTATTTCTTATGCCCTCTCTGTCTCACCTGCATCTCACTCTCTAACTCGATTTTCTCTTGCCTAACTTCAACCACTGAGAAAATCAATCTACTTGGGAAACTGAGGATCTGCATTGGTGTGTTCTCCAAGTGCCCATCGAGTTCCTTCTTATAATCTCTCGTTGAGGATTCAACGACCATGATTAGATATTAATCGACAGCTAAGATTAACTTGGACTCGATCCACGCATTATCTAGAAGTTTCATTCCTGATTTAATTAATACCCTTTAATTAATCACATTTTCTAAGTTTAGACTTAGGAATACATTAAAAATTATTAATTATTTAAATTATATCATCTCTAGGTGGAATTTTCCCAAACGATTTATGGGTCTTGGAGACTGCATGTGTGTTAGCCTCTCTGCAAAATCTCGAGGCTAGAGCACATCCGATGCTACAAAAATCAACAATAAATACTAGACCAGATATATGTTTTGCTGTAAAGATTCTTAGTCAGTTTCAGTTGGATGCCCATCACGATCATTGGATAACTGCTAAACATATACTGAGGTATTTTCATGGCACTATATATCACTCCCTAAAGTATGATAGTAAGGAATTCAAGCTAATTGTCTTCACAAACTCTGATTGGGGTGGTCGTGAGACCTATGGAAGGAGCACTATTGGAGGAAGTTTTAGTCGGGGAGTTGTTATGATCTCATTGATGAGTAGGAAGCATGATCCTGTTGCATTACTTAGTGTCGAGGCATAATATGTAGATGCATGTGAAGTAGGAAAGTAGTTTTTTTTGTTAAGGAAGCTTCTGACAGACTTGTTTGAGATGTCTTTGGGTCCTACTGTGATTAATTGTGACAATAAAAGTTGTATCAAGATGTATGAAGGTCTCGGATTTCATGCTAGGAAAAAGCATATCAATAATAAGTTCCACTTTATTAGGAAATTGGTGCAATATGGGATCGTGAAGTTGGAGTATGTCTCGATAAATGAACAGGTAGCAGACATACTAACAAAGGCTCTTCCGAATAAGAAGTTTGAGTATCTAAGAAACTTGTTGGGTTTGGTAGAAATTTCTATTTGTATTGATGATAAGGAAGTGGAAGAGATTTGTTGAGGCTTTGCGAGTGAAACATTTCCTAGGAGGACATATGGCCTACACTTTTTTTTATGTATACATCCCAAAGTAGGGAAGGGTGGCATGTGTCATAGAGCTTTGACCATTGATACACACCTAGGTCCTTGGGTTGGTGGTTAGAAAGTAAGCATGATGGTACCTAAAGGGGTTGAAAGCTTGATTCCACCTTATTCCCACTTGGATAGATTTCCCTGGTCAGGAATCTTGTCTGTGGAATTTCAATGCCCAAATTATTAGAGACCAATTGATAGATTGCCTTGGTTAGGAATCTAGTCCACGACATTACGGTGCCTAAAGTTCTTCATTTTTTCAAATAGTTTGAGATCTTCTGTTGTATTTGTATATTATGAATACCTCCCTAGTTAAGAGGGAGCATTGGAAATTGTAACTAGGTTTGGTATTCATTTAATGTATTGAAGTCATTATGAAATGTACTTGATAAAAGAATAAAGAAAATAATTTTTATTATTGTAACAATGACTTATTAAAGAATGGGTTTCATGCGTGGGTCATATTTACATTAGTCAAAGTCCCCATTATGGAATTTTAGGATCAATATTGAGTTTATAGAGTCCTTGTACATTCAAAGAGATCCTTCTTGGGATTTTGAATCATGTAAAAATGTTAAGAATTGAGTTAAATATGATTTATGTATCCTTCACACCAAGTCGGCCTAGAAGAGATCAAGTCAGCCTCAGGACACCTATTCGACCCATAAGAAGCCTATAAATACAAGCTAGTTGAAGTCATTTGGAGCATCATCTCTCAAGCTAGTTCGATATTTCAACAGTAGTTGGAGAAGTTTGAAGTCTGTTGTCGGGAAGCAGAAGGAAGTACGAGTTTGGGGAATTCTAAGGAGAGGAAGAAAATCAAAATTTTGGTGCCTCTATCTCTCTGTTTTGTGCCCTAGATTGGGAGATCGAAGTCTTCCAAGTTTTGCTACTACTAGAAGCTTCTTGTTGCTGGAAACTGCTACCTAGTCGAAGTTTCCAGAAAAGGGTCGAAGATATGGGAGGCTGACTTGGTGTGGAGGGAAGTATGGTATATGTGTAGGGTGAGGAGTCTCAAAGAATACTATTGAAAGGAAGAATTATCTTGACTGGGTTTTCCCCTTGAGGGGGATTTTTCCTTGTAATAGTGCCTACATCTTGTGTCTCTTGTTTTGTGATCTTCATACTCACATACTATGGTAATTTCTTGATGAAAAAAAAGTTAATAAATAAATAAAAGAAGCCAACACACTCACAAATAATTATAAATATCAGAGAATCAAACCCTAATATAACAACTTTGATTTTCCAACACCGTCAAGTGCAGTACTTCACTTTCCTCAAGGGATACAATTTTGACTACTCATATTTGTTTATCTTTAAGAGAAACTATTTCACATAGGAAGAAGTGAGGAAATAAATGACTATGATAGAAGTGCTTGGTGGACAAGAAGACTCTAACAATGTATACTTTGATCCTCGAGCAATCTCCTTCAAATGAAGTTCAACAAGCAACCTCTTTGAAGAGAGGAAGACAAGTTAGTACATGGTTATTCACAAATTTTAGTATACAATATGAAACAAATGCATGCAACAAGAGAAGGAAGAGACTTCCTCTCTTGCACAAGCAAGGAAAGGCTAGATATTTCTACAAACTCTCCAAAAGTTAGATGAAATCAAATAAAGCACATAATATAGATGAAAATGAATTGGATTTAAATTTTTTATCTTAGCAAGCTATAGTAAAGAAAACCCCCTTATTCAAATTATTTTGATTAGATCTTTGAGAGAAACTTGCTATTGTTGCTATTTTTTTATCCGAAGATTTACCCCATGCTCAAACTCCTTCAAGAAATCGTTATATTTCAACACACTTTGAAAATATGTTAGCACTCACAATATATTAAATTGTAAAAATGGAGGAGAACACTAGAGATTCAACCAAGAATATTCTAGTGCTCCTCATCCTAGACTATTTATTTAATGCAAAAATTATGCAAGGTAACTAACATACATTAATCCAAATAATGACAATGTGAAAGCTAACATAATATAGAATCTATGTTATTAAACCAACTCCCAAAATAGAAGAAAAGAGAGATCAACACCTTAGAAATCAACCACTTCGAGGGGGAAACCTCCTTTACATTACATAAATGAACAATTCTTGGATGATACAAATTACAAAACCTCCTTTCTATATATAGGAGTCTATAATCCTAGCGGACCTAACAGTAATAATGTAAGGGCACAACAATAACAATAATGACTTTTTATGGGGCACAATAATAACAATATGGGGGTTACAGGGATACACCAATAAAAATAAGGGGGCTACACTAACAACAATAAGGGACTACACTAGTAATATAGGGACCTCAATGCTTGAGTAGCTATGGATGCTTCTGTATAAAATTCTCATCCTCCCATGTGGAATCTTTAGTGGGTAAGTTCTTCCACTTGATGAGATACTCTGAAATTGATCGCTTTTGTAGTTTTCGAGTTCTTGTTTCCATGATAGGTTCCAATATGACTTTTCCTTCCTCATCAAGTTCTGGCAATATTGTTTGAACTAGAAGTTTGTCACCTATAACCTTCTCTAAGCATGAAACATGGAAAATTGGGCGCACTCAAGATGAAGCAAGAAGCTCAAATTTGTATCCCATAGTACCAATATTTTACAACACCTTGTAAGGACCATAGTACTTTGGTGATAATTTATTATCCTTATTAGCTTGCTTGAGGGAAATTTGTTCGTATGGTTGTAACCGTAAAAATACGCAATCTCCTACATCAAAACTTCTCTCACTACGATGTTGATATGCCCGTTGTTTCATTCGATTTTGTGTCAAATTTAGGTTATCCTTTAAGAGTTGGAGAACTTGTTGTTGATACTCGATGTGATCTTCCACTACTTGAGCCTTAGAATTTTCTCTTAAATATGATGTGATGGATGGTGAATGATATCCATAAAGTGCCACAAATGGGGTCATTTTTGCTATAGTATGGAAGGAATTGTTATACCTTCATTCAGCCAAAGGTAACCACTTGACCCATTGTGTTTGTTTATCAGATACAAAACAACGAAGATATCCTTCCAAACATTTTTTCGCTATCTCAATTTGCCCATCGGATTGAGGATGATAAGATGAGCTATGAGCTAGCTGAGTACCCAAACAAGAAAATAATTCCTTCCAAAAATTTCCAATAAAAATGGGATCTTTGTCGCTTACAATAATATTTGGGTTTCCATGTAGCTTTTGAATTGTTTCCATAAATGCAGTAGAAATTGTACTTGCTTTAAATAGATGAGATAATGCAAAAAAGTGTGCATATTTGGTAAGCTTATCAACTACCACCATGATGACACTCTTTCCTTCGGACTTAGATAAACTTGTGATAAAATCCATTGAAACCTCCTCCCAACGTTGACTTGGAATGGATAAAGGCTGTAGAAGACCCGGGGTCTTAACTGTCTCAACTTTATTTTGCTGGCAAACCAAACATTCCGCCACAAACTTTTGAATATTAGATTTAGGGCCATCCCAAAAAAATTATTTCTTCACCCTGTGGTGATTTTTTATAGTAGAGCCTTTTGAGGGCTTAATGGGTGTAATCACTTCAAACTGATTTTTCAAACAAGACTTATGCAATTTGAAAAAAAAAATACACACATTTTTCTTGCTTTTGAGGAGCTCGATATTGAAAATGATGTATATCTATAATTTCAGATCCCTGAGATTTTATCTTCGGTCCTTTAGTAGCTCTCTGAATCTTCTTTCCAATGCCACAGGTCTGACCTGATTTGGATTCTTCAAGGCAAAGTTATGACCAATCTCCCACAATGACCTAATTATGGTTCAATAGAGCGAACTTGTATGGCGTGCCACGTGTCACTATTTCGTCCTTCATCTCTGAAATTGATACACATGAAACTAAAGTCTGTGTACTTTCGGCCAATTTTTACATAACTCCAATCCGATGCTCAGAGAGAGAGTTATGAAGATTTTCTCAGGGTCACCTCTTTGAGATGAAATTCGGGAGATTGAAAAAACCCTAACTTCCACATATCATATCTCCGAAGATATTGTGAACCAAGGTTTGAAATTTTTACACGAAGTTCCTCGAGATTCTTTGCAATTTTTTTTTTTTTAATCTTATGAACCTTCGTAGAAAAAACGTTATAGTGAAAATTCCACGATGACATGTTTGAAGCATCGAAACCCTAGAATCCAAAGCTCTGATACCAAATGTTATGAAACCAACTCCCAAAATAGAAGAAAAGAGAGATCAACGCCTTAGAACTCAGCCACTTCGAGGGGGAAACCTCCTTTACATTACATAAATGAACAATTCTCTGATGATACAAATGACAAAACATCCTTTCTATATATAGGAGTCCATGGGGTCACAATATAATCCTAGTTGACCTAACAAGGCACAACAATAACAATAGTTGCTTTTTACAGAGCGCAATAATAACAATATGAGGGCTACAAGGGTACAACAATAACAATAAGGGGGCTACACTAACAACAATAAGGAACTACACTAGTAATATAGGGACCTAAAAATCCATGTAGAAAATAAAGCATAGAGAATTGAAGTAATATCACCTTACAATCATAGAAGGAGAACACCAACACAAGATTGTGTTAGTTTTTGTAGCATCGGAATTGTTCTAGCCACGAAATTTTGTGGAGAGGCTAGAATACATGAGTTCTCCAAAACCTAGAAATCGTTTCTGGAAATTCCACCCAGAAGTGTCTCAATTAGATTATTAACAAATTTTTAAATATTTCATAAGTCTGAACTTAGGGAATATGATTAATTAATCAGTTTTAATTGAGATGATGTGAAAATCATCTAGAAAATCACACGGATCAACAGGGAAATAATCTGGGCCATTGATTATGTTTTAATCTTGGTCGTTGGTGCTCAAATAGAAGATTAAAGAAGAAGTCGATGGGTAGATGGAGAAAACACCATTGCAAATACTTACTTGCCCAAGAAGTTTGATTTTCTCAGTGGCTGTGATTCAACAGAGGAGATAGAGCCAAAGGGTGAGTAGTAGGTGAGAGAGGGAGCAACAGTAATCCAGAAGGAAGATTTTCTTGATTTTGGAAGAGGCAGAGCAAGGAAGAGAAAAGTCCACAGGAGCTTTGTGTAGTCACTACGCAAAGGGTCCAATGTGAAGGCAGAGGGTCCATCTCAGGGTCATAAAGTTGTTGTGGAGTGTGAAAAAATTATCACAAAATTTCCCTCAGTATTTCCTTCAGTTTATATTGTCAGTAGGGCATCTATAATTCTTGTACTCGGATTTGCTAATGAAGATTAATAAGAAAACCCTCTTCTGATTCACCGGTTTTCCCGCATTGGGTTTTTCTGGGGACAATTGTCCAAAAATAACCGTGTTAATTTTCTTGTGTGTGTGCTAGGATTTATTTTCTTCCAGTATTTTATTTTCCGCAGTAAATTTGTTGTGAAAATTGTAGTTGTGAATTTATTCGTTGTTTGTCATGGAAAATGAACCGCATAATCAATTTACAATTATAAGAATATTTTCCAGTTGCTACAATAGATGAAATTTTCACATGTTATCAGAGCAGATATGATTAGTCGGGGAGATCAATAACAAAGATAGGAGTTTCATTGTTCAATGTAAGCAACAAATCGAAACCCCAGAGGGCAGCACAATTATCTTGCAGGAAAACCGAGTTACTTGAGGAGAATCATTTTTTCTGAGAGAACGACAGAAAATTTTGATTTCTCCAAATCGAATAACTCCATAGGCAGAGGGACCATATCCATATTTTTTTTCAAATCATATCTCTAGCTGGACACAGTGGTTTTACATCATTTTTCTAACACAGAATCAACGTCGGTAGGAAATAGAAATAACACACCATGGACAAAATTAACAGTCAGGAAGCTTCAGATTTATCTTCCTGGTTGGAGGATGAATTTTCTTGCTTATTAGGATCAACTTCACCTCGTGTCTGGTATATAGAGAGTTGAGCATCAACTCATATGACAGGAGTTAGAGAATATTTCTCTAGATACGAGGAGGATTAGATGGAATTCCAAATTACTATGGGAAACAGAATGAAATGTAATCCAATAGGGAGAGATGCCATAGACTTTCAGAGGGAGTAAGGAGCCAGCAACAATGCTACAAATGTACTGCATGTGTTGGGATTGGGTATGAACCTGATTTTAGTATCCCAATCACAGGATAAGGGGTATGATGTCCACTTCGTAGGGAAGAAAGTGTACGTCAAACACTCAAGCTGGAAGAATATGAAACAGGTTGGAGCTCGAAGCAACAGGTTATACAAGTTTCGACTTGACTCTCCAGTGGCACTGATAGATAGTGACAGTAACAGTGGGAAGGAGATGAATGAGTTATGGAACAGGAGAATGGGACATCTTCACCATGGATGACTCAAGATTCTCAGAGAAACTGTAACAAGGGTTTTAGTTCTTAGTACAGAGCACAATGTATGCAGAGGATGCGTACTTGGGAAGTACGTGAAGGAAACATTCCCTAGAAGTGACGAAAAAGTATATGGTGTGTTAGGACTGATAAATTTAGATATTTGTGGCCTGATGTCCACTAGAGCTCTTAGTGGTGGTGAATATTTCGTCACCTTTATTGATGACCAATCCAGAAAAACCTGAATCTATTTCTTAAAAACCAAAATGAGGTCTTTAATTGGTTCAAAAATTTTAAAGCTCTCATGGAAAATGCGACAAGGAGGAAGATCAAGGTACTTCACTCAGATAATGGTGGATAATACATTGATAAACACTTCACAAATTTTTGCACGAAGGAAGGCATCAAAAGAGAATGGAAAACTCCATATAACCCTTAGCAGAATGGGGTAGCGAAGCAAAAAAATAGAACTATAGTTGGGGCTGTAAAGGGAATGTTGTATGATCAAGATTTACCCAGATTTTTATAGGTAAAGGCATGCAACACGACAATGTATATTCATGAAAAAACTCCTCATAGAGCATTGGGGAAGAAAATGCCAGAAGGAGTCTTCACAGCTTGAAGTGAGTCACTTGAGGATTTGTGGGAGTTATGCTTACTGCGACGTGCCAGATGAAAAACGTAGCAAATTGGATCAGACCACAGAGAAGGGGTTTCTCACCAAGTAGCGTACAGGATCAACATTCCTACCAGTAGGAAGATTGTAGTAAGATGAAACGTAAAGTTCATGGAGGATCGAGATTTTAGGACATCTCGAGAGATTCTTGCAGGAGATTAGAATCAGTCAATAGAAGTTTTGTTATTCATACAGCAGGGGCAGCCAGTGGGACCAGCAGGAGGATATTCATAGGGATTGATTATGGTGAATAGTAATAGTATTTCCTCAGGGGTAGGAGATACATGGAGTTCTCAGCAGACGAAGCAATAGAGATAGGAGGGGCTAGTTGAACCTCCCACCACCAGTGCAAGAGCCAACAGAGAGCTTTGTCATACATTGAGAGATGCAAAGGATTTTATTAGAACTCCTAGGATGGACAAAAGACAACGCAGAAAACCTGACAGATATCAAGCTTTCGTAGCTCAGGTTGCAGAACCTTCCAGCTTTTAGGAAGCCACAAAACATTAGGTGTGGGTGGATTCCTTGGTAGAAGAGTACAGTTCTATCATGACAACTGATGTATGAGAAGTAGTGTTGAGGTGAAAAGACAGATCAATTGTAGGGTCCAGATGGATCTACAAGATTAAGTACGTTGCAGATGGCAGTGTAGAGAAATATAAGGCTAGGTTTGTGGAAAAGGGGTATGCATAGAAAGAATGAATAGATTATGAGGAGACCTTGGCCCCAGTTTCCAGGTACACATCTATCAGGTCGGTTATATCCCTAGAAACTCAGATGGGATGGTAGATTCACCATCTCATACAACATTCTTGAACAAGGCGATAGAAGAAGAGGTGTACATAAAATAGCCAGAGGGCTTTGAAATTCATGAGTGGCACACTCATGTGTGCAGATTGAAGAAAGCTCTATACGGGCTCAAGCAGGCTCCCAGGGCCTGGTATGGTCGGATTGACAGTTACTTGCAGTAGTTGGGTTTCGTCAAGAGTGAGGCAGATCCCAACCTCTACTATTTAATGGTAGAATGTGAGCCACTGATTCTATTTCTGTATGTGGACAATATATTTTTGACAGGATCATCAGGGCTCATAGAAAAATGCGAGAGGAACTTGGCAGTAGAATTCGACATGAAGGATTTGGGGTTGATGCACTATTTTCTAGGATTGGAAGTGATTTGAATGGATTGTATTAGTTATGATGTGCTAAGTATCCAAACAGTAATAATAATGGGTGCATAAGGTTCTCCTTAATTTGTAGGTTAAACAAATAGTTCTGGCTTTGTTAAACAGATTTCTGAGGGAGGATTGATTAAATATTTTAACTGTTTATCATTGTGCAACAATATTTAACAGAGAAATAAACTTCACAAAGCACATTACTCAGCAAAATTTTGAAGCAGTTCACCCCTCCTGGGCTACGTATGTTGGTGCAGCTCCCAATGGCATGTCCCTCATGTATTAATTTGCTCAAAATGTAAGTACAAGTGAAAATAAGCCTCAATAGGAAAAAATCTCTGTAAAATCAGCTTCAAAAGGTATGAATTAGCCAGAGATGACTATTCATTTACATAAAACAGATAATGAAAGCCCAATACATTGTCTTCTCCATGATGGCCCTGATGGCTCCTTGATCTTCCTCGAAGCTAAAACTACTGAAGATGATCTCTGTTCGACCTGAAACCTATGAAAAACTGCTCAGAAGGTTGAGAATAGCCAAAATTAACTATTTTTTCACCTCATTTGGTCTAAAACTGAAGGAGTCATGGCAAAAAAAAAAAAAATTCCCTATGTCCCTTGAAAACCTCCTCTAAAACTGGAGGAACACCAGTTAAAAGCACCAAAATTGGCGAAATGCGCTCCAAAAAGGTAGAACTGTTAGGGGTTAAATTAAATGCTGGATAAGGTGGTCACATGTCACCTTTCTGCCAGAACTGCCGAATAAACCGCAAGCTCATCCGTAACAATAAATGCTTTGAGGGGCACTGGCCACATGGCCCGTCCTAACCGCAAGGTTATGGTTACATTAACCACCGGAGAATAATGGCTTGGGAATAGGTCACAACATGAGGAGATATGGTGTCGGGGCTAGCCCTTTAAATTTTCTGCTTGTTCAACTGTCTTCTGCCATGGTTCTGAGGGCTCGATCGCATGACGATGGAGTTAGCCCAAATTTTCTCCACCCAAACCTTCACACAAATACGCATTCAACTTGCCTGAATGCTATTCAAACCTACACGCCCGTTCACATGAAGACTCGACTATAGGTTTAGCCCCTGCACGGGATCACGTTCAAGTCGTTTGTTGTGTTGGTCGGGTCACCTTGCCCGAAGTGTCGGGTCAGGGGTTCAATCCCCATAAACCACAAATTTTGCTGCCTTTCAACAACCTCGGCCTGGGGCCACGTGGCAGCCTCCATGCAGGCCATGTGGCACCCACTGATAGGCCTCCCATAAACATTAAAAAAATAACTTTTTCCTTCTTTTTTTATGAAAATGGCATAGTCAACTTAAGTCGAAAGTCTTGTTTTGGAGTTTACTAGGCATTTTCAAACCTCGATAACTTCTGCATACGACCTCGGTTTTGAGAACTGCTTGTGGTGCCAGAATCGCAACGACGAGACCTTTCCAGTCATTTAAATTTCAACCACTTATGAGCACTTTCATTTTTGAGAAATTTTCATAACTTGGACATTATATCCTGATCAGGAAGTGTGTCAGAAGAATGTGGAGATCTTCCTTGGGCAAGGAAGATATGCTACAGATATTCTGAAGAGGTTCAGAATGAAGGATATCAGACCCATGGCTATGCTCATGATCACAAATTGGAATAAAATAGATGCATCAGGTGACAAGGAATTCAACCCTGCCTTGTATAGTGTGTAGTCAATTTAGCGTCCTAAATTGCTAACATAAATTATCAACCAGGGCTAGTAAACTGATGAAGTGTGGTGCACTATATGTGCTTAAGTGACCTCTTTCTTACTTCGTTATATGTGTTTTTCTCATTGTTTTTGGGAACATAAATGTAATCTACCTCCGGAGTACTCTCACTAAATTAACATGCAACTAGTCTATGGAATTCTACAGCCCATCTTGTTCATGATGAATGATATTTTGGAAGAGTTTGTAAAACAATCCTGGCTGTATTATTCAATGCAATTGAACATAAACGTAAAACTGAAAGCAAATACAATTAAAATCTAAGACACCACAGCTATTTCTTATTCATTGTTATGATATTTTGGAAGAGCTTTGTAAGAGTAAGAATGGCTATGCCACTTAGTGTAAACAAGCAAC
The DNA here is from genome assembly GCA_034641835.2 of Pinus albicaulis. Taxonomy (NCBI): domain Eukaryota; kingdom Viridiplantae; phylum Streptophyta; class Pinopsida; order Pinales; family Pinaceae; genus Pinus; species Pinus albicaulis. The sequence continues at coordinate 20,944 of JAXQQM020078716.1, forward strand.
TAAAACCTACAATACCACAGTTATGCCTTATCCATCATAATGATATTTTGGAAGAGTTTATTAGAATAAGTCTAACTGTGACAATTAACGAAAGGAATTGTAACTAAAAATTCTAATTAACTCAATATAATACAACCAAATCTTTTTCATCTAATCATGATATGTTGGAAGAGCGTTTTAAGAAAAAGAATGATTGTAAGATAATGAGGATCTTTTAATCTAATTGTAAAACAGAAAATGCTAATTAACTCAACATGATACAACCAAATCTTTTTCATCTAATAATGATATGTTGGAAGAGCGTTTTAAGAAAAAGAATGATTGTAAGATGATGAGGATATTTCAGTTAAACAAATAATGCAAGACATGAATTAAAAGCTACTTATCTAGAAAGCATGTAGAAGCCTCCTTGGATAGCAGGGGCCCTCTGCTACCAATTTGGTGAAATCCTTCAGCTCCTTAAAGTTGTAATCAAAACAACATCAAAGAACTGAATTTCTCTATTAAAAATAACTCACAAATCTACATCCCATTCCATCTTAAACTTTGTTACAAAAGACTCTCTATTCCTTTTTCTCCTTCTCCTATTTTTCACTACTTTTTCATTACTTCCTCATTACCCTTGATAGGAGAAAGCTTCTCCTATTTATACAAAATATGAGGAGTCATCTCATTAATGAGAGTCCATGAATCTCTCCCTCCATCTCTAGAGTTACAATCAAAATAGGAAATGATAAGACACATGTCTTTCTAGAGTTTCAACACAACTTGAGGAATGAGACAGATATCCTCTTAGAGTTTCAATACAACAAGGAAGTGAGACACATATCCTCTTAGAGTTTCAATACAACAAAGAAGTGAGACACATATCCTCTTGATCCCATAATCTTCTCCAACCAAATTCGAATTTGGCTTTAGAGTGCCACATAAGGGTCTTCTAGAAGTCTCCTTTTGACCTACACATGTCACAAAACTCATAACACATATATAGATATATGAAACTATGTTAATTTTCTAGTTTCTAATAATAAATTCACTTTAAATACATAAAATAAATAACTTTGGAAAACAAGGATCCTAACCCATATATTTATGAAAATGGTTACTTGATGTAGGGTTTTAGGTCAAATGGCTATGAAATAAGAGCTAAATGGTTATGACATAATGAAAATATGTATGAATATGGAGAACATTTTTGAGACTCAACACACTGAGTATGATCGATTAGTGATCTAAATTGTTAACATAAAATTATCAACCGGGGCTGATAAGCCCAGGTAGGTGGTGCACCTGCGCGTAAGCATAAGTGACCTCTTCCTTACTTCGTTTGTATTTTGTTTTCTTGTTGTGTTGGGACACAGAGAACATTCTAAGCCTTTAAATGTGATCTACCTCCGGAGTGCTCTAACTAAATTAACATGCAACTAGTCTATGGAATTCTACAGCCCATCTTGTTCATGATGAATGATATTTTGGAAGAGTTTGTAAAATAGTCCTGGCTGTATTATCCAATGCAATTGAACATAAACGTAAAACTGAAAGCAAATATAATTAAAATCTAAGACACCACAACTATTTCTTACTCATTGTTATGATATTTTGGAAGAGCTTTGTAAGAGTAAGAATGGCTATGCCACTTAGTGTAAACAAGCAACTAAAACCTACAATACCACAGTTATGCCTTATTCATCATAGTGATATTTTGGAAGAGTTTATTAGAATAAGTCTAACTGTGATAATTAACAAAAGGAATTGCAACAAAAAATGCTAATTAACTCAACATAATACAACCAAATCTTTTTCATCTAATAATGATATGTTGGAAGAGCGTTTTAGGAAAAATAATGATTGTAAGATAATGAGGATCTTTTAATTTAATTGCAAAACGGAAAATGCTAATTAACTCAACATGATACAACCAAATCTTTTTCATCTAATAATGATATTTTGGAAGAGCGTTTTAAGAAAAAGAATGATTGTAAGATAATGAGGATCTTTTAATCTAATTGCAAAACAGAAAATGCTAATTAACTCAACATAATACAACCAAATATTTTTCATCTAATAATGATATTTTGGAAGAGCGTTTTAAGAAAAAGAATGATTGTAAGATGATGAGGATCTTTCAGTTAAACAAATAATGCAAGACATGAATTAAAAGCTACTTATCTAGAAAGCATGTAGAAGCCTCCTTGGATAGCAGGGGCCCTCTGCTACCAATTTGGTGAAGTCCTTCAGCTCCTTAAAGTTGTAATCAAAACATCATCAAAGAACTGAATTTCTCTATTGAAAATCTCACAAATCTACATCCCATTCCATCTTTAACTTTGTTACAAAAGACTCCTATTTTCTCCTACTTCTTCATTACTTCCTCATTACCCTTGATAGGAGAAAGCTTCTCCTATTTATACAAAATATGAGGAGTCATCTCATTAATGAGAGTCCATGAATCTCTCTCTCCATCTCTAGAGTTACAATCAAAATAGGAAATGATAAGACACATGTCTTTCTAGAGTTTCAACACAACTAAGAAATGAGACACATATCCTCTTAGAGTTTCAATACAACAAGGAAGTGAGACACATATCCTTTTAGAGTTTCAATACAATTAGGAGATGTGACACATATATCATGATCTTCTCCAACCAAATTCGAATTTGGCCTTAGAGTGCCACATAAGGGTCTTCTAGAAGTCTCCTTTTGACCTACACATGTCACAAAACTCACAACACATATATAGATATATGAAACTATGTTAATTTTCTAGTTTCTAATCATAAATTCACTTTAAAAACATAAAATAAATAACTTTGGAAAACAAGGATCCTAACCCATATATTTATGAAAATGGTTACTTGATGTAGGGTTTTAGGTCAAATGGCTATGAAATAAGAGATAAATGGTTATGACATAATTGAAATATGTATGAATATGGAGAACACTTTTGAGACTCAACATACCCCCAACTGAAGTTGTTGCATGTCTTCATGCAACTATTGCAATGATTCATTTGTCCATGAGTTGATCTTTGACTCATATAGATTCGTTCCAAACTTTGCTTCTTGATATTTTCTTTTTGGAAAAGTATAATACATTTGATTGCAACATTTTTTGAATGGTTGGTTCTTGTGTGACAACCAATTTTTTTTTTAGCAATGGTTATTGTGTAACAATGCTTTATTTTCTTTGTTGCATCAAAGTTCATGAAAACATTTAGAATCAATTACTTCATCAATGAATTGATCATTTGCAAGGCATATAATCTTTTTGGATCATGTTGCAACAATAGTTGGTTGGGAAGTATATGTGGGTGGAAATGAAATGAAAATGTGTGATAGTGTATGACATGTGGATATGAAATGATGTCCCTTCCCCCCAACTAAAGATATGACAATGTGAAAAAAGGAGTGAGGAATTTTTCCAAAGTTACAATTTTAGCATTCTAATGAATTACATGACTAAAAATTAGAAAACAACATACCTTCACTTACCTTAAATGTGGATGATTTGTGCATGTGTGGTGGCTGCAAAATTCTGATCATATTCTTCTTCAAGTGGCTGAACAAGAGGAGTCATGGATAAAGAGATAAGATGACTTTTTATTGATTCTATTGAAACTTGCTGAATCTGCTCCAAAATGCTAAAAATAATAGTCTTCATGTCTTCAAAACTCATTGGCACAATTCCTACTATGTGAAAAGATGTTCTGATGTCGAACATAGTAGGAAATTGTTGACTTAGTGGCCATTAATGGATGCCACTAGTCAACACGAGAACTCTCACCATTGATGACAATGAGAGTCAAGATGCTTAAACACATCTTGCTAGGTACGAATGATTTTGCTGATGTCGAGTCACCTAGAAGATCTGACGAACAAGAGACATTAATGTATTCCCATTGTTTGTCAGCATGAGAACTTGCCATTAAGACATGCAAGCCTCAAGGTGTTTTACAAAGAACTTAGACTCAAAGGACTATAGACTCAATAGTTTGCATTGAAGCAGGGCTTATTTGCGGAATGAAAATGACAAGAAATGGAAGATGGAAATGGAAGATGAAAATGGAAATGGGCAATAAGCATGTGAATGAGCCTTTTGCTTTTATTTATGGGTATGAATGGACAAAAATAAATGGAAAGTGGATGTGAATGTAAATGGAAAACATGAAGTGAAATGAGGTGAATGGTTTATTATGAGGTATGGATGTGATGGAGACAATAGTATCTGAAAGTTTTTCAAGTGTTTGGATCTGATTTTGCATCAACATATTTCCTCCTCTTTGTTGCTGATCATCCTCTTATGAAACAAATTAGTCTCTTAGAGAGACACCATTCTCTTGTAGTCATTTGTCCTTCCTCCTGGAACCTGCAAAAAAACTAATACTTCTTCTGCAATGGAATGTAAGATTATCAAAGGAGAGAGGTGATCAATCTCTCTAGTTATGATATTTACACACAAAACTAAGAATTTGTATTAATGAAACAAGTTATCAAAGGAAAAATCAAAAGAATTTATACATGTTTTGGAATTAGTGCCTCAAGTTGAATGTTGCTTCTTTTCAGCAATTTATTTCATTATTTACCATTTCAAACTCTAATGATGAATTTCTAATTGTGTAGATCTTGTTGAGACCTTTCCAACAATACTTGAATCATCAAAATCTGATTTTGTATGAGAAAGTTAAGCTGATTTGAACAATGAGGTTTTTCAGCTGCAGAATTGGAGAACAGCTGTGGAATTGGACTTTAGTTGCAGAATGTCGACGGTTTCTGTAGCTAAAAATCTTGAATAAAGGTTAGCCATTAATCTTTCATCATTAGTCCAAAATTAATCAATACTTTCAGAAAATGTGAACAAATTAACTTATTCATTTCATTGATTCAAAATTATTGAATTTTTTTTTTTTTTTTAATCAAAACAATATTGAAAAAGAAAAATGCAATTTTTTTTTTTTTAAATGAATTATACAAAGCACAAAATGAAGAGCATTGTCAAAAACTGTTGGCTATTAACCTTTGTTATTCACTCCGGATAAGCCACAGATGGCCTTGATTTGATTGTATTTTTGGGAGGGCAAATAAATCTGGACACCTTTTTCTTGAAATCAACCTAGCTTTTCCCTTTGAAATAAAGTTTCAACAAATGATGTTAAATAAAGCAAACTCAGATACATTGACCAATCGTGACCTTGCAATGACCATAGAATGGTAAGTGAAGATCATATAAGATGAAAAAATAATAGCACATAAAAGGGGCATGATCGCTATTTCAAAATAAAATCTTTCATCTCAAAGTTTAGCCACGTTTTCATCAGAACGACTTATACGAGCAAACTGAGTACGTAACAACCTTCTCATTACTTTATTTGAGGCTGTCCTTGTGCTCCGATTGCTGGGCAGATGATAAAGGAGATGTGAAATCCAACATTCAGAAAACGAAGTCGAATTGAATTCAAAAATGAGTGGGATGTGGATTGAATGCCACAATAAGAATTTGATTTCATTTCAAATTCGTCTTCTTCAGATTATGGGTGAAGTCAAGCAAAGTGCCGTTCAAACTCTCCACTGTGCAAACAGAAAACCGTTTTTCCTCACGCGGCAGGCAAAAATGGCCTTCAAATAATCGAGAAATTCTCCCAGACCGCCACGAATTTCGTAAAATGATTTCTGGGTTATCCAATTGACCACGTTGGCGAAAAAACCCATGTCTCGGTTTTTCAAAATTCATCCTCAATCGTTCAGAAAATGCGTTTCAAATTGACGTGTCAAATAAAATTGCGTTTCTGGAGATGCTCTGGCAAAAATCGTTTTTCTCAGAATGTGGTTCAAAATTGTGTTTCGTGTGCATCATTGTTTTCATCCCTGGACTATTCAGGAGCACAATTCCCCCTTTCATCTACGGGAATGGATGAAAAGATGCTCTGAAGGTTTATCTCACATTCACGGGCAAGCTTTGAAAGCAGTTCAGTGGTGAAGAATGGTTGCTGAAGAACACTTTGGGTGAAAGGAAAACGTGACAATGCACTCATTCTTTTGTCATATTTTTTTAAAATTTTCCTTCATCTTCCTTTCGGTTTAACTGCTGCAGGCTACAGATTACTGAATTCATACACAGTACAGCCAATTTAAGATAAATTTTCAGCAGTAACGGTGATATACTGCATAAAATGAGAAATCATGGAGTGAGCTATGGCTTTCATTTATTGATTTGTTTGTTTATTTTCAATTATTATTATTATTATTTTTAATTTAATTTGTTTTTTTGTTAATAAAAACTATATGTTATATTTTTTAAAAATTAAAAATACACATATATATTTCACTAGCCAAAATAGATTTTTTTTTTTTTTGTTAATAAAATTACATGTTGTGTTTTGAAAAATTAAAAATATACATATGTAATTTACTAAGCAAAACAATTTGTTAGTTTTTTTTTAAAAAATGATTTGTTATTAAAATTATATATATATTTTCAAAAATAAAAATATACATATATATCTTAGTAACAAAACAATTTAATTTTTTTAATTTTTAATTTTTTTATTTATTTATTTATTTTTTTTAATTGATTTGTTTAATAAAATTATATATGTTATATTTTCAAAAATTTAAAAATACACATATATATTCATTAAACAAACCAATTTATTGAAATCAAAGTTTTTCATGAAAACAATTTTTTTTTTTTAAATTGTTGAATCAATTGAAATGATGAAGTTTTATTGTCTCCTCTTCTTTTCTTTTTTTTTCATATGTAATTCTTTACGATCCTCCCGGATCTACTAAAGTGCGAGATGTAACATACTCAGGGTATTAATTAATTTTTTTACATATAATCATTTTTAAATCCTCCGGATCCTGAAAAGTGCGAAACGCCATAAAAAATTAATAATTTTTTTTACACATAACAATCCTTTTAAGTCCTCCGGATCACAAGTACGAGAGAAAACATACTCAAGAATTATTATTTTTTAGATGTAAAAATAAGGTCTCCTAATTACCGCTTCCCCGTAGCAAGCGCAAAATGTTAATGATCAGTTTAGCGTCCTAAATTGCTAACATAAATTATCAACCAGGGCTAGTAAACTGATGAAGTGTGGTGCACTATATGTGCTTAAGTGACCTCTTCCTTACTTCGTTGTATGTGTTTTTCTTATTGTGTTTGGGAACAGAACATTCTAAACTAAATGTAATCTACCTCCGGAGTGCTCTAACTAAATTAACATGCAACTAGTCTATGGAATTCTACAGCCCATCTTGTCATGATGAATGATATTTTGGAAGAGTTTGTAAAACAGTCATGGTTGTATTATCCAATGCAATTGAACACAAACGTAAAAATGAAAGCAAATACAAAAATCTAAGACACCACAGCTATTTCTTACTCATTGTTATGATATTTTGGAAGAGCTTTGTAAGAGTAAGAGTTTATTAGAATAAGTCTAATTGTGATAATTAACAAAAAGGGAATTGCAACAAAAAATGCTAATTAACTCAACATAATACAAGCAAATCTTTTTCATCTAATAATAATATGTTGGAAAGCGTTTTAAGAAAAAGAATGATTGTAAGATAATGAGGATCTTTTAATCTAATTGCAAAACAGAAAATGCTAATTAACTCAACATGATACAACCAAATCTTTTTCATCTAATAATGATATTTTGGAAGAGAGTTTTAAGAAAAAGATGATTGTAAAATAATGAGGATCTTTTAATCTAATTGCAAAACAGAAAATGCTAATTAACTCAACATAATACAACCAAATCTTTTTCATCTAATAATGATATTTTGGAAGAGCGTTTTAAGAAAAAGAATGATTGTAAGATGATGAGGATCTTTCAGTTAAACAAATAATGCAAGACATGAATTAAAAGCTACTTATCTAGAAAGCATGTAGAAGCCTCTTTGGACAGCAGGGGCCCTCTGCTACCAATTTGGTGAAGTCCTTCAGCTCCTTAAAGTTGTAATCAAAACATCATCAAAGAACTGAATTTCTCTATTGAAAATCTCACAAATCTACATCCCATTCCATCTTTAACTTTGTTACAAAAGACTCCTATTTTCTCCTACTTCTTCATTACTTCCTCATTACCCTTGATAGGAGAAAGCTTCTCCTATTTATACAAAATATGAGGAGTCATCTCATTAATGAGAGTCCATGAATCTCTCCCTCCATCTCTAGAGTTACAATCAAAATAGGAAATGATAAGACACATGTCTTTCTAGAGTTTCAACACAACTAAAAAATGAGACACATATCCTCTTAGAGTTTCAATACAACAAGGAAGTGAGACACATATCCTTTTAGAGTTTCAATACAATTAGGAGATGTGACACATATCCCATGATCTTCTCCAACCAAATTCGAATTTGGCCTTAGAGTGCCACATAAGGGTCTTCTAGAAGTCTCCTTTTGACCTACACATGTCACAAAACTCACAACACACATATAGATATATGAAACTATGTTAATTTTCTAGTTTCTAATCATAAATTCACTTTAAATACATAAAATAAATAACTTTGGAAGACAAGGATCCTAACCCATATATTTATGAAAATGGTTACTTGATGTAGGGTTTTTGGTCAAATGGCTTATGAAATAAGAGATAAATGGTTATGACATAATGAAAATATGTATGAATATGGAAAACACTTTTGAGACTCAACATATAGATATCTCATTGAGTCTCTTATGTATCTGGTCAACACTAGGCCAAACATTTGCTTTGCAGTCAATACCCTAAGTCAGTTCATGGTAGAGCCAAAGAGGTTACATTTGGCAGTGGGAAGGCATATTCTAAGTTATGTGTGCGAGACAGTCGGTTATGGGTTGATGTATACTCGAGGGGATGATGTCAAACTATGTGGGTTCACAGATGCAGATTAGGCAGGCAGTTCAGTGGATAGGAAAAGTAGCTCCGGGTACTGCTTCAGTGTTGGATTAGGGATGGTTTCTTGGTGTACCAGGAAGTAGAGGTTAGTGGCACTGAGCTCAGTAGAAGCAGAGTACATGACAGCTAGCACAGCTACATGCGAAGCTATATGGATTAGGAAGCTACTTGTGAGCTTTTTTAGGCAGAGGATGGGAGCGACCAATGTCTACTGTGATAATCAAAGTTGCATAAATCTCTCTGAGAATCATGTGTTCCATGACAAGTCAAAGCACGTAGATATTAGATGTCATTTCATCAAAGAATGTGCTCAACGTGGGGCAGTTCAGCTGCAGTATGTTCCCACATGAGAGCAGGTGGCAGGCATATTCACGAAAGCTCTAGGGAGAGCTAAATTCGTCTAGTTCAGGGAACAGATGGGTATGGTGGAGAACCCGTTTCAATGGATGTTTCTTAGTTTCAGATGTTGCAGTTGCAGCAACAATAGATGAGAGGGAGTTTCAGCATAGATGCAATGTTGGCAGCAGTTCAGCAGGATCATCAACGTCACATATGAAACTCATATTAGAGTTGCAAAGTGGTTGGTGGGAAGCCTTAGCCAGACATCAGCAGTGTGACAAGAAATGATGCATAGACAGGGTGTTGTGGCAGCAAGAGCAACACTAGAACACATTCCTCGCTAAGAGGGAGTGTTAGTTTTTGCAGCATCAGATGTGTTCTAGCCACAAAATTTTGTGTAGAGTCTACAATACACGAGTTCTTCAAAACCCAGAAATTGTTTCTGGAAATTCCACCCAGAAGTGTCTCAATTAGATTATTAACCAATTTTTAAATATTTCCTAAGTCTAAACTTAGGGAATATGGTTAATTAATCAATATTAATTGATATGATGTGAGAATCATCTAGAAACTCACTTGGATCGACAGGGAAATAATCTAGGCCATCGGTTATGTTTTAATCTTGGTCGTTGGTGCTCCAAAAAAATATTATAAGAAGAAGTTGATGGGTAGATGGAGAACACACCAGTGCATATACTCAGTTGCCTAGGCAGTTCGATTTTCTTAGTGATTGTGATTCAGCAGAGGAGATGGAGCTACAGGGTGAGTAGCAGGTGAGAGAGGGAGCAATAGTAATCCGGAAGGAAGATTTTACGGATTCTGGAAGAGGCAGATCAAGGAAGAGATAAGTCCATAAGAACTCTAGGCAGTCACTGCGCATAGGGTGACGCAGAGGGTCCAACATGAAGGCAGAGGGTCCATCTCGTGGTCATAAAGTTGTTATGGAGTGAGAAAATTCTCACAAAATTTCTCTCAGTGTTTCCTTTAGTTTAAATTGTCAGTAAGGCATCTATAATTCTTGTACTCATATTTGCTGTTGAATATTAATACGAAAACCCTCATTTTCTTCATCAGTTTTCCCGCATTGGGTTTTTCTAGGGACAATTGTCCAAAAATAACTATGTTAATATTCTTGTGTGTGTGTGTTAGAATTTCTCTATTTTCGATATTTTATTTTGCGCAATAAATTTGTTGTGAAAATTGCAGTTGTGAATTTATTCTTTGTTTTCCGTAGCAAGTAAATTGCATAATCAATTTATAGTTAGAATAATATTTTTCCAGTTGCTGCAATAGATGAAATTTTCACATATTGAACCCCCAAAGTCTTTTATATTAGCATTGAAGAAGTGATTACAAATTTCAGTAGTCTCCCCAAACACAATATTTCGTTCTAAGATGATACAATAGGAGCCCACAGCTCATTTAAATAGGAGAATGGGAGCAAATCCCAATGTAGAACCTCAATTCCAAGCGGAGAAGATCACAAGAAATCCAAGTTGAATGACACATGTGGGATCAAAAAAATCAAATCTCCTTCGCTGGCCCAACATATTCTCTATGCGCATAAATCGAATTGCCATGTGTGAGCTAGAATGAGAGAAAGGGAGACATACTCCCATTGATTTCTCAACCAAAATATGCCATCCATCTATGATGTAACACATCTATACGCAAAACACCAACCACCATGTGTAGAATACTGTTAAGGAAATGTGTGGAGGTTGCTAGGTAAGATTTGTGTGGTGTGGAGTCATTATTCCAATCGTGGAGGCAAACTCCCATAAATTTCTCCAATCAAATCTCCAACCAATATTCAAGAAATGTGTTGATCTCTTCAAGTTGCCACATAGATAACTCAATTTCCTCAAAACTGGCAAAAAATCGATTTGTTGGATTGAATAAATTTCAGCTGATGTCATGTGTCGTATCATCTTTTTGACCACCTCTTCACTAGTCTTTTTGACTTGAGTGATTTTCCAAGTCATTTCCACCTCATTTTGGCATGTGAGAATTTTTATTTTTCTCAGCTTTATTTATTTTTGGGTCATTTTATTGCCACATTTTCCACTAGACTTAGGAAAAGTGGGTTTTGAAGGTCTATAAATGAATTTTCACCCCTCGAAGCGTGTCTTAGAGGAAATTTGAGGTTTTGAGGTCTAATTTTGATTACTCATACCTTTTACAACTTCTCTAGACATCACTTATCACAATTTTATTTAAAATCCTATCTTACGGAAAATTTTAATAATACAAAAATGACACCTAAACTGTTAGTTTTTGTAGCATCTGATGTGTTCTAGTAATGGAACTTGGTGGAGATGCTAGAAAACATGAGATATAAAAAACCCAGAAATTGTTTCTGGAAATTCCACCTAGAAATTACTTAATTAGATTATTAACCAATTTTAAAATATTTCCTAAGTATAAACTTAAGAAATGTGATTAATTAATCATAATTAATTAAGTCAAGGTGGGAATTCTCTAGAAACTCACACGAATCAACCCCGATATGATCCTAGCCCTTGATTAAGGTTTAATCTTGGCCATTGGTGTTCCAACAGAGGATTATAAGAAGAAGTCGATGGACACTTAGAGAATATACTAGAGACACTTGGAGAATTCAACTTTCCAAAGTAGCACCAGTGAATTGTCGAAGAGTTTGAGCTTCAGTGAGGAAGTAGAGATAGTGAGGGGAAGGGATAGTGAGGTTGTAGGAAGGTTTCATTAGGAGAATTTTGAGGGTATATCGAAAGTATGCAACATGGGTACTTATTGCATGAAGAATTAAATTTTTCATCCAACAAGTACTCTCGCTCGAAATTTGAGTAAAACCTTAGGGAGATAAGTTGAAAATACATGTTGAAAAAATAGTTTTATTATTTTATTATTTTTTTATTTTTTTACTCCAAAAATGGTGAATCATCCCCCATGGTTGACATCATCATCTTGAATCATATTGGTTCTTATAGAGTTTATTTTGGTTGTACATTTTTCTTAGGAGGCCCATTTTAGACCTCAAAATTCTCCTAATGCCAAATCTAGCGAGTGCATTTGCAGAGAGACCAAGATTTCTCTAAGAGGTTGTGCAGAGGCAACACAAACCCTCAAGAAGTCAGTTCAATTTGTTTGGAAGGAAGATGCTTTCATTTCCAAAGTGCCGGAGAGACGTTTTCCTAGTCAGTAGCAGGAAATAAGGCTCATTAGGGGAATTTTGAGGTCTAAAATGGGCCTCCTAAGAAAAATGTACAACCAAAATAAATTTATAAGAACCAATAGGATTCAAGATGATGATGTCATCCATAATGGATGATTCACCATTTTTGGAGTAAAAAAGTAAAAATATTAAAAAATAATACAAAATAATGCAAACCGTTTCTTCAACTGTATTTTAAACTAGGTTTCCCAAAATTTTTACTGTAAATTTCGAGTGAGTACTGCTGATGCTAAATTTAATTCCTCATCCAAGGAGTACCCATGTTGCATACTTTCGAGGATAAAGCGACACGAAAAATGAGAAATACATAAAAAACGTGATTTGTGAATTCACGTTTTTTTATGTATTTCTCATTTTTTCGTGTAGTAGGACTCCATCGAAAATGGGCACTGATGAGGAATTAAATTCCGCATCCAACGAGTACTCCCGCTTGAAATTTGAGTAAAATATTTGGGAGATAAGTTGAAAATATGAATTGAAAAAGTAGTTTTTTCATTTTTCCCTCTAAAATTTGATGATGTCATCAAATCTTATTTGTTTTTTCCACTATTATTTTATAATTTCCTTAGGAGACCCATTTTAGACCTCAAAATTCCCCTAATGAGACTAGCAGTCAGTTTGGGTAGTAGTTGCAGCAAACAATATCACATTTACGCAGAGCCTGCGCAGGCCCAGTTGGACAACTTGCTTTTCAGGGGCAGTCCAGTGCCAGAATTTCCCGGAGTGAGGGTAAATTCCCTCTAGATCTTTTTGGCATCTAGTTGTACTCAAAATTTCTCTCTACTGCATAATAATATAAAACCCTCAACTGCAACACTGGTTTTCCCAAGTTGGGTTTTTTCTAGGTACATTTGTACAAAAATGTGTGTAAATTTGTGTGTGTGTGTGTTTTATATTTTATCAGTTTCCAAAGATATTTTCTTAAATGCAGTTTATTTGTGAAAATCACAGTGTGAATTATTTGATATTTTTTGTTTCAGAAAACAGATAAATTGTTAAATAAATTAAGAATTAGGAAAATAATTTCCAGTTGTTGTGATAGATGAAATTTTCACATGGTATCAAAGTGTTAGTGATCAGCTGGGAAACTCAGAAGCGGAGGTGAGAATTTTGTTGTTTAGAGGGAACAACAAGCCGAAATTCTCAGATGTTGTGCAGTACCCAGATAGACAAGCTGAATTACTGGGGAAGGGGTTTGATTTTTTGTTTCAGGCTCGCAAAATATTTGATTTTACCAAGATAATGATTCTAGCAGTAAAATGGAGCAACAAAAACTCATATTTCCACTGAGCATATTCCTTGGTTGGACATAAAGGGTTTTGCAGTATGAGAACCAACATCGGTTGGAAGAGAAATTGCACACATAGAGGGAGATTTATCTCAGAGAGTTTCTAGCCAAGAAATATGATTTTCCCAGTTGCAGATTGGCAGTAGCAACTAGCATAGCTATGCATTCCAGGAGGGAGTGTGAGTAGCAGAGCAGAAACCGAGCAGAGGAAGAGGGAGTTTTCATATCAGATCAGATATGGATACAACTAGGCTCAAGGACCAAGATAGATTAGAGGGTGCCCCCAAATATGTCGTCTGGAAGTCAATGATGTTATTCCTTCTAGATGAATATGCTCTAAAGACCTATGCAGAAAATGTGGTAGAAGTACCCCGCCCATCAGAAAAAAGAGTATAAGAAGGAAATGTCGAAGGCCAAGAGGTTGATTTTGGATGGAGTCTGAGATCATCTCGTCTCACATGTGATAGAGAAGGGAACGACCAAGGAAATGATGGATGCCTTGTCTGATTTGTTTCACAGTTCTTTCGAGCATCAGGAGATGTATCTCAGGAGAAGCTAAGGGACATGAGGATGTCGAAGGGCAAGAGTAGAGATACCTTTCCAAGGTGGGACAAGATGTGGTCTGATCTGCAATAGGAAGAGTTAAGGTGAGCTTTGTTGAAGAGCACCATCAGTGGATGTTGCAATAAGGGTGTGAAGAGTGAGGAGGAGAATATGGCCCTTGCATCTAAGGGCCCTAGTTAGGCACATGGGGAGAAGAAGAATAGGTACCTATCAAAGGTCAAGTGCTTCTAGTGTGGTGAGTTCGGTCATTACAACAAGTAGTGTTCTCTCAGAAAGAGGGACAAGCAAGAGAAGCACGACCAATAGGCATCAGTTGAGATCGACAATTTGTCCTCTAGGTTGGAGGAAGACTTCACGATTTTGGTAGCTATACCTTCGGGAGTGAGGTGTGGAGTTGTATCCCTAAAGAGCTACAGGTTTAGGCAAGGTCCATTGAGGAGTCCACCTCATGGATCATTACCTAGCTACATAGGCCCACAGTGTTCAGTAGCAATATGGATCAATGTCAGAGATGCAATCAAATTCTGTAGTGACAGTTGCAGATTAGTAGCAGTCATGTACTGAGGAGTGAAGTGCAGAGTTGGCAACAATGCAGAATCAACAACAACGTAGATTCTTCAGGGACAATGCAGAGGTTATTAGCAGCAACAAACATATGAGACAGATTTGCATTGAGATGTAGTGTTGGCAGCAGTACAACAGAATTAGCAACAACATAGATGCAACATCATAATTGCATAGTGGTTGGTGGGTAGCACAACCAAACATTGGTGGCTTGACAAAGGATGATGCAACATCAGTATTGCGCAGTGTGCAACACTAGAACATAGTCCTCGCTAAGAGGGAGTGTTAGTTTTTGTAGCATCAGATATGTTTTAGTCACGAAACATAGTGGAGAGGCTAGAATACATGAGATCTCCAAAACTCAGAAATCGTTTATCACATTTCCACCTAGATATAGCTAATTATATTATTAGTCGATTTTTAAATATTTCCCGAGTCTAAACTTAGGGAATATGGTTAATTAATCATAATTAATTAATTCAAGGTGAAAATTCTCTAGAAACTCACACAGATTCACTCAGATATGATCATAGACCTTGATTAAGTTTTAATCTTGGTCATTGGTGTTCCAACAAAGGATTACAAGAAAAAGTCGATGGGCACTTGAGAATATACTAAAGACACTTGGGAGAATTCGATTTTCCATAGTAGCAGTAGTTAGTTGCCCAAGAGTTTGAGATTTAGTGAGGAAGTAGAGACAGTGAGGGGGAGGGACAATGAGGCGGGAGGAATTTTTCCAAATCTATAGCTAATGCATTTGCAGAGAGGCCAAGATTTCTCCAGGAGGTTGCACAGAGCCTAAAAAAGGAAGTTCGATTTGCTGGGAAGGAAGATGTTTTCAATTTCAAAGGTCAGGCAGAGGTTCCAGAGTGTTGGAGATATGTTTTCCCAATCAGCAGTAGGCAGGACGAATATACTAGTAGTTAGTTTGGGCAGCAGTTGCAACAAGCAGCATCAGGTTGACGCAGAGCCTGCACAGGCCCAGTTAGATGACTTTCTTTTCAGAGGAAGTCTAGTGCCAAAATTTCCCAGAGTGTGGGTAAATTCCCTCTAGATATTTTTTCCAGTATTTTCTCTGCACTGATAACCAGATTTTAGCATCGAGTTGTACTCATAATTTCTCACTGCTGCATAATAATATAAAACCCTTAGTTGTCGCATAGGTTTTCCCAAGTTGGGTTTTTTCAGGGACATTTGTCCAAAAATAATTATGTAAATTTTATGTGTGCGTTATTTTTTCTCAGTTTCTTTATTTATTTCCCCAAATTATTTGTGAAAATCATAGTGTGAATTATTTGATATTTGTCATAGCAGACTAAAGATAAATTGTTAAGTATATTAACAATTAAAAAATAATTTCCAGTTGCTGTAATAGATGAAAATTTCACATAAATCTAGTCAAATTCCGCGAAATTTCACAAGTGATCTAACATGGTAATATAAATTGACTCTAGACACTATAACTCACCTAAGGCCTTACCATCAAGCCGCACTCCAGCTTTGGGGGTATATCTGGGAGAAAAAAATTCAATTAATTAGTAAGCATTGAAAAACACAAATAATTAATTAAGTGAAAAAACTCCCTAAAGTGAATTGACTTAATTACAAAGTCCTAAGCTATCTAGGTCTGTTACATGGCTTTTTTCATCACGATTACAATATCCACGTGTTGTTGCAGAATCTGAGTACAAATGACGAAAAATAGAGAGAAGAGACTTAGAAGCCTATGAAATTTGTAACATCTCGAATCTGAGTACAAATGAAGAAAAAGAGAGAGAAAATGCTTAGAAGTCTATCAAATCTCGAACATCAAATCTCGAACCTCTGTAAGTGCATAAATGCGCTGAAATATCCTTGGGCATGGAATTTTCAAGTGCAACTTTAGTGATCAACAAACCCCACGTCGCAGGTGCACCATTCTATGTTTACAATGTTTATTTTACTATAATATAAAGTATCTTTTGCATATATTTTACAACGTTTATTTTATTATATTACAAGGTATCTTTTGCATTTCTTGGAGTTATTATACTATGAATGTGAAATTTGAGTTTATTTTCACGATCTCATATGTTCACATGACTAATTATTGTGTTTCATGCAATTTTTTGAGAAGTAGAATAATTAGATAAATGTCTGTTGAAGTAATATTATATTGTTTATAGTTTAGTGTGATAGATAACACATTTATCAATCAAATGAATATTGAATTGAGTTTTCACTTTTTAGAGGTAGCACGAATCATCTAATTTTGCAAAGTGTTTTTGACATTTCAAATTTTTATATATATTAAGTATGGATAATTTTTTTACAAGTGTGTGATTTTCATGTGGACTTTGAAAAACATCAAACTTTTTTTGGTATATTTTTGACACTAAATTTTCTTATGTCTTAAGTATGCAATTTTTTTTAAATGTTAATTATTTAACCATTTTTCAAGTTGTCTTATTTCTCTTCTTGCTTTTTGTCCTAGGATGTTTGTTTTTTAAAGGTTTTCTAAACTTGTGTTTTTTGTTTTTCTTTACAATATTTTTTTAAAACAAAATTTTCTATTTTTTTTGCAAAATTTTAAAAAAATAATAAGATTAATATTTTGAGGTTATGATTTTTTATATATTTATATATTGTTAATTAATACTTCAATACACAAAAAAATGTATAGATATAATTAAAAATTCAAAAATATATATAATACAAAAATAAACATTTTGCATATAGGTATAATTAAAATATATATATTTTTGTAATTTTTCGTTAAATATAACATAGATAAAATATCTTTCGGATTAATCACATTATTAGAATTAGGTCAACATGTTAAATAAAAGATTTTTATGAACAAATTGAATAACAAAATTTGGAAAAATAACAGGTTTTATGAATTTATATCAAAAAATGATTACATTTGAATTCAGATAAAATTGTATGTAAAAATAACCAAAAAAACAAAAACAAAAACAAAAACATAAAAAATTATAAATTAAAAAATATAATTACATTAAAAATACATTACAAATTTAAAAATAAAAACATAAAAAAATAAAATTAAAAAAATTAATAAATCATTAATTTTTTTAATGTTTATTTTTTTATTATTGTTTTAATTTTTTGTTTTGATGATTTTGAAAAAGAAATATTTTGATATTTTTTTAAAACATTTTAATTTATTTATTTATTCTTATAATGGTTTTTTAAATATTTATTTATTTATTTTTAATTTATATAATTAGGTGTTATTTTTTTTTTTCTATTCTTTGTATTTTGGTGTTAATTTTTTTCTTAAATTATGTTTTTTTAAGTTAATTTTGTTTTTCTTACATTTTTATGTTTGATTTTATTTTTTTGTCTTTTTGATATATTCTTTTATATTTTGTTTTTTCAAGTTATTTTTATTTTTATTTTTATTAATATTTTTTTATTCACTAATTATTTTTAACTTTTTTTTAAGTTTTAAATTTTTTTTTTTGTTTTGTTTTGCAATTTTCATTTTTATTTATTTATATATTTATTTTTTCCTGCAAGGTCCTTGTTGATCCTCGACTAACAACCCAACCTTATTATGTGTCAATTTTATAGTTTATTTTAAAGTTTTCATTATAATGGATCAAGTCTACCCATAGTATTAAAAACCGACTGGCTTGAACCAGAAACCGATCAATCTGGTCGGTTCATTAGCTGACCAGGTTAAACTAGTAGAAAAACCGGGTTTGACCCTGCTCTTCGCCAAAAAAACCAGTCCAACCGGTACTAACCGACCGGCTGGAACCGGTCGGTTTATGGTCAAACCAGCTGGTTCCATCCTAAACCGGCCGATTCATTGCCAGGCCAACCATGGACCCCACATTATGCATTTTTGCGAGTTTAGGAGCTTTTTTTAGGGAAATTTAGGGGTGTTTTCCTCCAAAAACATCCTCTCTAAGAAAAGCATGCCTACCCTCTCATTTCCTTGACACATCCCTAACAATGTTGGCAATTAATGGCAATGTTAAATTCTTAAAGTAAAAGTGACATTTCCTTTATTTTTCATTTTCATCATTTTACTTAAATTTTTAACATTACCATGAAATAACCCAGGATGTTTAAGAGTGGTTTCGACCTCATTGGATTTGATATGGGGAAACTAGAATTTTAGATTTCACTCAAAATTCAGCAGACTTAATGGTTTTCAGGGTTTCATGGTTTGGGGGTTTGCAATGTTTCCATTTGATTCTATCATGTGTAAGGGTATGAGATTGGCATTTGATCAAGAGCATGAAGCCCTTTAAGAACCTTGATGTTGGTGGCATTGATTGTTGAAATTTGTTGATGTTGGTGGTATTGATTGTTGAAATCCCCTACCGTGGCCTTAACAAGAATGTACCCTTCACTCAAAGGAAAACAACTGGTTAGGCATGCTAATATTTTTCTTCCGCATTTTAAGCTTGAGGAGATGAACCCTTCACTCAAACCAAAATCATTGGTTAGGCATGTTAAAAATTTTCAATTTCTATCATGTTATAAGGTTGAGAAATCCAAGTCTGAAGAATTTGAGCTAGATGATGTTTAGGAATATCTTGTTGATGATCCCATTTCTAGTAGCGATGAATCAATGATGAGTTTCGTGAGAGACCATGTTGCTCAGTGATTTGTAGTTTTGCTTTCTATTTTTGCTACTACTACTACTACTACTACTAAAGTTGTAGATTTTTAGGAGTCCTCAAACTCTGAGCCATATTATTTATGTAGCTCATGTGGATGATCCCTTGTCTAGTAGTGGTGATGATCTTCATCATGATGAGGAGTGATCATGTTGTTGATCACTAATATGTAGTCTTGTAGTAGGCCAATGGCCTCATAGCTTGTAGCATTGTTTTTGGACTTTATAGGCCATTTTGAGCCACATTGCTTATGTGTTTTTTCGATGATATGTATTGCACTTGGTGCCATTTTGATATATTCACCTTTACATGGTATATAAATGAGTAAACTTTGCATATTTTTTCTCTATTGGCTTGGAATCATGGTTACAAATCTTACAAATAGTTTTTATTATTATTAAAAACTAATTATTTAATGTATTTTTTTTTAAATCGGTTCATTTAGCCCTGACCAGTACCGGTTAGACCGGTTCCGGTCAGAAACCCGGCTCATTAGGTCAACCGGTTCAGTCACCGGTCCCGAATTTTAATACTATGAGTCTGCCCTCACAATGTTGGGAAAAATACTGAGGGGGGGGGGGGGTGAATCAATATTTAGGACTTACTCAAAAATTTTTACTTGTTCATTCTCTAAAACCCATACGCTAGTCTACTTTGCTGAAGCTAACTAGCGTATACACGCGGATATCCTTCATAAAAACTCGCGTATACACAGAGAACTTATTATGCATTTATTTCTTTACGTAGATCTATGCATCATCAGATGTTTAGTTAGCAGTAAGCATGTGCAGTAATAACAGAATAAACCATCACACATAAGAAACACACATGAACACCAGGATTTTAGGTGGAAACCCAAGTCGGGAGAAAAACACCGCTGTCGTTGTCTCAGCCTTCAATATTTTATTATAAAGAAAACATCTTACAACCATGTACTGGCGTAGATTCATACCAGCACGCAGGCAACCACCTACAGAAGGCTACAACCTTCTCTCGTTTACCAGCCTCTCCTGGAAGGGAGCTACAACCCCCTGCTCGTTTACCAGCCTCTCCTGGAAGGGAGCTACAACCCCCTGACTAAAGGCTTCAACCTTCAGCACCTTTGTGGACCACGTTTCATCAATTTTCACACTAGATCCAACCCACACAATTAAGCTCAAGGAACATTCATCAAACCAACAACTTGCTCTTATAGCAGGATAATCAATATTCGTACAACCCAGATCATCATTGAAAGATAGCAGTAGAATAGCATAACAGATCAGACATTTCATACCACATACTTCAGAAAACCCTAAATTACATACGGGCTTTTTCATCACTGAACATGCGTATATACGCGCTTTCACAAATATCGACCTGCGTATACATCTGCACACATTTCAAAGCTGACTTCAATTCTCATACGTAATTTTGCTTAATACAAGCCGCGTATATACGTGCTTCCTCCTCGACGAACCTGCGTATAGATCTTCAGACATTTTAGGGTAGCGCAGCTTTCAAAAATAGAAAAACAGCTAAGATCTTCATTCTTTGCTTTAGCATAGATTCACTAGATCACAGATCTAATCATTCCATAAACAATCTAGAAGATACATATACATTTCAGATCTAGAGATCCCTCTTCATCATTTTCTTCAAGGTGCATCATAGATTCAGATCTATCATCAAACTATTACCCTTTCCATTCAGACATACTTCAGAGTGTATAATCCATTCAAACCCAGACTCATGCACCCCCTTGCACAATGATTCTCTTCTCCTTATATAGATTTAGCCTTTGTCAATACCATGAGCCAAAACCACATTACTTCCGATGGTATTCCTGGATGGGATCACATAGACAATCCAGCGCTCAATACACTGGGTCAATACCATGGTAATGCCCCTAGGTATCATAGTTTTTAGAGCGCAAAAGGCATACACGACTTTGAGCGTGCGTATTCGCGTGTAAATGAAACTTTGCCTCATAAAAAATGTGTATATGCTAACCCTGAATGTATATGCGGGTTCCCTTCACAAAAGTAGAGTATATACGCGGGTTGCCTTCACAAAAGTAACGTATACATTGTGACATATTATATTTATCATTTTTCTGGCACTTACTAGAATTGTTTTCTCTGTCACATCTGAACTGATCTGTAGATACATCATTCTTACATCTTTAGCACATAGGTTGCTTATCATAGGCAAATCATCAAGTAGGTTTCCATCAAGGAAAACTTCATTAAGCAGATTCCATCAAATTCAACACATTGTATCACTTGCCAACAATCTCCTCTTTAACTCATCAAGAAGGTTGTCATCGACTTTATCAAGTAGGTTGCCATCAACTTTATCAAGTAGGTTGCCATCAAGGACAACATATGCCAACAATCTCCCCCTTTGGACTTGATGGCAACCATGATGGTGTTTGATCATCACAACAGATAGATAAATTGAATATAACCATTATGCAAACACCATGATGCTCTCCCCCTTTGACATCAAGGGCAAAGGGTGGATCAAAACCAAAAAAAGGTTTTTCTTCTCATGTAGAAAGAAGAGCTCTGCAGATCTGATGTGCATTGAAGTTACCATGCTCCCCCTGAGTTCATGCTGAATCTTCAAACATATTTGTTCAATGAAGTACATGACTCTATGACCTTTCCTATCACCAAGGACTCATACTTACAACAATGATCCAACCAAGTAGATTTACATATGTGACTCAAGTACCCAACCAAGTGGGTTTACACATTTGACGCAAGTCCTTACATGACTGAATATTACAATTTTACATCATAGGTCTCAACATGACCTTTTCATCAAATTACAAATATGACCTTTTGTAATAAATACCAAAAAGACTTCAAGAGAGATCATAATTCAGAATCAACATAATTCCAACAATGCATTACATTCATCAAGGCTAATTCTCCCCCTGAAACTGTGCATCCAGTGCATCCTTTCCATATGACCAAAACTCCTCCTTAGCTTGTGCAATCTGAGCACTTTCAATAGCCAATCATCAAGGCATCTTCACCCAATATCAGAGAATGAAACAGAAATATAAGAGCTGAAACATCATCAGAGATACCAAACAATACTGCAGTTCTGCTGAAGAATGCTGAATCAGAGAAATTTTTCATCAACCACCCATACGCGGTTTTCTTTGTATGAACTCGCATATATACGCGACTGTCGTTTAGGAAATCCACGTATCCATTTTAATCTTCTGATTTTGAATAGATCTTATCTCCTGAAAGGTAAAGATAACTTCCAGCTTCTGTCTGAGATATTTTGAATGCTTCCCTAGAATATATGAGAGAAGAACAAATAGGACAAAGTAGCTATGATTTAGAGTGTCATCCAGCAGTTGTAGCACAAGTACATTAGTAACCAAGCCTTCAAGCTCTTTGCAGCATCAACAGAACAACTTCTTCAATAGAAAATATGTGTTGAGCCATCATCCAAGTGATCTCATATCACCAAAATCTTCAAGATTTATATCATGATGCAACATGTGATGGAATTATGTATAAAAGGTCTCAATCGTGACAACCAACATTAGCAACAAGTTCTGCAAGATCTATCCTTATCTTTGAATTAGAAGACTTCCATCTCATCCATAAAACAAAATACTCTTCATCAAAAAGCAATTAGGGCTTATCCATAATCTTATCATAAGAAACCATGTATCATATCATCATCATTTGAGCATGTATATTAAGGAATAAGTAGATATAGTGCCAATGATGCAATCATTAGTTGTTAGACTGATGCTCCCCCTAAACATGTGCTCCTGTTCTTTAGATGAATCACTGATTTTCTTATCACAGAAAAGCATACGCTTCTGTCTCCAAAGGAACTTGCGTGTATATGCGTCTTTTGTTCACGAAACCTGTGTATGGAAAGTGAAATATTGAAAATTTCACTCCTTCATCTCCCCCTGAATTTGTATCACCTGTACCTGTCTTCTCTTGTCATATCAGATGCACTGTCAAAAATAAACATAACCAGAATAACCAAATCAACCATGAGAATCACCATACACCGCTCCCCCTGTGATGATACATTACTAATCTCTATAATGTATCTCACATTATTCTGCAGTCATTATGAGAAATAAGCTTTAGAAGAAGATGACTGTAGTAGGGTCAATATTCCCTACGTTTCTGACTGGTCCTCCTTCTTTTTCCAGCTTTGCTTGAAACTTCTTATTGTGTGCTGGAAATTGTCCAATTTCTCAGATCTATTCATCCTGCATTCTTTTTCAACGTGTCCATACTTGTTACAGGTATAACATCTGGCATGACCAGAAAAGTAAGCATAAGGATCATAGTGAGTTTTTCTATTCTTTCTTCTATTGCAATCAGCTGCTTTATGACCATACTTGCTGCATGAAAAACAATATCCCTTGAAGAAACCAGAATACCTTTTTGTGTAGAATTTGTTCGTTTGTGGCTGAAACAATCTGCTTCTGCAATTGGCTGCAACATGCCCATAATTATGACACTTAAAGCATTCAACAGAGTTCATGATTGCCGATTGATCTTTTGTCTCTTTCAATACTTCAAGTTTTGCATTGATATCCTTTGAATTTTTAGCACTTCCTTGTGAACTAGATTCTCCTTTAACAGTTTCATGAAAACCAAGACCAAATTTAACCGAGGGAGACCTTTGACTACTAAGAATATTGTCCAGAATCTTAGTACTATCTTGAAACCTCATGAGTTTATCCTTTTCTTCTAATTTACCTTTCAAAATATTTACCTCAACCTCCAATCTTTGGCACTGCTTCTTCATACTTTCTTCAACCCTTCGTCCTTCTTCTACTTGATCATTCAAATTTAAAATCTCTTCTTTCAACCCATTTTCTTGCTCTTCAAAGATTTGTAAAAGTTCTTCATTCTTCTTATTTGATTTTTCCATATTTGTTTTGAGCGAGATGATTTCTGCTTCACGTCCTTCCTTTTCAAATGATTGTAGAAGTTCTTCATTCTTCTTATTTGATGCTTCAAGGTCTGCTTTCAGAGAGATGATTTCTGCTTCAAGTCCTTCACTGTGATTGGTTACTTTGTCCTGCAGTCTTTTATACATTTCTATCTGTCCCTTCATTGTTTCTATTTGTTCATTCAATCTAGAGATCACATCCTTGAGGATAGATTCCCTCCTTTTAAATTGATCCCAAAAATTACTTTCATCATTGATCTTGAGATTTGCTTCTAGACTTATACTGTTACTTTCACTATCTTCATCATTGCATGCACAAATGAGTGGATTACAAGAACAACAATCAATACCTATTTCTTCTTCTTCATTTTCTGCTGCACATGTTTTATGAGATATCTTCTTTTCTTCAGTAGCCTTCTTCTTTTTCTTCTTTGCCATGAGCACTAGCAGATCTTGGTCAGAATCTTCTTCATCTTCACTTGACATTTCATTATTATCTTCATTTGCATAATAACTCTTTCCCTTTTCAAATTGTTTATAAGGACATTTAGCAGCATAATGACCCACTCTTCCACAATCAAAACATTTGAAGGGAAGCTTACCTCTGAATCTTCCAGTACCTGGTTGGAGTCTTCTCACAAAGTTTGCTTCTTCTTCTTCTGATATATAACTTGATTCCTTAACAACTTCCTTTTCTTTTCCTTTTGCACACGCCTTAAAAACAACTTCTTTGATTTGAGAGGGACCTCCTTGTCTCATTTCATAAGCAGTCAGAATACCATGTAGTTGAACAATAGTAAGAGTTTGCAGATCTTGCCTTTCTTCAATAGCCGATACTTTTGACTCAAATTTTGAAGTTAAAGATCTTAAGACTTTTTCCACCAGAGTAGTATCGGTTATGGTTTCACCCAAACTTCTCATACGATTTACAATATCATCTAGACTTAAAAAGAAACTGGCAATACTCTCATCACTATGCATCCTTAACTTTTCATATTCAATTCGGAGAGTTTGGAGTTTTGCACTTTTTACCTTTGTATCTCCTTCATAGCTCAGAATGATTTTGTCCCATATTTCTTTTGCTGAATTTAGCTGCATCACTTTAGCAAATTCTGGTTCAGACATGCTTCCTAATAAGAAATTCACTGCTTTGGCATTGATTTCATACTTCTTTCTTTCAGCCGCATCAGTAGGAATACTTGCCGGATATTGATAGCCTTCTTCCACGATTGCCCATACTTCTGCACCAAGAATTTGCAGATATGCTTTTGTTCGTATCTTCCAGAATAACAGATTACTTCAATTGAATAGAGGTGGCCTTAGAGAGAGTACTTCTTCATAACTTCCCATTGCGACGGATCTCCTTCAAGCGATCAAGATTCTGCAGAAGGACCTGCTCTGATACCAATTGTTGGGAAAAATACTGAGAGGGGGGGGGAGTGAATCAGTATTTAGGACTTACTCAAAAATTTTTACTTGTTCATTCTCTAAAACCCATACGCTACTTTACTGAAGCTAACTAGCATATACACGCGGATATCCTTCATAAAACTCGCGAATACACAAAGAACTTATTATGCATTTATTTCTTTACTTAGATCTATGCATCATCAGATGTTTAGTTAGCAGTAAGCATGTGCAGTAATAATAGAATAAACCATCACACATAAGAAACACACATGAACACCAGGATTTTAGGTGGAAACCCAAGTCGGGAGAAAACCACCGCTGTCGTTGTCTCAGCCTTCAATATTTTATTATAAAGAAAACATCTTACAACCATGTACTAGCACAGACTCATACCAGCACGCAGGCACCCACCTACAGAAGGCTACAACCTTCTCTCTTTTACCAGCCTTTCCTGGAAGGGAGCTACAACCCCCTGCTCTCGTTTACCAGCCTCTCCTGGAAGGGAGCTACAACCCCCTGACTGAAGGCTTCAACCTTCAGCACCTTTGTGGACCATGTTTCATCAATTTTCACACTGGATCCAACCCACACAATTAAGCTCAAGGAACATTCATCAAACCAACAACTTGCTCTTATAGCAGGATAATCAATATTCGTACAACCCAGATCATCATTAACAGATAGCAGTAGAATAGCAGAACATATCAGACATTTCATACCACATACTTCAGCAAACCCTAAATTACATACGCGCTTTTTCATCACTGAACATGCGTATATACGCGCTTTCACAAATACCAACCCGCGTATACATCTGCACACATTTCAGAGCTGACTTCAATTCTCATACGCGCTTTTGATAAATACAACCGCGTATATACGCGCTTCCTCCTCGACGAACCTGCATATATCTATTCAGACATTTTAGGGTAGCGCAGCTTTCCAAAACAGACAAATAGCTCAGATCTTCATTCTTTGCTTTAGCACAGATTCGCTAGATCACAGATCTAATCATTCCATAAACAGATCTAGAAGATACATATACATTTCAGATCTAGAGATCCCTCTTCATAATTTTCTTCAAGGTGCATCATAGATTTAGATCTATCATCAAATTGTTACCCTTTCCATTCAAACATACTTCAGAGTGTATAATCCATTCAAACCCAGACTCATGCACCCCCTTGCACAATGGTTCTCTTCTCCTTATATAGATTTAGCCTTTGTCAATACCATGAGCCAAAACCACATTACTTCCGATGGTATTCCTGGACGGGATCACATAGACAATCCATCACTCAATACAATGGGTCAATACCATGGTAATGCCCCTAGGTATCATAGTTCTTAGAGCGCAAAAGGCATACGCGACTTTGAGCGTGCGTATTTGCGTGTATACGCAACTTTGCCTCATAAAAAATGTGTATATGCTAACCCTGAATGTATACGCGGGTTCCCTTCACAAAATTAGAGTATATACGCGGGTTTCCTTCACAAAAGTAGCGTATACATTGTGACATATTATATTTATCATTTTTCTGGCACTTACTGGAATTGTTTTCTCTGTCACATCTGAACTGATCTGTAGATACATCATTCTTACATCTTTAGCACATAGGTTGCTTATCATAGGCAACTCATCAAGTAGGTTTCCATCAAGGACAACTTCATTAAGCAGATTCCATCAAAGTCAACACATTGTATCACTTGCCAACAATCTCCTCTTTAACTCATCAAGAAGGTTGTCATCGACTTTATCAAGTAGGTTGCCATCAACTTCATCAAGTAGGTTGCCATCAAGGACAACATATGCCAACACACAATGTGTTGATTTCATGCTTTTAAGTGTTTATTGCAATGGGTCGAGTTTGTCTACACTGCATGTCAATTTGATGGTTTATTTTTAAATTTTTGTTGCAACGTGTGAAGTTGTCTTACTCTAAGATTTTAAACTAGCTATACTTTTAACATTTAAAAAAGAAATTACTCTTGGTATAATGATTGTTTTATTCATGTGTTCATTTTTAAAGTTTTTTTAGTCATATAAATTTTCCATAATGCCATGGTTGAAATATGTTGAAAACTTAAGGTTTTTTGTAGTCGTGATCTTTGGTTTTAATTCCATGGTTGAAAAATTATCAAAATTTTAAGCTTTTTTTGAGTCATGGTATTTTATTTTTAATGATATAGTTGAAAAAGGTTATAGGTATTTTATCTTTAACACCATGGCTAAAAATTGTTGGAATTTTAAGGCTTTTCAGAGACGTGATATTTTATCTTTAATGACATGCATGAAAATCATTGAAATTTTAAGGTTTTTCAAGAGTCATGAGATTTTATCTTTAACGTCATTGCTAAAAAATGTTGAAAATTTACCCCAAAAAAAGACGTTACAACATCAACACTTTTTGTTTTCAGGGTGTTCTTTGCATGCCGAAAAAATAAATAAATAAATAAAATAAAATGAAAAGTGTTGATGCAACATCAGCATTCAACACTTTTCATTTTCAGGTTGTTTTTCATGTTTTTTTGGGGTGTTTTATATAGGGTTCTCGTTTGATCAGTAAGATATTTTCTCTAAATATGATAAAAATATGTTCTCATTTTTCATATGGGCAATATTTATATATTAATTTTAGAAAGAAAAAAAAAAAAAAAAATATATATATATATATATATATATATATATATATAGACTTACATATAAATAAAAGTATTATAAATATGATATTTATATACAAATATTGATAACCATTTCTTCATAACAATTTACAATTCAAGAAATTTTATCTCGATGCTTAATATATCTACATTATTTTTGGCACAAATTCACATACTTTGTTATATCAATATCTTTGTATGTGTCTTCTCTTTGGTATGTTTAACATGAATTCATAAGAAATCATGGATTTTGTTTCAATTTGATGCATCTAGAATGATGTCAACATCAAGAAATAAAGAGGAGTATGGGTATCTAAGGTTATAGTAGTCATCTAGAAGTGGTGGAAAACAAGTAGTCGAAATTTATTAAACAAGACATAATCCACTCAACTTATCCCAACCCTATGAAGTTGGCAAGTGAAGAAGTTGGACTCTAGGAAGTAAGGGAGGCTATTTAGGATCAATAAATTATGGATTCACTGATCCACAAGATATTCTTGCTATAACTTGCAATAGGTCTCAAAGCATCATTAGAGAATTCGTGGAGTCCCATTCAATTTGGATATGTTTCTTGAATGAGAATACATCCTTTGAATGATCATAGATAGGGATCTGAAGAGCTTGGCTTAATCATCAAATTCTCCCAATAAGATGAATTCCCCTGTCGTCGAATATTGAATTATGCCAATGTGTATGTGTGAAATTTTCAAATCTGAAAATTATTACTGCAATGATTGATTTATTTCGCCTACTTATTAGATAAGTTATTTAAAGATGCTTCAATAAACTTTGAAATAAACATAGCTGCAGTACTTCGCTCTAATCAAAAGAAAAAGAATAGAAATAACACATATATCACAATAGAAACAACCATATAAATACAGTTATCTTTGGAAAATTGTCCTCGGAAAAACCCAATGTGGGAAATACGATGCAACAGATGACGGTTTGTATTTATCTTTAGTAATGAAAATATCTTTTTACAGAAGTCTTGGTGAAAAAAATAAATTAGCATACACCTGGCATGAATTTTCTGGACACTCCAGAAGTATTCCTGACTCTTGGGATGACCTCTTACACCCTCTGCATCATTCTACGTAACTTCTCTGCGCAGTCCCTCCCTCGACTACGTAACTCTGCATGGAGGGGTTGATGCTGCTGCTCAACACTCCCTTCCCTTCACCATTCTGCCTTCTGCTTCTCTGTTAGCTGACTTCTCCCTCCTCCTTCTACCTCTACAAACTCACCCACTAAAATAGATTTTTCTTACTTCAGAATCGATTTCCTTCGGGTACTGAGAATGTCCCCCGCTTGATTTCCAAATGACCCAAAAGCCTCTTCTTATAATCTTCTCGTTGATGAATCAACAACCAGGATTATATCTTTAATCAATGGCTCATATTAAAAGATGAATTGATCTTCGTTTTCTAGAAGATTCACACTCCGCTTTATTAATACCCTTTAATTATTTAATTTCCTTAAGTTTACACTTAGGGTCTACATTAAAATAATTAATTATTTTAATAAAGCAAGATCCGAGTGGAATTTCCACAAACGATTTCTGGGTTCTTTGGATAACTCTTGTCCAAGCCTCTCCACCAAATTTGAGACTTGGAACACTTCCCAATGCTCTAAAATCAACACTCCCTCTTAGTGAGGAAAGTGTTTAAGCAATAAACCATTGTACTGCTCTGACTCTAGAACACCTGCTACCCTCTGTATTGCTGCCTATGACACTGTCTCTGCCACTGCCTCATCCATACTGCAGTTCCTTCTATCTCTATAGACCAACCCTTCGTCTAATGGAATGGGTTCTTGACCATCCCCATCTTCTCTCTGAAGTAAGTGAACTTAATCTTACTTAGGGCCTTGGTGAGGATATATACCACGTGTTGCCTTGTAGGAGTGTACCTCAACTGCACTGCTCCCCGTTGGACACAATCCCTGATGAAGTGGCACTGAATGTCAATGTGTTTCGACTGATCATTAAACAAGGGATTCTCAGAGAGCTTAATGCAACTCTGATTATCACACATAATCCCAGTCGATTCCATCCTCTCCTTGAGTAGGTTCAAGAGTAATTTACGTATCCATATGGCCTCGCACGAAGCTGTGCTTGCTACCATATACTTTGCCTCGGCTGAACTTAGTGCGACAAACTTCTGTTTATTGCTACACCAGGAAGTCATTCCTAATCCGAGACTGAAACAATACCCACTAGTACTCTTCTTATCCACTGTACTTCTAGCCCAATCTATGATCTATAAACCCACTCAACTGGAACTCATTGCCCTTGGTGTACTTCAATCCATACTCAACTGTCCCCTTTAGATATCTGAGAACATGTTTGGCTACTGCCCAGTGAGCCCTCCTTGGTTCCACCACGAACTGACTGAGGGTATTCATTGCATAACAGATGCCTGGTCTAGTATTGACCAGATACATCAATGATTCGATGAGCTGCATATACAAGGTGGGATCAACATCATCATCCTCTATTGTGTTTATCTTCTTCCAGTTAGTAATCATAGGCGTGGCTATGGGTCTACAATATTCCATCTGAAATCTATTCAGGATTTCTGTAGTGTATCTTCCTTGCCCCAGGAATATTTCTCCCTTCTGCTGCTAGACTTCTAAACCAAGAAAATAGTGCATCTTCCCCAGATCCTTCATGTCAAATTCCATAGCTAGATTCTCCTTGCAAACCTTTATGGGCTTAGATGATCCATTAAGAAAAAAATCATCTACATATAATACCAAAATTAATGGCTCATCCCTTACTCTCAAGTAGTAGAGATTGGGATCTACGTCACTCTTAACGAACCCCCTCTTCTGCAAATAGCTATCAATTCGCCCATACCATGCTCTGGGAGCTTGTTTTAAACCATACAAGGCTTTCTTAAGCCTGCAAACACAAGTATTTTTCTCATGTGTCTCGAAGCCCTCTATCTATTCTATGTACACTTCCTCATCTATCACCCTGTTCAAGAACGTTGTCTTGACATCCATCTGGTGAATCTCTTATCCCATCTGCATTGCTAGAGAGATGACAGATATGATGGAAATGTAGCGAGCTACAGGGGCGAAGGTTTCGTCATAATTAATCCCTTCCTTTTGTGTGCACCCCTTAGCTACAAATGTGGCCTTGAACTTCTCTATGATGCCGGCTGCAGGATACTTGATCTTGTAGATCCACCTTGATCCTACAACCAATATGTCCTATGATCTAGGGATTACTTCCGAGAAATTTTTTGTCATGATGGAGCTATACTCCTCCACCATGGCATCCACCCACACGTGATGCTGAGCTGCCTCTCGAAAGCTGGAGGGTTCTCCAACCTTGTTAAACACCATGTTAAACACACACATGGTGTATGAGAAAGATAAATACACACACAAGAGACTCAACACACAATGAAGGATAAGCGTGAGGCTTTCTTATTTTCCATTATACATGATGTACATTTATAGTACAATGGTGTGACTCTTGGTTTCATCTTCCAAGGTCACTTGGAATCCATTGTGACTTTTCGCATTCCACACCTACCCATAGAGGATTAGGTGTTCCAACAAACCTGAGATACTAGGGCCTAGTATCTGTCAGGTTGTCTCTGTACCCTCTTCCTGTCTTTAGGGGCTCCAACAAACTCTTTAGCATCCTTTAGAATTTTTTGAAGTTCTCTACTCGGTCTCCCACTGGTGGTGAGTGGTCTTACCTTCTCTCCTGCCTGCTCTTCTTCAGATGAACTCTCCTCAGAATCCTTGTGCCGTGTAGAGGCACTTGAACCATCCTCTATAGGCTGTAGAGGTTATACTAGAGGATCCTCCTCAATCTGAGTATCTGTAGCTATTT
This sequence comes from Pinus albicaulis, assembly GCA_034641835.2. NCBI lineage: Eukaryota > Viridiplantae > Streptophyta > Pinopsida > Pinales > Pinaceae > Pinus > Pinus albicaulis. Next base: position 53,305 of record JAXQQM020078716.1, read on the forward strand.
CCTGGGATTTCCTGAAGGCTCTCTCCTCCATGAATTTCACGTCCCGCCTTACTACTATCTTCATACTTTTTGGAATATAGATGCAATATGCTTTCACATTTTCAGTATAGCCCACAAGATAACCCTTTTCTACAGTCTGATCCAACTTCTTCCTCTTCTCATATGGAATTTGGTAGTACACCATGCTACCAAATATCCTAATATGGCTCACCTACGGCTTGCTGCCTGTGAACACGCTCTCAGGAGTTACCTTCCCCAATGCTCTATGGGGTACTATGTTCTACACATACACCGTTGTATTGCAGGCTTCTGCCCACAAAAATTTAAGCATATCTTGGTCAAATAGCATTGCCCTTGCAGCCTCTACAATGGTTTGGTTCTTCCTTTCTGCAACCCCATTCTGCTCTGGATTGTATGGAGCTGTCTATTCTCTCTTGATGCCTTCCTTTACGCATAAACTGGTGAAGTCTTTATCAATATAATCTCTACCATTATCCAACTGTAACTTCTTGATATTCTTTCATGTTGAGTTTTCCACCAACACTTTGAACTCTTTGAACCATTCAAATACTTCATCTTTGGTCTGAAGGAAATAGATCCAAGTCTTTTTGGAATGATCATCAATAAAGGTAGCAAAATAATTTTCACCACTAAGAGCGGTCGTGGACATTGGACCGCAAATATCTAAGTGTATCAACTCTAAGACGCTCTTGGCCCTATTGCTGCTACTTTAGCATACTTCTCTAGTACAAAACCCTTGCAGACTTCATCTCTCCTTGTGCTGAGTTCAGGAGATCCTATGATAGTATTCTTGAGAATCTTAAAGGTTCCATGATGTAGATTCCCCATCCTTCTGTGCCATAACTCATTCAGATCTCTTTCGTCTGTACTTCCAATCAGAGCCACGGGGGATTCAAGCTGGAGCTTATATGGTTTATGACTCCTTACTCCATTTTTTGCCTTCTTTCTCCAGCTAGGATGTTTGACATAAACTTTGTTTCCAATAAATTATACGTCATAACCCTTGTTCTTAAGCTCAGAGACTGAGAGTAAATTCATTCCCAACCCTAGTACATGCAGAATGTTTGTGGCCGAATCTTGTTGCCAGCTTCTGTCTGAAATGTTATGGTACCTCTTCCAACGGGGGTACACTTGGCCTTGTTTCCCATAGTAATATGGAAATTCATCTGTTCTTCTTGGTAGCTTGAAAAAAATTCTCAAACCCTCGTCATATGAGCAGATGCTCCACTATAAATATACCAAACAATTGGAGGAGTCGTGCTTGACACACAAGCGAGATCCTCCTCTAGTCTGGATGCTAGCACCGTCATGTCATGTTCCCTCTGCATTTCTACGTGCTTTGGGAGACTGTGTGAGTCCTTCTGGCTGCATGAACCCTTCCGAATGTCAGATATTTGGTCCATAGCAGATCCTCCTTTTCTGTCTTTAGCCTTTTGCTCTGATACCATGTGAAATTTTCAAATCTAAAAATTATTACTGCAGTGATTGATTTATTTCGCCTACTTATTAGATAATTTATTTATAGATGCTTTAGTAAACTTTGAAGTAAACACAGTTGTAATAATTCACTCTAATTAAAATCATAAGAACATAAATAACACATATAGCACAATATAAACAACCATATGAACACATTTATTTTTGGACAATTTTCCCCGGAAAAACCCAATGTGGGAAAACCGGTGCAACAGATGAGGGTTTGTATTTATCTTCAGTAATGAAAATATATTTTACAGAAGTCTTGGTGAACAAAATAAATTAGCATACACATGGCATGAATTTTCGGACACTCTGGAAGTATTCCCAACTCTCGGGGTGACCTCCTACACCCTCTGTGTCATCCTGCGTAACTGCTCTACACAGTCCCTCCCTAGACTGTGTAACTCTGCATGGAGGGGTTGATGTTATTGCCCAACGCTCTCTTCCCTTCACCCTTCTGCCTTATTCTTCTTCATAAGCTGACTTCTCCCTCCTCCTCCTGCCTTTGCAATCCTGACTCTACAAACTCACCCACCGAAATTGAATTCTCTTACTTCAGAATCGATTTCCTTCGGGTACTGAGAATGTCCTCGGCTTGATTTCCAAATGAGCCTCAAGCCTCTTCTTATAATCTTCTCGCTGATGAATCAACGACGAGGATTATATCTTTAATCAATGGCTCAGATTAAAAGATGACTTGATCTTCGTTTTCTATAAGATTCACACTTTTCTTTATTAATACCCTTTAATTATTTAATTTCCCTAAGTTTAGACTTAGGGTCTACATTAAAATAATTAATTATTTTAATAAAGCAAGATCCGAGTGGAATTTCCACAAATGATTTCTACGTTCTCTGGATAACTGTTGTCCAAGCCTCTCCACCAAATTTGAGACTTGGAACATTTCCCGGTGCTATAAAATCAACATTATGTCCACTTATGGCTCTTAATTTGAGTCACTATGGATAGCAATTGGAGATGAAATAGGGGGTCTTCATATGTCATTGTTCTAATAGTTTAGTAAACTTGCAAACTTGGCTAGCTAGGAGAATTAGGTTTGTAGAGAGGGATGTCTCTGCCTCATTATTTATACTTGCCCCTATGTTTGTATGTGTCTTTCTCAACATGTAATCCACTTCCATAATTGGTTTTCCCTATGGTTTTTCTCCTATCATCATATGGATGCACTATGTGATTGCTAGTTCAAAATGTCGAAGATTTTAACTAGGTTCGGTCTTCATAAATTATATTTGAGTCAATATTTAATGTACTTGTCAAAATAATAAATAAAATAATTTTATATTATTATTATATGACGTATTAAAGCATGGGTTTCATGCTTGGGTCATATTTTTTTAATTCAAAGTCCCCATTGTGGAATTCTAGGTTTTATTCTAGTCATTACAGATTTATATTAACCCATCTTTGGATTTTAATCATGTAATTGAGTTTAGTATTGAGTCAAATATTATTTATGAAGTCTCCACACCAATTCAACCTTCATGTGATCAAGTCGGCCTCAACCCCAAGAATTCAAACTCATCACAAGCCTATATATAAAAGTAGATCGAACTCATTTGGAGCACTCACTCTCACATCCAGAACTTCGATATCTATTATTGCATAAGGGAAAATGTGTGAAGCCAAGAAAGAGGTAAAAAGGAGTGTGAGTTTGGACAAGTTGAAGGATTGAAGGAAAACTAAAATTTTGGTCTCTCTCTCTCTCTCTCTCTCACGTGCCCTAGATTGGAAGATCGAAGTCCCTCATTGTTTTGTTGCTTCCAATTTCTACCAGTTGCTGCTTGTTGTTGTTACCAAGAGAAGAATAGGTCGAAGTTGATTTTGTTGGGTGTTGGTTCTTGAAAAGTTGTATTGGGTCAAAATCGAACTCCTAGAAGCATGATCAAAGTCACAGAAGGAAGGTCAAAGTTTCCAGGTCGAAGGAAGTGTTGTATAGTATTTTTGCTGGTGTTGTTGTTGCTAGGTTGGAAGGAGGATCAAAAGGAAGGTTGAATTGGTGTGGAGGTAGTGTAAGTCAAGGTCTAGAGTCTTAGGAAAACTATTGAAGGAAGAATTATTGACTGGGTTTTCCCCTAGAGTGGGGTTTTTCCCTAGCTGCTAGCCTATATCTGGTCCTGATGAACTAAGAAGAAAGAAGACAAGAAGAATATAATAATAATTAAAGAACATCACAAGTAAATAATCAAGAACAAGAAAATATTTCTTCCTTTCTGATTTTCTAACATGGTATTAGAGCTTTGGTGAAGAAATAAGGAAAAGGCAGTCTCAAGGAATTGATCAAGGAAACATAAGAAGTTCATAAGAGGCAACTCTTTAAGGAAAATAAGTTTCATTATCTTCAAGAAAGATGTTTAACACTATCAAGGGAGAAAACAATCTTGAAGGAGCTTCAAACTACAGATCTCTGAAAAAGAGGATTGACCTCATCCTTGAAAATAACAAGGTGCTATATGTGGTAAAGGGAAAAGTGAAGAAGCCCATAAAAGACTTTAGTGATGCAGATAAGGTGAAATTCATATAATTGGAATTGGTGGCTATGAATCTAATGGTTTAAGGCATAAAGGACAACCTTGGCCCTTACGTAGCAAACATTGACCATGCTCAAGAAATGTATGAAGCCTTGTCAAAACTATTTACCATCAAGAACATTGGAAAAGTAGCAAGCTTGAAAAATGAGCTAAGGACCACTAAGATGACTAAGGAAGATACTAGACACTTTCTTTGTGAAGATATCAAGAATAAAAGATGACCTTCTTTCTATTGCTGAAATAGTGACAGAAAAAAGAACTTGTGATCACATCCCTACTAGGGTTGTCACCTTCTTGGAGTGCATTTGCTTTAGGTCTCAATAGCTGAAAATAAGTTCCCACCTTTGAAGAACTATGGATAGCTTGCAATCAAGAAGACTTAAGAATCTCATTAGTAACCAACAATGAAGAAGTCCCAAATTCTTATGTTTCTCATCACAAGGGAAACTTCAAGAAGAAAGGGCCAAGAAAGAAGGTTGATATGTCCAAGATTGAATGTTATCATTTCCATAAAATGGGTCACTATAGAAGTGAGTGTCCTAACAATCCTATAAGTAAGAAAAGAGAAAAAGATCATGCAAATGTGGCCAAAGAAGAAGCCTCTCCCAAGAGAGTGAAACCTGAAGAGAATGACCAAAGGGACTTACACTACTAAGCCCTTTTTTTTATCTTAGCTTTATATATTTAATTTTGAATATGTTATATTTATTTGTAGGTTTAACATATTTTTGGAAAGACATTTTCTTGTTTTATAAGGTTTAGGTATCCCTCGAATCTTTGAAGGGAGACCACAACAACTCCTAAAGATAAGTATCTCATTCCCTCTCAATTTGGTTTCATATAATTATTTAAAGTTTTGATTATATTAAAATACTAATCACCTTTCTACCTCTATTTCCTTGTCTAGGAATTAACTTGTTGAATGCTCAAGGATCATGAGAGAAGGCCTCAAGGATTAAGAAATAAGGCCTCGCAAGACAAAGCATTGGAATAAAAAATGTTTGTCAAAGAAACAAAGGTATTTCTTAGATCATAAAGCCTTGCTATTATTTTTGGTATATCCATTCTACATTGCTAACTAATGTTGTGTCTAGCTCTCCTGAATCTTAAAGATTCTTGCTTGGGATGATTCATCATCTGATGAATCTACCCACCTTATTGTTGAGAATTTAGAGGGATAGTGATTAACTCAATATTCTCTTATTGATAATTACTTGTGAGGTTACTTGAGTTACTTATGTCTTCCCTTTGTTATCTTATTAAATCTTTCATCAAGTCAATTATCAAAAGACACGATACACAATAATTAGGCTCCTAGAGCCAAGGAAAAACCTCTCCCTCTTGGAGAGGAAAACCCATGAGAAATTATTCTTATAGATTTTCAGATGACAAGTACCATGACCCAGAATTAGACCCTTGACCTATGTATGCATCCAAGATTGTTTCCTTACTTATTTGATGTCCTTCAATGTCGATCCTTCTTTCCTTCACAAAATTGCACTGTTTTGCACCAGCACTTCCTTCGTATACGATTGAAACCTCAGTTACTTGAGATATATATAAGCTGTAGTTGGGAAATTAAATCTCATATTTACTTTCCTACTTTCTCCCACTGTCTGATCGCTTCTTCTCTTTGCAGACCATTGTCCCAACTCTACATGAACTGGAGATGAATACCAATATCACCTTTTATCAGCAGCTTCACTTTAGGATAGTCCACAAATCATATTTAGACATATCTGCACTTCAATATTTCCCTTGAACTTACCTTGTCACGCTATAATTTCCTTCGAATTATATGCACTTCCTTTGATACATAGTCTGCACTTATTTTCAGTAGTCCGCAACACCTTTATACTAAGATACCACAAGGAAGTATGTATCTTAACAAATCTGAAACTTGTCCAAAATACACACTGAAGCTGGTCCAAAATTCGCACTGAAACTCATTCAGAAAGTCCGCACTGAAGCTCAGAGATGACCGAAAATCTATGTGCAAATGATCCATAGAACTGGAGTATATATAGAGATAGTTTCACTGTCTTTAGGCTGACCATACCTTTTACTTGAAGGCCAACTTGTCTAGTTGTTAGAAGATCGAATTTAACACATCGTGATAGCTTATCTTTCAGCATAGATTTGAGCCTGACATAAGATATTCTTCCATGGTTTCTTGGACAAGATATTGGAGCATTTAGACTAGATTCTTCATACATATGACACCTAATTATCTTTATTCCTAGAAGAAAAAATCCCTAATAGACATCAAGAAGAAGTCTATTTAGCCTATAATAAAATATTTCTCATGAAACCCATGAAGCAAGTACAAAAAATATACATTTTATTATCTTTGTCTTATTCTTTACATAAATATATAATTAAATTGTCAATATGAAGATCGATCCTAGTTACATTTTTCAACACTCCCTCTTAACTAGGGAAGTATTCATAAAGGTACATGGTCACTTTCAAATTGAAGAATATCATAAGAAGAATTGGATTGGTAATCGCATCTGTATAGCATCATATCAACCAAAATTTTCCTAGTGCAATGCCTTGACTAATAACCCCATCTCTCAATGAGACAAATGGGCTACAATGTTGGCGAGACACATGACTTTACCATAGACATTGTCTCTCCAAGGTACATACTCCACCCAGGTTTTCCCAGAGTATGAACTTCTTAGACTATTCTTCTCTTGGGTAGCTAGCTGTCAAAGAATATCGGTCCTCGAATACTCTTATCTTGAATGCCATATCTCATTCTCACAGAGTATCAAATGCCATATGATTACCCAATCCTCCATTATGTCTTCCAGGTGAAGACCAGAATGATGTGTCTATCCATTCTCTCCACATGGCCTTCACTAAGACTTACGGTTGTTAGTCCTGGTCTAGTGCATGACACATGCATTAGAGAATCACATATGTCACTCCCTCTTAACCCAGGAAGGACATACTTAAAGTTTCTTCCGAGTAAGAAAACTTACCACCAGGCTCCCTCTCAACCAGGGTCCTGCAGCAGAAATGGTGTGACACCCAGCTACTCATGAGGAATTCCTCCCCTCAATGTCATGGATTTCGATATTGAGGAATCTTCAACCTTTGGCTTCAGAGGGCACAGATCATCCATCACTTTCAGTCATGAGTCATGTCAACCATCAGAAAGTGATTCATCAATATTTCTCATCTGGTCCACCTTTATGCCATGCTAATTTCCTTCGAATCATCTCCAAGGATCTTACATCCTTCCACATGATTTTTAGCCCTGCATAAACTTATCAATATAAACATATACATATGAATTTATAAATCAAAATTTACCTCAGTGATGATATTTCACCAGGACATCTTCTTGTAGGCATCAACATCCTCTATTTAGGTTGACACATCTCCTAAAGATATGTCTTGTCAAGGGTATTCTTCTTTACCAGACTTCTTTCAGAGTGTACATATTCTCCTAGGAGATCTCCTAGTCACATCTTCTTCAATTCCGAATGATAACTCCCTCTTGACATGGTTACATTTTATGATCTCTTCCTTTTTGCGCTTTCTTCATTCCTAGGAACATACAAATTTTATATTTCCTCTTTCATAAACAACCACCTCATATTCCATGTGAGGATATATTATGTTGATTTCATTTTTTATTGCACCGAGAGATCCTCCTTCATAGATCATACTTATAAATAAAAAAGTATATTACCTGCAACCATATGACATGATTTCACAGCATCCAGTATCAGCATATAAATATATACATACCTAATACCTTTTTCATTTAATTCATCCTATAGTAGTTTTACTTGAACGAAGAGCTTCATTCCCTTAGCCTGATCCATCAATATGTCATCACATCCCAGAATTCTGCTTTCTTTCTAATCAATGAATTCATAGAGAAATCCATTAGAAGATATCAACAACAACTTTCATGATGACCCTTGATATTGATAACTGCCTTTCATCAATATGATATCCGTGAGGTTTTCCAGGCATTGTTTCATCAAGAGCTCTTGCCATGCTTCGATGATGATGCTATAATATACATTGCTTCCTATCATACTATTATACAACCAACATAAATCACTTGAAGGAGAAGATGATTTCAATCATAGTGGAGATCCCTCGCTTATTCTTTCTTAAATTTCTTTGCATCAGGTTCTTCTCTTTATCTGAGACATGGGCTTCTTCCTTTTTCCTCTTGTCCTTTCTAAATTTAGGACAATCTCGTTTATAATTCCCAAGATCATTACATCCAAAGCATTGTGCTTTGTCCACATTTCTTTTCTTATTCTAAGGACCAAATTTACCGAATTTTCCTTTCTTCCTGGACATGGTGACAAAGGATTGATTCCCTACACTTGATCCTACTTTCAATCTTGATTCTTCTATCTTACCTAGACTTTGGAATGACATGGCTTCTTCTCTCCCATCTATGCTTGAAGTGAAACCTCTCCATTCTTTCGATAAAGCATTTTTTACCATAGTGAGTATTTCTCTATCAGACATTACTTCTCCCAACTTCAGTAGTTGATCTCGTATTGCAAAAATCTCCATCAGATATGGAATTATTCCTTCCTTTGACATTCTCAATTTGTATAGTTTTTGTCTCAGGGATATTATTTCCTTTGTAGAACCTTTCAAGAATAGTTCCACCAATTTTTCATATATTTCTTTTGTGGATTCTAGCTTTCATACATAGGGAATGAGAGAGTCTTTTATGGATTCTATAAGAATCCTTCGGGCTCTTATGTATCCCTTCATGTATTTGATATATGCTAGAATATCTTATTTTGGAGGTTGAATTGTAGTTCCTTCTATGAAGCCCGTAACTTCATTTTCAATTAGATTTAGATTTGTATTTTTCTTCCATGCATTAAAGTTTGATAAACCAACCAATTTTTTGCTCTCTATATAATGAGTCATTTTGACATATTTAGATAAATTCATAGATACTTACTTGAGTGAGTGACTTTCTCTTTTAGTAGCTTCCTTGATGATGACGAAGAAGATAGGAGCTTCTTCTAAGACAGAAATCTTCAATCTAGGTGATCTTGGATCCTTGATGGTAAAGGATGTCTTCAAAAGATGATGTCCTCTTCTAACAATGTCTTGAATGTAAATATTTGATGGAAAAGGTTATTTTCTTGAAAAGTTGATTTTTTAAATGAGATGAATATCTTTCTCGAAAATAGCTTGAGAGTCTTCCTTGTAAACTTGATTTGACTTTTCATCCAAACTTTGATTTTTGCTTCCTGGAGTGTCTCTTTGTCAAGTACCCCTTGAGTTCAATGTTGAGATTTTGTGTATTTGGGGTAGCATCAATTGTGCTCTAGGTCCCAAATTTTGAGGAAGGACTAGAGTTCACCTGATATACAAGACCTAGAAATGGATTTGGGAAATTTCATCTGGTTTAGGAGATATTAAATTAATTAATTATTTTAATATATTTCCTAAGTTAAAACTTAGGAAAATAAAATAATTAAAGTGAATTTAATTAAACATGTGATGAAATTGTCTTAAGTCGCACAGATCAAGATTTGTTTTAATCTTAGCCATTTATTAAAGATTTGATCTTGGTCGTTGATTTGTCAACAAGAAAAGTATAAAGGAAAGACTTGGGGTCATTTGTAAGACACACAGAGGCAGAGCACTGAATCTAAGCTGAGATTCTAGGGCGGGTTTGCTAAGAATTCTCAAGTGTTTCAATTGCAGAGAGGGGAATTTAGACCAAGGGGATGATCTGATCCTGGGGTCTAGAATACACAAGAAGCAGAGAAGAGATCAGGAAAGAAAACACAGAGGAAGGCAGCAGCAGTAGTAGCAGACAACAGCAACAACAGATGGCAACAGTAGACAGCAGTAGCAACAGATGGTAGAAGGAGTAGCATATGGTAGCAGCAGCAGCAGTAAGGACAATGTGATTTTTAGGAAACCCTCCAGGGGTTACATAGAGACCCTTCAGGGGCAGCGTAGTGACTGTGTCACCCATTCTCGGGTAACGTAGTTCCTTCCAGTGACAACATTGAGCACTTGGAGGCCTTCAGAGGCTGACGTAGTGTCTTTCAGGGGCAGATCTGGGGTTTCTAGGCCTAGATCTAGCTGAGTTCTATAAATCTCGTTTGAGGGGTGGATCAGTCAGTATTTTTGGTCTTAGATTAACTAGGTGCTGTAGATCTAGAGTTTTCTCTGTAGGGTTTTCCAGATCTGGAACCCAGAGTTGTGTATTCATAAATATTCTTAATAATAGAGCCCTCCAGCAGCGAGAGACCGGTTTTACCACATTGGATTTTTTTGGGGACAGTTTGTCCAGAAATAACTGTCACTTTCTCTATGTGTGCACATGCTTATTCTAGATCTAAATTGGTGGAGATATGTTATGTGTTTTTGCTTTGATGTTAACTTGAATTTATTCAGTTGATAACTTGTATAAGTAGGAGAAGCTTAACCGGATTAATAGAAATAATTTTTGCATAAGAATTAAGATTCAAAAATTTCTACATGGTATCAGAGAAATTGCAAATCTAGAAGGGTCACCAGCTGAAGCATCTAAAGGATCTAGCTACAAAAAGCAGCTGGAAAGGCAACAAAAAAGTAGATTTGAAGGGAAAGTGCAGTTTTGAGGAGGAGATTCATGCAAAGGGAATTGTAATGTTGTCCAACATGATGTCCTAGCAAGCCCACGTAATTACTACACAGAGGCAACTCAAAAAAAGCATTGGTTAGGTCCGAAGCCAGTCAGTGTGATTCAGATCTGAATCTGTGAGATCCAGGAAAAGTCTGCAGAAAATTTGCAGAAATTCAGAAGAGCTAGTGGGGTTAAACTTCTGAAGTTTTCATATTTTTAACCTTAGCACAAGTGACAAAGTTTGGGAAGAGATCAGTTTCTAAGAGAGCTTCTTGCCAAAGGAAACTTGCAGTTTGGTCAGAGTATCAAAGAATAAGTTGAATCATAGTTGATTTGGTAGATTTCCAAGGAGGGAAATCAAGTGTCAGAGGGAGCAGATGGTTCACAGTACGAAAAGGACCCTAGATCCAAGATCTCTAGCTTAGAGAAGAGGAGCTCCGACACATTCTGAGCAGATGGCTCCTCATGGACTGCATGATCAGGATAGGCTAGAGGGTCTCTCAAAAATTTTCGTGTGGAAAGCAACGATCCTTATTGTCCTTGAGGCATATGGTCTAAGAGACCATGCAGAGTAGACTTTGGCCACGCCGACAGATGCGGATCTCCTACGGAAGCATAGAGAAGTTGTTGGGCTTTACAAGCGGTTGATAATGGACAGTATCAAGGATCATATTGTGCCACACATAGCTGAGAAGAGGACAGCTAATGAGATGTGGAAGGTGTTAGCCACCTATAATATTTGTTATAGCAAAAGGTGGCTAAGACTTTTTGAGCCTTCAAGAAACAAATTTCATTACTAAAAATTGTTGGCTCTTGAAGACTCTTGAAGGCCTCATGCCTTTCCTCTGTCCAAAACTTCACTGCTTTTTTCCCTTCAGAACTCATAAATCCTATTGTTTCCCAAGAAAGAATACTGCTACAAGCACCATTTCCCTCTCTTCCCTTTTCCAAAACTAACCTCAGTTTTTATCCCTCCATTTCCCATGAAAAACCTTCATTTTCATTTTTTCCCTTTTTCCCTTCTTCAAAATCCCTTTGATAAGGTTCAAAGACTCTTTCTTTGCCTTATCGGAACCCCTTTAAACCGTTGAAAACCATTGAAAATCATTGAAAAATACATATTCTTGCATAAGGGTTTAAGCCCCTTTGGGCTAGGTCTCAACTACTCCCCCACCATATGCCCATGGTGCTAGAACCGAGCGCTAACCCTTCTTGACACTTATCGCATCGCAAAAAATCTAACTGCGCAAGTCTTTTCCGTGTTTCGAAAGTTCCGATGCGATTAGCCCTTTTATTCATAAGCCTCCGGTCTTATTATCTCCCATGTGCTCCGGCCCCGCAGTCGGGTGCCAAGTGAATTCGTAAATTAATGTTTTAAACCTTGTTTATATGTTAATTCATCGGTTTTTATTTTTCTGCCCGTGCAGAATTTAATTCATTCTGCACCGTCGATCTGATCTGCAGATCGACGGTGCAGAGTCCATCTCCATGGTGGTCCCCGCCATCCACTAACCAATTCCAAAACCGCGCGGTATTCATCGCACCGCCTTTGGGGCAAGGGCGATTTTTTCCCGATCGCCAACGATTCCATACGCTGGCTGACACGCGTCCTGGGCACTATTCATAAAACCGCCTTCCATCTCGCGTTAACGTTCGGACATGGACGCCGAGGGATATTGACATCCACCGTCTGATCTGGGGCGGGCCATCCAACGGCTTCGCTCACTGAAGATGCCCGACAGTTAACCTGGCTACGACGCGGCATTCAATAGATCTCTACCGTTGATCTGATCTGCAGATCGACGGCCCATATTCCATCGCCCTGATTCGATCACCCAGTCAACGTTTTCCACTTTGACTTCCCGTTTCCATTCCCGACCGTCGATCTCTATGCGATCGACGGCTCTGATTTAACAATTCTTCTGCCTTCTCCCAATCATTCCTGACTATTGGATGATGCCATCCAAAGGCCATGCTTCCTCCACATGCCTTCTGCATCAATAAACCTATATATGCAAGATTTTTTAATATTTGTTTGTATTTTGCAGGGTTTAAATGGTTTTCTCGCCATTTTTGAAGAAAATTCAAAGGTAAAGGATGACGATCTTCCTACCTTTGATTCACCAAATAAAATCATCATAGGGTGTTAAACACATGTTTTCATCAATCGTTCATGAGGCATTGATGCCATATCGCCCCTGCGCAGCCCTGTACATCAGCAAAAACCATAAATCGGGCAGAGTTAGAGAGTATCAGCGACGAAGACCAAAATTTATCAGAACAGAGGATGGAAGACATATTTCGTGGGGATCACAGCTAAGAATGTTTATCAAAAGCCTAATCCTCGATTTAAAACAAAGTTAAAGAAAATCTTAAAGTGTTTTGTCAACAGGAGTGCCTCCACTGCCACATCTAAGGCGAATTGATTCCTCCCAACTACTGAAATGCCACATGTGCCTCAAAGTATTCAATCAGAGGTCGAATTTATTGATCAGGATCAGATATTTGTCTCAAAATGCAGCCGAAGAGGAAACTCTGCCAAGGAAATTAATGATAAACATCTGTAGAGTTACTTCGACGCCACACAGAGCCTCAAAGGTCAACAAAAGTTCCCACCGAGCTTAAATATTTATGTAAATAATTTAATACAGAGGATATGTATGAAATTTTCTTCATTGAGCCCCTCAAAGGCCAAGAAGCCATTAAGTATGTATTAAATGTAAATTGGAGATCTTTTATCAGATCTCACCTCCTCATTATTCTATAAATACCTCTGTAGAAGATGAGAAACTGTTGGTTGATTAGGTTGCTGAACATTGTAATGTAATGGAGGTTGAGACTTCTATCTGTAAATAGTGTTCACTGGCCCTTGGAGCTCTGCTTGTGATAGATTAGTTAGGCTGAATAGTGAAGATGATTGATGAACTAAAACATTGGACCTGAGTACTGTAACTGGTTTGACATCAATAAACAAGCTGTTTCTTGGGATCCTGGTCTATATCACTGGTGAAGTGCCCCTTTCTTTGTTATTGTTTTCCTTCTATGTATGTCATATTGTTCAATGTTCTCTGATAAAGAACAACATTTATAGATTTAGGACCTGTTGTATATCAGTAACCTTCTCTAACTGAAAAGCTTTATCTCAATGTTTTCCTCCAATTTGTTTATTTAAGAATGATTTAATATAGTTTAAGCAGTTAGGAATGCTGGAGTTCCCTCATACTACTGTTTTCTTTAAACATTGTTCTTGAAAGTTATTTTCCTTATTTTCTTATTAAAGTTAGACTAGAAAAGTGATGGTTTTCCCTGTTTCTAGCTTCTTTTATCCAAAGGCAGATTCTAAAAGTTTCCCTTGGTGTTGACTGAAAGTAGACTAGGTTTAAAAGTACTTTATCTGACCTTAAGCTACACTTCGTCTTCTCTTATATGTTTTCATACTTTCTGAAGGTAATCATGTGGATTACTGGATTGTTTTTCAATTAAGCTGCTTTAATACAAGCCTGCCCAAGAAGTCAATGGTTAGCCCTGCACTTGGTTGGTTTTAAACAGTTACTTAAGAGGCTTTTCTTGTTTTGGACTGACTATAAATCCTTTGTGAAGTTATTATCAGTTTCCACCCTCCCAACACTTTATTGTTCCCATTCCATCATTACAATCTCAATAATCTTGTGATGTAGATGACTTGCCCCTTGGATCACTCTTGATGTTGTTGTTCAATTAAAGCCCTGTTATGACTCCATAGCCCAATGTACTAAAAACCAACGTTATATCTATCTTTTTAGCCTAGCTGTTCTATTCACTTGCAACTTCTCACCTTTGAAACTCTTTGCACTTAGGATTTTCCACCTCAAACAATATTCATGCTCAACCATCCAAAAAACAAAACAAACCCTTGGCCTTCATAACTAGCCTAATATCATTACCCAAAACTTCAAAGACAAATCCATCTTTGCACTTATTGGAGAGATCCCTCTCCGGATTCAGGAGGGCTAGATCCTAGAATCCCAAAGTTGGTTGAAACGATGTTGCTTCTGCAGTTTTAGTCTCACCAATTTGATAAAATTACAGATTCCTAAAATTTATGAAGACTCTGCTCGGGAGCTACTTCCCTTAAACAACTTCATAAAACTTGTGAGTAAAAGAATCCTTTTCAAGCACTACCAATAAATGGTAATCATGGTGAAACTTGTTTGAATCAGTGACAAACTAGGTAAACCCTAGGATTCTCATAAGACTTTATCTAAACCTTGAAAAATCAAGTGGCATAGCCATAAGTGTGGACTGTCTTTGTCTCATAACTGTAGAAAAGTTTTGAAACAGAGTTAGGACATTCTTAGAAACCACACAACTGAAAAGGAACTCAGAAAACACAAAAATATTTTAGATTGGTATCCAATAAACATGGTGGTGGACCATAAAACCTTTTACCTCCTTAGGAGCTAAAAACTGCCACTTGGTGACTCCACAATCCTTAGCAGACCTTAAGAATCCACTGGGAAGAACCCTCATCATTGTAACATTAGTCAAACTCAGTTAGAGAACTGTAGGATTGAAATCTCTGCAAACAGATCAGGTTAACCTTTCAAAGATTTTCATACCCGGTTGAACTTTTCTTGTTTATTTTGGGTCTGAAAAACAAAACATAGTGGCTCCTAGAAAGATTCATACTAGAGCCTATCTTGACCCTGATCCACCTGAATTAGTTGATAACCCAGAAAGTATCCTTAGGAAGTCTCCTAGGAATAAATTATCAACTATTTTCGGATCACCCTTGAGAACTAGTTCAGTCCCCAAAAATCTTGCAACTCTACAACAATCACAAGCTGACCTAGTAAATCCATTTAGAACTAGGTAATTTGATTATATAATCTAGCTAGACTCTGAGTCTTCACTTTCATCCTCGGAGACAAGTGAATATCTTGGTAGAAGAGAAACAACACCTCCTGATTTACATTTCCTTCACAACCTAGGTGTCTCTCATCCAAGATCAGCTCAACAATCTATTCATGTTCCATCCACTTCTACTCACCCTACATCCACTGTCCAAACCACTCCACTTCAGCCCACTTTCCCTTTTGTTAATCCACCTCTTGTAAATCCATCCCCACCACATATCATGGCAACATGGTATGCTCCCTTAGTCCTTCCTGCACCATTAGTCAATCTTCCACAGGACTATCAGTCCAAAATTCCATTATATGATGCTAGCAATGCTACAACTGCATCACAACATGTGGATAAGATGAATGACTACTTTGACAGAAATGAAATTGATGATGATTCTGTCAAGCTTAGATTATTTGCTCAAAGCTTTGGGGGAGAAGTAAGAAAATGGTTTAAAGGTTTAACCCCCCATAGTATTAATGATCTCCAAGCCTTCCATCAAAAATTATTAAACAAATGGGAAGTAAATAAAAACCCTCTCCAAGTCCTTTCTGACTACAAGAACCTCCATAGAAACACTAGGGAAAGTGTGCAGGCTTATTGCACCAGATTCAATAGTGTGTATAATGCACTTTCCCTAGAACTAAAACCTCCACAAGGCTCAGCTTTAAACAAGTTTCCTGAAGGGTTTGACTCTGACATGACCTATCAGCTGAGAGAGAGATATTTTGCAACTCTTGAAGATATGAAAAAAGGAACTCTTTCTGTGGAAGTCAACTTAATGGAGAAGAGAGCAAGAATGAAAACTGAAAAGAGAGTATCTCTTAGAGAGGAAGCCACACCTTCTACTTCCAACTCAAAGATGGAGAAAATGATGGAGGAGATGATGAAAGAGATGAGAATAATTAAGAGATCACAAGCAAGCCAAAATCAAACTGCTCCTCAAAGTAGAAATCAGAACCAGAATCAGAATTTTAGAAGGAACCAACCTCCAAACAGACCTAGGGAAGATGATCAATAGATCACTCCTCCCTTTCATCAAAACTATGTAAGTTAGATTGAGGAAATGGATGAGATAATAGAGGGAGATGATATCAACATGTTTGGGGTAGAGGATGATGACTTTGAGATTCATTATGATAGAAAACAAGGTCTATACACACCTTATGATGACAAAAGAGATGATGATGAAAATCATTATGATGACATGGAAAATGTCATCATAGAATCTCAAAAACAATATGACCTTAGAAGCAAAACCAGTCAACAAACCCCCAACAACAAAACCTCTGAAAAATATTCACAAAACAGCACTACAGCCAAGCCTAGAGTTGTCAAACAAAATAATAAAACAGTGGCTGTAAATTCTGGTAATGATAAAGAAAAAGACACTCAAAATAAAGAAAAACAGAGTGCAGACCTTAGTATTACTAACACTTCAGCTAGTACTCCTGTGAAAACAATTTTTTCAAGTGTAAATAAAACAAATCAGCAAGCTGATATTTCTGATAGAATGACAGCTAATAAGGCTGAAACCAACACTTTAAAGAGTCAAATTCCTTCCAGCCTGGAGCAGGAAATTTCAAAGATCAAAATCTCTGTTTCCTTGAATGAGTTAGCTACCCAACATGTATATAGAGCCCAAATTTTGAAGGCTTTGAACATTGAAGAAAATGAGGACATAGTCAATCTTAATGATGACCAACCAGAGCTGATTTTTGGTCCTAAGACTGAAGGTAGATATCAAGAGGGACCTGTTCCTCCCTTTTATGTAAGTTTAAACGTTCATGACAAAATTTTGCACAACACTATGCATGATTCTGAGGCTTCTCATAATTTAATGCCAAAAGATGTGATGGAGAGCCTGGGTCTAGAAATCACCAGACCTTATAAAGACCTTTACTCCTTTGACTCAAGTAGAGTAAATTTTTTAGGATTGATCAAAGACCTTTGTTGTAACTTAGCCCAAATTCCAGCCAAATGTTTAGTCATGGATATTGTTGTGGCTGATGTGCCCCCAAAATATGGAATGCTATTATCAATATCTTGGGGGGCTAAGTTACAAGGGACTATGCAAATGGACATGACCTATGCGACTATCCCTGTTTTCAATCAGAATATAAGACTATACAGGGAATCACATATGAAATACATTGTTACAAGTCAAGACAGACCACAAAACTCTCCTTTGTATTTTGTAAATGCAGGCCTTGATTCTTTTATTATGTTTAACGATGATATTCTTAGTGAACAAGTCACTTTAACAGGATTAATGGCTGATAGGGAGGAAGAGGAACACAACGCAAAAGTGTCAAAACAGTTTTCTGCATTTGAAGACAGTAGCAAACAAAATAAAGGACTTGAACTACAAATCATGTGTCCCGTGTTTCTAAACATTGACAGTCTAGAAAGCATCCCTAAAATAAATGAAAATCATGGGGAATCAAAACAAATACAACTAAGTGTTGAGATTCCACAACAAACCTTAAGCATGATAGTTGAAGAGGACAGTAACCAGGATGAAACCAAAAACAGTCCTCTGTGGAGTATGTATTTTGATGGGTCATGCACTAGAAACAATGCTGGTGCAGGTGTCTGGATTTCTAACACTGAAAACAACCACACAGAAAGAATTTCCCACAAATTAAACTTTCATTGTTCCAATAACATAGCAGAATATGAATCCCTTCTCTTAGGCTTACACCTATTGAAAAAGTTAGGAGCCGAGAAAATCAATGTGTATGGGGATTCAGAGTTAGTCATTAGGCAAGTCAATGGGGAGTATAACACCAATCATCCAAGACTTAGAGCCTACCGAAACAATGTCATGGACCTTTTGAAAACTTTTGAGGAGTCCAAATTGATTTTTGTCCCAAGAAAAAGAAATATTGTGGCCCACAATTTAGCCTTTGCAGCTAGAAATGCTTAATGTCATTTGAAACCAAAGACTGCACAACTCAGATAAAATTTAGACCAGTTGTGCCTGATAATGAGAAGTACTGGCAGGTGTTTGACAATGACAAACAAATAGAAGACTTCATGCAATTCAGAAATGAATTCGAACTACACAGTTCAGACTCAGATTATGATACAGACTGTAGTGAAGAAAATTTTCTTGGTGAAGAAGAACCATCCCCTGAGCCTGTCAATATCAACCTTCTAACTAAAAAACTTAGAAACAAAAAAAAATTGAATGCAGAGTTAGAAACAGAGGAGTTAGAAACTCTGCACTCTAAAGATGAAAGTTTGCCAAGCAGTCTAGCCCCTTTAGAAGAGTTGTTTGATTTTGATGATGTGGCCAAGAAGCCCAAGCTGGAACCTGTAGAGACTGAAGTGGAAGAGTGCAATATAGGCAGTGAACTTAAACAAAAAATGATTAAACTGTCTAAAACTTTGCCAAATCACATTAAACTCAAATACATAGAGTTGTTTAAATAATTTTCTGATGTTTTTGCATGGAGTTACGAAGATCTTAAATCCTATAACACTGAAATAATACAGCACAAAATTCCCCTCAAATAAAACCAAAAACCATTCAAACAGAAATTGCGCAGAATAAACCCTGTTCAGTTGCCTTTGGTTCAGAAGGAGATCATGAAAATGTATGATGTTGGTATTATTGTCCCTATTAGATATTCTGAGTGGGTATCTAATCTAGTGTCTATTAGGAAGAAAACTAGAGAAATCAGGCTTTGTATAGACTTTAGAGACTTAAACAAAGCTTCATTAAAAGACAACTACCCTTTACCAAAGATGGATCATATTTTACAAAGGGTGGTAGGGTCTAGAAGAATTTCTTTGCTGGATGGCTATGCAGGGTACAATCAGATATTAGTTCACCCTGCTGATCAATTAAAGACAACCTTTACTACACCATGGGGCACTTTCATGTATGTAAAGATGCCTTTTTGTCTAATGAATGTTGGAGCGACTTTTCAAAGAGCCATGGACATAGAATTCTCAAAGGAACTGGGCTTCTTCATCATTATCTATCTTGATGATGTTACTGTGTTTTCAACAACAGATGAAGAGCACTTAGAACATTTAAGAAAGGTTTTCGAGAAATGCAGAAAGTTTGGGATATCTTTAAACCCTAAGAGGACACTATTTGGTCTCCAAGAAGGTAAACTTCTTAGGCACATTATTTCTGAGGAGGGTATAAAGATAGATCCAAAGAGGATTGAGGAAATATTGCACATCTCTCATCCTCGGAACATCAAGGAGTTGCAATCTTTCATCGGAAAGATTAAGTTTTTGAGAAGGTTCATCCCCAAATTGGCTGAGCTCCTTAGGAATATCACAAACATGTTGAAGAAGGAGCAAGGGGTAAAATGGACCATGGAAGCAAAGACATCCTTTGAGCTAGTGAAACAAGCGTTGACCAAAACACTAGTTCTGATAAGTCCGGATTTTTCAAAGGATTTTTATATTTTTTCATTTGCATCAGAACATACCATAGTTGTTTTCCTTCTACAGAAAAATCCACAAGGAAAAGAGCAGCCTATCGCATTCTTTAGCAAGGCATTGAGGGATGCTCCTTTGAAGTATAACATTATGGAGAAACAAGCTTTTGCTTTGGTCAAAGCATTGAAAGACTTCAGAGTATACATTCTTCACTCACACATCATTGCCTTTGTCCCAAATTCAGTTGTGAAAGACATTCTAACACAGGACCCAGATGGTAAGAGAGGTAAGTGGATTTTTGTTATCCTTGAATATGATTTAGAGATAAAACCCACTAAAATCATCAAAGGCCAAAGTCTAGCTAGATTAATGGCTGAATCAAATTTTGAAGTTCTTGATATTAATATGATTAATGCTTTGGATGAACAAGAGGAAACCTCAACACCCATTGTTGAATACCATTTCATCAATTCCTCTTGGTATGCTGATATTGTTTATGTTTTGCTTAATTTGAATACACCTCCTAGTTTGACAAAAACAAAGGCAAGGTTTCTAAAGTTAAAAGCTGTAAACTATTGCATTATAGATAGATGCCTTTATTGGAAAAATGCTAGTGTTCTATTGCTTAAATGTTTGCCTGAGTTTGATGCAGATAAGGTTAAATACCAGTTCCATGAAGGAGAGTGTGGAGGTCATTTGTACTGGAAGACAACAACCAACAAAATTTTGAGGGCTGGTTTCTATTGGCCTAATCTTTTCCATGATGTGCAAAAAATGATCATAGCCTGTCATAAATGCCAAATTTTTGAAGGAAAAATAAAACTGTTACCCCTACCTCTGCATCCAATCACTGTTGAATCCCCTTTTCAACAGTGGGGACTTGACTTTATAGGAAAAATCCATCCACCATCTTCTACCCAACATAGATGGATTCTCACTTCCACAGACTATTTCACTAAGTGGATAGAAGCCATTCCTTGTAGGCAGGAAAATGATTTAGTTATCATAAAATTTATGGAGATTAACATTCTCTCCAGATTTGGTTGTCCTACTAAGATTATCACTGATAATGCAGCAGCATTTGGATCAAGGAAGATGGTTGAGTTCTGTCATAGATATCACATAACATTGGGGCATTCCACGGCCTATTACCCTCAAGGTAATGGACTTGCAGAATCCTCAAATAAAAGTTTAGTGAACATAATCAAGAAACTGTTGGAGGGCAACAAAAAGTCTTGGCACACAAAGCTAGTTCATGCACTTTGGGCTGACAGATTGACTTTGAAGAAATCTATTGGCATGTCACCTTTTCAGCTGGTGTATGGTACTGATGCAATTTTTCCAAACAACCTTGGTGTACCAGTAATGAAGTTAATTCAAGAGTTTCAAACTGAAGATAATGACATGATCAGAAGAATAAATCAAACCATCCATCTTCAGCAAACCAGAGAGGAAGTTTATAACAAAGCATTGCAGAAGCAGGACATCATTAAAAAGCTTTTTGACAGAAGAACAAAGGCCAGCAATTTCAAGATTGGGGACAAAGTTTTAAAATGGGACTCAAGAAGGGAAGAAAAGGGCAAGCATAGAAAATTTGGCAACTTATGGCTTGGCCCTTACTCTATTCACTCAGCTGCTGGTAACAATGCATTCTTCTTGCAGGAGTTGAATGGAGCAGAATTGTTTGGGGGTCCTTTCAATGGCAGGATGCTTAAGCATTACTTCTCTTAATAAATGCTATGTTTTGAAGCCTTTTTATATTTTTCATTATAAATATCTCATCCACCATTTCATTCAAAGTTAGAAAAATAAAAAATACAAAAACAAAGAAAGAAAGAAAAGAGGGCAGATTGTGAAAACAAAAAAGGTATAGCCCCATACCAAAAAAGAGAAACAATTCTAAAAGTGTGCAAGCTTAAATGCCACTCCTGAATAACACACTTCTAGTTATTCAAACAGCCTAAACTTGACTAATTAGCCTTAAATTTTCTGCTGATAGGATAGTGAATTCGATTTGCCAAACTGTTTAATCTTGGCTTATCAGTAGATAGATTAGGATAGAAATTAAAGGTTCAAACATGATCAAAATCTGAACCTAAGTTTCCAAAAAGAGATGACTCAAATCTATTTTATTTTCTGAGTCAAAAAACATGTAAATCTGGTTCTAATTAACTCAAAATATGAACTAGAGAACAAAGGAAAAACAGCTCAAACAAATTCAAAACAGAGTTGTGAAAAGAGAAGGCCATGATGAGAAACTTTCAGATCTTATGCCTTCCATTTTGATTTAATTTTCTGCAAAATAAATGTCTATGTGTAGCTTGTCTTTATGCCATGGACCAACATCAAGTTAGACTGTTCAATCCTGACTTGAGTGCTTTTCAATTTCTGTTGTAGAATTTAGAGAATAAAAATTTGTTGGATAGTTTAATCCCAACAGATAGTAGAATAGGTATAGAAGCATCTGAACCCAACTGTTTAATCTGAGTTCAGAGAGAAATAAGAAGTAGAAATAGATTAGTTTTCATGCTTTCAAAAGAATAAAATTTTGTAAGAGTTTTCCAATCCAAGTGCACTCTAATGAAGAAAAAATGTTAGATCAGTAGGATTGGGTAGGTAGAAAGTTTGTATTGACGAAGATCCATTGTTTTTATGACTGTTAATATGTTTTCAGAACACATCATCCACAGAAAGAAAGGCAGCCCAATGGATCAGGCACAAGTCAGCCTCCCAGAGAACACAATGGATGAGGTAACTAATCAACCTCCCAGAGAATGCAAGTCTAAAGTTCTTGATGCCTTCAAGAAGGCATCATCCCCAAGTGGAGCCACTATTAGCCACCTATAATATTTGTTATAGCAAAAGGTGGCTAAGAATTTTTGAGCCTTCAAGGAACAAATTTCATTACTAAAAATTGTTGGCTCTTGAAGACTCTTGAAGACCTCATGCCTTTCCTCTGTCCAAAACTTCACTGCTTTTTTTCCCTTCAGAACTCAGAAATCCTGTTGTTTCCCAAGAAAGAATACTGCTACAAGCACCATTTCCCTCTCTCCCCTCTTCCAAAACTAACCTCAGTTTTTATCCCTCCATTTCCCATGAAAAACCTTCATTTTCATTTTTTTCCCTTTTTCCCTTCTTCAAAATCCCTTTGATAAGGTTCAAAGACTCTTTCTTTTCCTTATCGAAACCCCTTTAAACCATTGAAAATCATTGAAAAATACATATTCTTGCATAAGGGTTTAAGCCCCTTTGGGCCAGGTCTCAACTACTCCCCCACCGTATGCCCATGGTGCTAGAACCAAGCGCTAACCCTTCCCGGCGCTTATCGCATCACAAAAAATATAACTGCGCAAGTCTTTGCTGTGTTTCGAAAGTTCCGATGCGATTAGCCATTTTCTTCATAAGCGTCTTGTCTTATTATCTCCCATGTGCCTTGGCCCCACAGTTAGGTAACAAGCCGATTCATAAATTAATGTTTTAAACCTTGTTTATATGTTAATTCGTCGGTTTTTATTTTTCTTCCCGTGCAGAATTTAATTCATTCTGCGCCATCGATCTGATCTGCAGATCGATGGTGCAGAGTCCATCTCCCTGGTGGTCCCCGCCATCCACTAACCAATTCCAAAACCGCGCGGTATTCATCGCACTGCCTTTGGGGCAAGGGCGGTTTTTTCCTGATCACCAGCGATTCCATACGCTGGCTGACACGCGTCCTAGACAATGTTCATAAAACCACCGTCCATCGCGCATTAACATTCGGATGTGGATGTCGAGCGATATTGACATCCACCATCTGATCTGGGGCGGGCCATCCAACAACTATCGCTCACCGAAGATGCCCGAAAGTTAACCGGGCTACGGCGCGGCATTTAATAGATCTCCGCCGTCGATCTAATCTGGAGATCAACGGCCCATATTCCATCGCCCTAATTCGATCGCCCAGTCAACGTTTTCCACTTTGACTTCCCGTTTCAATTCCCGACCGTCGATCTCTGCGCGATCGACGGCTCTGATTTAACAATTCTTCTACCTTCTCCCAATCAATCCTGACTGTTGGATGATGCCATCCAACGGCCACGCTTCCTCCACATGCCTTCTACAGCAATAAACCTATATATGCATGATTTTTTAATATTTGTTTGTATTTTGCAGGGTTTAAATGGTTTTCTCACCATTTTTGAAGAAAATTCGAAGGCAGAGGATGACGATCTTCCTGCCTTTGATTCACCAAATAAAATCATCACAGGGTGTTAAACACACATTTTCATCAATCGTTCATGAGGCATTGATGCCATATCGCCCCTGTGCAGCCCTGTACATCAGCAAAAACCATAAATCGGGCACAGTCAGAGAGTATTAGCGACGAAGACCAAAATTTATCAGAACAGAGGATGGAAGACATATTTCGTGGGGATCACAGCTAAGAATTTTTATCAAAAGCCTAATCCCCGATTTAAAACAAAGTTAAAGAAAATCTTAAAGTGTTTTGTCAACAGGAGCGCCTCCACCGCCACATCTGAGGCGAATTGATTCCTCCTAGCTACTGAAATGCCACATGTGCCTCAAAGTATTCAATCAAAGGCCGAATTTATTGATCAGGATCAGATATTTGTCTCAAAACGCATCCGAAGAGGAAACTCTACCAAGGAAATTAATGACAAACATCTGTAGAGTTACTTCGACGCCACACAGAGCCTCAAAGGTCAACAAAAGTTCCCATCGAGCTTAAATCTTTATGTAAATCATTTAATACAGAGGATATGTATGAAAGTTTCTTCATTGAGCCCCTCAAAGGCCAAGAAGCCATTAAGTCTGTATTAATTGTAAATTGGAGATCTTTTATCAGATCTCACCTCCTCATTCTTCTATAAATACCTTTGTAGAAGATGAGAAACTGTTGGTTGATTAGGTTTCTGAACATTGTAATGTAATCGAGCTTGAGACTTGTATCTGTAAATAGTGTTCACTGGCCCTTAGAGCTCTGCTTGTGATAGATTAGTTAGGCTGAATAGTGAAGATGATTGTTGAACTGAAACATTGGACCTGAGTACTGTAACTGGTTTGACATCAATAAACAAGCTGTTTCTTGGGATCCTGGTCTATATCACTGGTGAAGTGCCCCTTTCTTTGTTATTTTTTTCCTTCTATGTATGTCATATTGTTCACTATTCTCTGATAAAGAACAAAATTTATAGAGTTAGGACCTGTTGTATATCAGTAACCTTCTCTGACTGAAAAGCTTTATCTCAATGTTTTCCTCCAATTTGTTTATTTAAGAATGATTTAATACAGTTTAAGCAGTTAGGAATGTTGGAGTTCCCTCATCCTACTGTTTGCTTTAAACATTGTTCTTGAAAGTTATTTTCCTTATTTTCTTATTAAAGTTAGACTAGAAAAGTGATGGTTTTCCCTATTTCTAGCTTCTTTTCTCCAAAGGCAGATTCTGAAAGTTTCCCTTGGTGTTGACTGAAAGAAGACTAGGTTTAAAAGTACTTTATCTGACCTTAAGTTACACTCTGTCTTCTCTTATATGTTTTCATACTTTCTGAAGGTAATCATGCGGATTACTGGATTGTTTGTCAATTAAGCTACTTTAATACAAGCCTGCCCAAGAAGTCAATGGTTAGCCCTGCACTTGGTTGGTTTTAAACAGTTACTTAAGAGGCTTTTCTTGTTTTGGACTGACTATAAATCCTTTGTGAATTTATTATCAGTTTCCACCCTCCCAACACTTTATTGTTCCCATTCCATCATTACAATCTCAATAATATTGTGATGTAGATGACTTGCCCCTTGGATCACTCTTGATGTTGTTGTTCAATTAAAGCCCTGTTATGACTCCATAGCCCAATGTACTAAAAACCAGCGTTATATCTATCTTTTTAGCCTAGCTGTTCTATTCACTTGCAACTTCTCACCTTTGAAACTCTTTGCACTTAGGACTTTCCACCTCAAACAGTATTCATGCTCAACCATCCAAAAAATAAAACAAACCCTTGGCCTTCATAACTAGCCTAATATCATTACCCAAAAATTCAAAGACAAATCCATCTTTGCACTTATTGGAGAGATCCCTCTCCGGATTCAGGAGGGCTAGATTCTAGAATCCCAAAGTTGGTTGAAACGATGTTGCTTCTACAGTTTTAGTCTCACCAATCTGCTAAAATTATAGATTCCTAACAGAAGGCCTTGAATTCGCTATATGAGGGAAAATCATTCCAAAGAAAGATGTTGTTGGAGGCCCAAATGAGGTCATTCATGATAACCAAGGGAGAAGACATCGAGCATTTCCTCTTTAGATTGCAGTCAATCAAGGATCAGCTGAGTGCAACAGGTGCAACCATAGATGATGCAGTGATAGTGAGGACTGCCCTCAATGCAGTCACGGATGAGTGGGAAACCTTTGTCCAAAGTATCTTGGGCAGAGTGGACCTCCCAGATTGGGACAGCTTGTGGTCAATCCTGCGGCAAGAAGAACTACACAGATTTACCAAGAAGTAGCACAACCCTGGGATGAGAAAAGTAAAGAAGGAAGAGGAGGAAGATGCAACCTTGGCATCGAAGAAGCAGCCGAAGAAGAAGAAGGATATTTCTAAGATCAAGTGCTTCCAGTGTGGTGAAATGGGACATTTTGCCAACCATTTTCCAGAAAAGAAGAAGGACAAGGAAGCATCTTCTTCCAAGCAATGGTGGCAGATGATGGGTCCGAAGATGATGTAGCCATGAGTGCTCATGAACCACAGAGGTGGGGTGACATGGACACGTAGAGGAGCTACGTGGAAGTAAGGCGGGATCCTTGAGAAACTCATCTCTTGGATCACAAGAGAGCTACGATAGCCTTAAGATAGTAGCGGGACAAGTGGAGCAGTGGGTGCATAGATCACAGATGAGGCATAAGCAGAGGTAGATCTAGAGGCTGGGAGGAGTAGCACAGTGCATAGCAGCAACAACGTAGAAGCAGTAGCAGCGCAGAGGCTGATGTGACTTCAGCAGCGTAGTGCAGTACTGCTTAAG
Organism: Pinus albicaulis; assembly: GCA_034641835.2. Classification (NCBI taxonomy): domain Eukaryota; kingdom Viridiplantae; phylum Streptophyta; class Pinopsida; order Pinales; family Pinaceae; genus Pinus; species Pinus albicaulis. The sequence continues at coordinate 80,284 of JAXQQM020078716.1, forward strand.
TAGTGCAGAGATGCAGTAGCATAGAGAGCTTCATAGGGACAACGCAGTGCAGCAACAGCGTGATAGATTTCAGCACAAGGAGATGATGTGACTTCAGTAGTGCAGAGGGAGTCTGATTACGCAGGCAGAGCTGTAGCTGTGCATCATTCTTTAGATTCCAACATAGATCTGTAGCCCATGGGGCTTCAGTGATGATGATGCCACCCATCTAACTTGTCTGTCAAAGATTGGACAGGAGGTTCAGTTGTTTCTTCAACAACTGAAGTTGCAGTGAAGCAGATCAGTAGTGGAAGTGCTATGAGCAGCATAGATGCATCATATTGAGAGGGAGATGTAGTACAATGGTTGCAGTGGCAGTGGCAGAGTCATGGGCAGCAATACAGAATGGCAGCAACAGTGCAGAGTTGAGTGGAAGGAGGCCAAGCTTTAGCAGCACAGAACCAGTTCCCAAAATCATGTAATGCATAAGTGTGATATATTGCTAGAGCACACCCTTGATGCTAAGAGGGAGTGTTGAGATTTTGTGTATTTGGGGTAGCATCAGTTGTGCTCTAGGTCCCAAATTTTGAGGAAGGACTAGAGTTCACCTGATCTACAAGACCTGGAAATGGATTTGGGAAATTTCATCTGGTTTAGGAGATATTAAATTAATTAATTATTTTAATATATTTCCTAAGTTAAAAATTAGGAAAATAAAATAATTAAAGTGAATTTAATTAAACATGTGATGAAATTATCTTAAGTCACACGAATCAAGCTTTCTTTTAATCTTAGCCATTGATTAAAGAATTAATCTTGGTCATTGATTTGTCAATGAGAAAAGTATAAAGGAAAGGTTTGGGGTCATTTGTAAGACACACAGGGGCAAAGCATTGAAGCTAAACTGAGATTCTAGGGCGGGGTTGCTAAGAATTATCAAGTGTTTCAGTTGCAGAGAAGGGAATTTAGACCAAGGGGATGATCTAATCCCAAGGTTTAGAATACACAAGAAGCAGAGAAGAGATCAGGAGAGACAGTGCATAGGAAGGCAGTAGCAACAGTAGCAGCAAGGACAGCGTGATTTTTAGGAAACCCTCCAGGGGTTACGTAGAGACCCTTCAAGGGTAGCGTAGTGACTGCGTCACCCATTTTGGGGTAACGCAGTCCCTTCCAGTGACAACGTTGAGCATTTGGAGGCCTTCAGAGGCTGACGCAGTGTCTTTCAGAGGAAAATTTGGGGTTTCTAGGCCTAGATTTGGCTGAGTTCTGTAAATCCTGTTTGAGGGTGTGGATCAGTCAGTATTGTTGGTCTTAGATCAGCGAGGTGCTGCAGACATAGAGTTTCTTCTGTAGGTTTTTCCAGATATGGAACACAGAGTTGTGTATTCAGAAATATTCTTAATAATAGAGCCCTCCAGCAGCTAGAGACTGGTTTTCCCACATTGGATTTTTCCGAGGACAGTTTGTCCAGAAATAACTGCGTCACTTTGTCTATGTGTGCATGTGCTTATTCTAGATCTGAATTGTTAGAGGTCTGTTATGTTTTTTTTCTTTGATGTCAACTTGAATTTATTTAGTTGATAACTTGTATAAGTAGGAGAAGCTTAACCGGATTAACAGAAATAATTTCTGCATATGAATTAAAATTCGGAAATTTTTACATTCAACACTTTAGCTTTGATTCCATGTTGAGAATTTAGAGGGCTAGTGATTAGTTCAAAATTCTCTTCTTGATAATTATTGTGAGGTTACTTAAATTACTTATGTCTTCCCTTTGTTAGCTTATTAAATCTTTCATCAAGTCAATTATCAAAAGACACAAGACACAAGAATTAGGCTCCTAGAGCTAGGGCAAAACCTCTCCTTATTGGAGAGGAAGACCCATGAGAAATTCTTCTTATATATTTTCAGATGACAAGTACCATGACCCAGAATTAGACCCTTGACCTATGTATGCATCCAAGACTTTGTCCTTAATTCTTTGATGTCCTTCAATGTTGATCCTTCTTTCCTTCACCAACTTGCATTGTTTTGAACCATCACTTAAAACCTCAGTTACTGGAGATATATATAAGTTGTAGTTGGGAAAGTAAATCACATATTTACTTTCCTACTTTCTCCCACTATCTGATCGATTCTTCTTAGACCACTGTCTTTGTAGACCATTGTCCCAACTCTACATGAACTGGAGATGAATACCAATATCACCTTTTATCGGTAGCTTCACTTTAGGATAGTCCACAAATCATCTTTAGACAAGTCGACACTTCAATACTGCTCTTGAACTGACCTTGTCACATTGTAATTTCCTGAGGATAATCAGCACTTACTTTGATACACAGTCTGCACTTCTTTTCAGTAGACCGCAACACCTTTTATACTAAGATACCACAAGGAAGTATGTATCTTAACCAATCTGAAACTCATCCAAAATACACACTGAAGTTGGTCCAAAATCCACACTGAAACTCATTCATAAATTCTGCACTGAAGCTCAAAGATGACCAAAAATCTGTGTGCAAATGATCCACAAAACTGGAGTATATATAGAGACAGTTTCATTGTCTTTAGGTCAACCATACCTTTTATTTGAAGGTCGGCTTGTCTAGCTGTTGGAAGGCCGACTTTAACAAATCTTGATATCTTATCTTTCAGCATATATTTGAGGGCTGACATAAGCTATTCTTCCATGGTTTCTTGGAAAAGATCTTGGAGCATTTAGACTAGATTCTTCATACATACGACACCTAATTATCTTTATTCCTAGAAGACAAAAACCCTAATAGACATTAAGAAGAAGTATATTTAGCCTATAATAAAATCTTTCTCATGAAACCCATGAAGCAAGTACAACAAATATACATTTTATTATCTTTGTCTTCTTCTTTACATGAATGCATAATTACATAGTCAATATGAATACCGATCCTAGTTACACTTTTCAACACTTATATCTCTAATTGTTTGAATAAAAGAACCTTAAAAGGTTCTCTGGAAAACCCTAACCTAAGGGCATGTTAATAATGTGTGAAACCTTAAACCTACTTTGGGTTATAAATGAAGAAATTTCTATACTCATTAATATATTGATAATGTCATGTTTGGGGTTTTGATATGATCATGAAAGCCATAATTTATTAGGGTTGAAATGATGTTGTTTGAAATCCTGAACCTTTGAATTTGTGATATAATAAGGGGTTTCTTTGATATGAACCGAATCCCTAGGTTTTGGTTAGGTCTACAAGAAAAATCCTTGTTATTTACTTAAAGTCCTATGAATGAAACCCTAGGTATGTGTTCATTTGGTTGAAACCCTAGCTTTGTCTAGGTCGTTATATGTCTAATGTATTAATATTGTCTGACATATGATATGCTTATGCATGATGGTAATATCTTAGATATGTGTTTTGACCAAATTTCTAATGGTCATAAGTCCTAGGGTTTGGAAACAAGCCCTAGTCAAAAATTTTAGGATGATGTTTGGGAAATCTAGGGTTTTACAACTAAACCCTAGTAGTAGTCAAATTCTCTAGTATGTATAACATTCTAGAATCTATCTAGTGATTGTTGATAATTTGTAAATGGACAATTTAGGGTTTACATGGAGCCCTAGTAGAAGCTATTCATGTTGTGATTGTTTTGATTGAGTGAAATCTAGGGTTTACATAAAACCATAATGGAAAGTCTATCATATGACTTCTGAAAGATATTAGATACCTTTATTTTATTTTGGCTTATTTCTAGGGATCGCTATATGAAAAAAGTAATCTTATGTCATCTTAATTGAGTTGCTGATGTAATTTAGAATTTGTAACAAACTTGAGCTAGAAGTTGAAGTATTGAAGTATAGTCTATTGTTGATTATATTTGTAAAGTATAAATGCTTCCACTACCATAAGATTTAATTATGACTAACTTCATGCTTCTATAGATTTGGTTGTACTTGTTATCTAATTTGTGCAGGTAAATCATATTCAAATTAGTTTAGATGTCCGTAAGAGAAGTTGATATGATAAGCATGATGAGAAGGATGGAAGCCATGGCAGATTCTCCAATACCGATGGAAGAAGTTAATCTCTGTACATTAAGATGGAGCTTGGATAAAAATAATCTCCTTGGTTAAGAGGGAGGGCATGAAATATGTTTTTATTGGACAATACATTTTGAATGATATGTTGCTACATGTAAAGTAGGAAAAGGAATATTCTCTCAAAGATTCGACTGATAGTCCTATTGAGACTAGTTGAAAAGAAACATCGAAACCTCAAAGATTTATTTTGATTATATATTTGAAAGTGTATTGTTGATTGGGGTTGTGGTTATACAGGTGAATATCTCAACGGTTTGATAGCATGTTGATTTTCGATCAATTTGATCGGGAGAGAATTGTTGTTGAGGCTTTGTGAGTGAAGCATTGCCTGGAAAGACATCGGGTCGACACTTTGTTTTGATGTTTGGTAGGGAAGGTGGCATCGATTGGATGTGCACCTAGTTCCCTGGGTTGATGGTTAGTAAGTAATCCTGATGGTACCTATAAATGTTGAAAGATTAGTCCATTTTAGTCCCACTTGGATAGATTTCCTTGGTCAGGAATCTAGTCCATGGTATTGCGGTGGCTAAACTATTGAGAGACCAATGGATATATTTCCTTGATCAAGAATATATTCCATGGCATTGAGGTTCCTAAAATTCTTCATAGTTCACATAGTTGATATCTTCCTTATACTTGTATATTATGAATACCTCCCTAGTTAAAAGGGAGTGTTGAAGATTGTAACTAGGTTCAGTCTTCATAAATTATATTTGAGTCAATATTTAATGTACTTGTCAAAGAATAAATAAAATAATTTTATATTATCATTAAATTGCATATTAAAGCATGGGTTTCATGCTTGGGTCATATTTTTTTAGGTCAAATTCCCCATTTAGGAATTCTAAGTTTTATTCTAGTCATTACATATTTATATTGACCCATATTGGGCTTTTAAATAATGTAATTAGGTTTAATGTTGAGTCAAATATGATTTCTGAAGCCTCCACACCAAGTCGGCCTTAATGTGATCAAGTCGGCCTCAACCCAGGAATTCGAACTTATCACAAGCCTATTTATACAAGCAGATCGAACTCATTTGGAGCACTCACTCTCACATCCAGAAATTCGATATCTACTGCTGCATAAGGGGAAACTTTGTGAAGTCAAGAAAGGGTTCAAAATGAGTGCAAGTTTGGACAAGCTGAAGGATTGAAGTAAAATCAAAATTTTGGTCCCTCTCTCTCTCTCTCTCTCACACACACATGCCCTATATTGGAAGTTTTATCACTCGGATTTTCCTTGAAGTTGTTAGAAGAGGAAAGGGGTCCGAGGTAACCATAAACCAATCTTTTAGGTACAGAATCTAGCCAATCTGTACCCAGAGAGGGCTCTCTCTATAAAATTTAGCTTTGTTTTGCAAGGTATTAGGCTAGTTATAAAGTCCAGGGGTTTTGTTTGAATTTAGGTTGATGGAATTCTTTAGCTGAGATTAAGATCAAATAGTTTCAGTCCATTGGGCTAATGGAGTCAAAGGATTTTCAGCACTGGCTTAAGTTTTTTAACAAAAGATGGTTTATCAGGGCAAGATAATCAAACTAGAAACAATTATAGATCTAAAGTGAATGGAATGGAATTCAAACGGGTGAAAGGCAATAAATAATCTTTCAAGATATTCAAGAGAAGAGAAATAGATTGATTATCAATAAAGAGTAGTTAAGTATTTACCAATAAAGATGTATGAACTAGACAAACAGGAGCAATTAAGAATTCGTTGTTTAAACCAGTTTAGAAGAAAACATTTAGAATAATAACGACTGAAATAAGATTACACCTAAGTACTTTCTGATTTAATCTTTTTCGTTAAATATCAAGATAATGAAACACAAATGATATTGTAAACAAATATTAAACTTCAAAACATGAGATAGAAATGACTTATTGATCCTTCATTTGACGCATGAATCCTGAGAAAAGTCTTCTGCCTCAATTCCTTGTCCAGTTTTGCCACGAAAAGTTTCTCCAAAGCTCTTTATTCGAAAATATTCAATGTTACATCAGAGTATAAGAATCCAGCCTCAATAATCTGTTTGAGGGCTCATTTATACAAAAAATCATACAAAATATCTCTTAACAAAACGAGATATAATCTAAGATGACTCACAAATAAGTTACAATAAAAATAGAGACAAATGGTCTCGTAGATAAGACAAAGAGCAACTGATGATGTGCTGTTTCCTCCTTTTGAGAATGTGCTGGAGGCAGGACCTATATTTTGGCTCATTGTTGTCCTCTTCAGTAATTTTTTTCTAACTGCCTTGCTTCACTGATACTCTTTGTTCTTACTGATACACTTTTAACTGAATCGATACTCTTTGATCTTTGTTTATCCCTTTATCCTTTATAATGTAGTAAATAGGCAAAATTTCATGTAAGGATAAATTTTACAAAAGTTCCAACAGATCTTCCCACCATTTATCTTCTGCTATTCTGGTCCGTTGAAGCTTCCTCAAAGTTTCGTCAACCTCGATATATCTGAAGAAATTAGGCTGATTTGGAAATAAATGTTTTACTTCATGTTCAAGATAAAACAAATTCTCTAATCTGTCATGAAGATTCCTTCCTGTAGGTAATGTTGCTTCTGATGAAATGGTTGAGGAACTGGCTTGATTATGGGCATGTTTGTCCAATTTCTCAACATAACTTTCCAGGTCCATTATTTTATCTTCTGAAACCATAGGGTTGGGCAACCCTTTATTCAATAAAACATCAAACCTTTCTCTGAAAGCAATGATTTCTCCTTGCATGTCAAAGCACCTTCGTTCTAAATTTTGCATAAGAGTTCTTTTAGTAAAAACTTTTTTTATCTCCAAGATTGTTCCAGTTCTGTCCTGTATACCCTGATCTGCAATTTGTTGTCTGGTTTGGGTGTTTAGAAATTGTATGAGTTGATTGGCTTCCTTGGGCCTATTTCCTAATTCTTCTCGTGTATTTTCAACTTCATCCAGAGCTACTTTGACCAAATCATTATGCTCGTATATTATCTGAATTGAAGACCAGATATCTTTTATTAACTGCATAATATTATCCCAAAGAATGCCATTTATTTCTCTTAAAGGTTTCTCCAATGTGAGATCCTTTTCCAAAGATTTAACCAATTTTTCCAAATTTTTGACTTCCCTTGTTTTGTCAGCAACAGTCATTTTTGAAACATCATATTTCTGTTCCAAATTAATAAGCTGTAACTTTGTGTGCTGAAGTTTTGTTACTCGAAGTTTCAAGTCATTCATTGACTTTATTAGTTCTTCTGTACTCAGATTTGAAGTATTTACCTGTGATGGCTCTGTTGGTTGACCTGTTGGCTGACTTGTTGGCTGAATTGTTGTACCTGTGATAACCTCTGCTGTAGATATTGGAACACTGGACTGCTTGTTCAAGCTCTTTTTCTGTTTCAGTCAGTTGCTCATTCAGTCTCAAAAGCAAGTCCATCATTTCTTCTTCAGAATTCTTCTTTATTACTTCTTCAGTTTGAGGATGTCTTGAAGCTGGCAATTTCAACTGCTTTCTCAAAGCTGTAATGTCATCATCTTTTTTCTTGATTAGAGCTTCTATACCTTTGACATCCTTTGGATTGTCACCTAATCGAATAATTGTTTCCTCCAATGTTTTTATCCTGTTGTCTTTGGCTTGAGAAGAAGCCTTTTCAAGCTGCAATTGTGTACTAGTGTTCTCCAAAGAATCCTGTAACCTGTGAGCTGCCATTGCCTTATCATTCAAAGTAGAATAGATCATTTCACCAGTCTTCTTATGTAACTCAATCTGATCTAAAGGATGAATATCCTTTGCTAAGACTTCAAAATTTGTTCTGATATAATCTGCAGCTGTTTGAGGTTGCTGCACTTTGGGTTTGAAGTGACTCATTATCATTTTTCCTTGATGAATGTCATAAGCTGACATCAATCTTTCTTGATTCTTAGGAGCCATCTTCAAATATTGATTATAAACCTAGATTCTTAAAGGATCGTTCCTGGCTTTTATATTGATAAATGTCTTCTTTATATCTCCTGCATCTTTAACTGGTGTTTTGAAAGAAGATATTTCAACACTCTGTTGCTTTTGTAGCCCTTTCCTTTGTGAGGTAGTGGATACTCCACTGACTGTACCTGTTTGTTGGCTGCCCAATTGTTCTTGTCCTTGACTATCAAGGATTTCATCAATAGATTCTACTTCTGGAGGAGTATTCAATTTCTGTCTCTTGGCCTAAGGGTGTTGTGAAGATCCAGTGAGAGGGGTAGCAGCTTCAGCATCCCTCTTTTTTCCCTTTTCTATATTTAATGGAGTCTGCAAAATTGACATTTCTACTAGATTGGTTTGAACAGAAGAAACTTGTACTTGATCTTGTCCCTTGGAAGCTTGAGGTTGTTCTGTCATAGTGAATGTTTCTTTAACTTGTATATCAACCTCTTTCTCTTTTCCCTTATATGATACTGCAATGTTTTCTTGTAACTTCTGCTGAAAAATTCCAACTGAGGAAGGACCAACCTCTGATCTTGGTACCTGTGCAAAAGAGTCTAGGTCAAGCATATTTTCAAGGTCTTTCATAATATTTTCTATATTTACGTGCTCACTATCCTGCTCTATCAATGTTCCTTCTATCCATTCATCTATATTAGCATATTTTTCAATCTCTGGGATTCCTTGATGCATGTATGGTGCTGATTTATTTTTCATTCTTTTATCACAAATGAAGCTGAATCGATCATAACGTACCCAATAGAAACTCTTTTGTAATCTGAAACGGTCTTCTAATATCTTTTCAGCTTCTTCCCCTGCATCCCTAGAGTTACAAATAAAGGGACCTAATTGACTTTTGATCTGGAGTTGAGCCTTCTTCTTTGCATTACAAAAATGAATTATATCAGAGTTGTTCATTTGCCTGAAATACTCTAATGCAAAGAGTCTCATGGGGACATACTTTGGAAATTTGAATGGACATAATTCACATCCATATATTCTGACTTCTGTGTGATTTTGGTATAAGTACCAATCACCAACTTTGTACTGTTTTGAGAGCTGTAAATTTTTCTTGATTTCATTGCCGAGTCTTGGAGGAGGAACTCCTGTCAACAAGGTGGTTGCAGGGTGTACAAAAATATCGATTAACTCATTATAGGAATAGGGAGAATCTCGAGAACTATGAGTGATGGCTGACCAAAATATAACAGACCTAGAATTCCCTTGGGCATCAAGCTTTTTGATATAGAAAGGGAAATTTTATGACTGGTAATAGAGCATGAGATGGTAAATGTCAGAAGAATACTTGAACACTTTCTCATTCTCTAATCTCATGAATTGATCATGGATTTTGTCTGCAATGTAGGATGCAAAGTCATACTTGACAACGGGAGGCTGTCCAGGGGTAAAAATAGACAATAAGACTAGAATTAAATGGTCAACATATTCACTAGTATTAAAGCCCATTATAAAGGATATCATGTCCAAAACAAGTCTACCCTCCTCAGTGAAAAAATCATACCCATAAGGGGGAGGGCCTTTAGGCTGATGATCAGGCAACATAAAGGTCTGACAGATGCGGCTTAACTCTTCATGGGATAGTTTGGTAGATTTCTCAAGTAATTCTCCCATGGACAGGGGAGTGAGGGCTTGATCAGGTTGAAAATGTAGCATCTCATTTATAGACTGAGAAGTAATGGGAAAAAGGACATTTTGACTTGGAGATAAGACTGCTCGTTGAGTGGGATCATAGTTTGCATGACAGTAATGGATTATCTCAGGGAAAATATGGACAGAGGGAAAGAGGTACCTGGGAAGATTAGATTCCCATAACCCAATCAAATCCAAGCCATTCAAATAATTATCTCTGCAGCGACAAAAAAATCGAAGAGGACTATCACTAAAAACCAGATCTTTAATTTGGAAATCTATGTCGACTAATGATAAATAATCCAAGTCTCTGTGAGGGGCATTCAATGGGGTGACATTTAAAGCCAAGGGAATCTCCATTTCTGGTTCTTGTGGATTCAGAAATGAATTGTGGGATTTTTGAAGAAATGGGCACAATCTCAGGTTTTGGGGATTCAATTGCGGTTTTGGGAACTCAGGGAGACCAATTTAGAATCCTGTTTGAGTTTTCTATATAGAGTTCTTTAAACAAAAACCAAGATTCTAACGGAGTTCAGTGGAAATTAGGGTAAATAACTGTTTTTGGGAATGTACAGTAATTTGGACAGGTACTGGTTGAGGTGGACGAACTCTGGATTTCTGGTATGCAATAGTCCTCAACAAAGTATAGTTAAGGGCGCTTGACAGTTGATTTTTTGAAATTCTTTGCATGGAGGGTGAAGTCGTTTTCTATGTACAAAATGATGAAAAAGACGCGGGTTTTTGTTTTATTGGCAAAGTCAAAAAGGGTGGCGAATTTTTTATTATTTTAATAAATGACGTCAGTATGTACGACAGACGAGTCACGGGGGGGGGGAGGTGGTAAGCGGTTTATTCCGCGCCGCTTTTGAGGGAAGGCGGTATTGAGCGGATGGGCAGCGATTCCACAGAACGAATGACACGTGGCCATGGTACTATTTGAAAACCACCGTCATTTCGCGCATTATTGTTCGGATCAGGGATGGCCAGCGGAATTATCAACAGCCGTTGATTTTGAACGGGTCGATCGGGTTGACGGGACAGGAAGATGACGGGGTTTTAATGGCGCAGGCCTGACGCATTTTATTATTGATTAATCACAGCGGGAGCGTTTTGATTGGCGGATTTAGGTTCTTAATTAATCGTGAGGATTAATTAATTCCTTTGTTTAAAAAGCGGAAGCATGATCGGGCGAGGGAAAAATATACATAGAAATGGGTTATTTCGAAGTTTTATTTTGAATTAAACTTCGGATTTATTTTTGTTTAAAAGACATATATTATATGTTTTAACGTTTTTTCATATTTTTATTATATGATAATTGAATTAGATTAATCCAATTACCATAGGGGCGAGATTAACATATAATGATATATTTTAACCAAAGGGGGTATAAAGTGGGTTTTTTATTTGAACGAGTGAGGAATAAATACTTTGGTTAAAATCATAATACATGGGTTTTTGGGATATTATATAAAACGAATTACATCTAATAGGAGAAGGTCATTTCTATAAGGAGTTAATAAATAAAATCAATGTTAATATGACAAGGGGACAAGATAAACTTCAAAATACATTAATATAGTTAAGAAAGTGAAGTTTTTGGAAGCAAATTGTATTATAATCACTTCATCACTTAAAATTAGGATAAAATGTGATTTTGAGGGTTTTTTATGAAGTATCTCATGATTTTCCTAAGTAAAATGGGATTTTACTTAGGAAAAGATTTTTGGGAGTTGAATAAATGTTAAGTACTTAGGCTTTTCCAATTATTAGGCTGAGGGTCCGGTCCCTCCAAAAGTCAAGGAAATGCCTTGAGCCCCTTTAATCTTCAAATACCTTAGTGCCTAGGGAAATTAGTGAATTTTTTAGGGAAAAATGAAGGGGGAGTTAATAATCTGGACTTTGCTCTGCTGTGAACTTTTTCCAATGTAGTATCTTCCTTTGCACTTGTGATGAAAGTAAAAAAAACACATTTAGAACCATCATTCATCACATGTAATTCTGCAACAACATCTACCTACCCTACCTACTTTACTCTACCATTTTTTTCTTCTTTATTAGGGTGCACTTAGATTGGCAAACCCTTATCACACTTTTTCTTTTACATATGGAAATCTATCTAGTTCTAACCTTATTGCATCCAAGGGCTCAGATTAAACTGTTGAGCACATTTTATTAACTCTACCTATCTACTTATCTGCCAAGATTAAACTGTTTGGCCATATATTTATTCTCTATTCTACAACATGAAATTGAAAAATGAATGAGTCAAGTTTAAACAGTTTGACTCTTCTTAAATTATGGCAAAAGTTTGACAAGCTGCACACAATAGCTTATTACAGAAAATGAAATAGTAGTGGCATTTAGATTTGCACACTTTCCTGGTCTATTTTTGTTTGGGGTTCATTTCTTTCACTTTTTTTACCATTTTATTCTTTTCACCCTTTGATTTTTCTTTTAGGGTATACCCTCTTTACATTTTTTAAATTTTTTTATTTTTTGAATAATATGGAAAACCTTTGCAACAAAAAGGTATGAACATATTACATAGCTCATCAAGTCAATCATGAAATATGACACCTATTGGTATAGGACTGTAACACTGGCTCCACTTGGGGGTGGCTTTTTCCTTATGAAAAGTCAAGAACAGCAGGTCAGTTGGTCTCAAAGTAATTATGACTTAACCATGGAATCTTCTTCTGCTTGTTGCTTTATTATATATATGATATTAAAACTTCTGAAGCTTAGGGCCTTCTCTTCGGGCTTCAACTCCAATAGGTCACTATCCACTCCAAACTAATGCATTACAAAAGATATATTATGTACATGTTAAAGAATCAGAACATCCTAGTAAATAGGATCAAAGTAGTGTTTTAACATTTGACCATTGACTGGTCCTTCCTCAGCTTCTGAACCATCCAAATTCTTCAAAAAATATGTGTTATTTCCCTGTAAGGCATGAATGATGTAAGGTCCTTTCCATAAGAAATCAAATTTCCCATGTTTCCCTTTATCTTCCCTTCTGGAATCCCATCTTAAAACTTTGTCTTCCAGTTGAAAATATTCTGCTTTGGTCCTTTTGTCAAACATCTTCTTTAATTTTTCCTGTAAAACTTGGGATCATTGATACACTTCTTCTCTGGTCTACTGCAATTGAATTGTTTGATTTATTCTTCTCTGAATATCATTTGGTTCTACTTGAGCCTCCTGAAGTAACTTCATTACAGGAACTCCTAAAGATGATGGAAATCTAGCCTCAATACCATAAACTAATTCATATGGACTGGTCCCAATTGATTTTTTGGTAGTAAGTCTGTCTGCCCACAATGCATTGGTAAGTTTCTTATGCCAATTCTTCTTATTTTCTTCCAATAATTTTTTAATGATATTAATGAGACTTTTATTGGAAGACTCAGCCAGTCCATTACCCTGATGATAATAGGCTGTGGAATGGCCTAAAGAGATGTGATATTTATTGTAGAAACTAATCATTTTCTTAGACTTGAAAGCAGCAACATTATCAGTTATAATTTTCTCAAGACAGCCAAATCTTGATAGTATATTGGTTTCAAAGAATCCTATGATTACAGAACCATTGGCTTGTCTGGATGGGATTGCTTCAATCCATTTAGTAAAGTAATCTGTGGCAGTGAGGATCCATCTGTGTTGGCCAGAAGAAGGAGGATGGATTTCTCCAATAAAATCCAGGCCCCATTGTTGAAAGGGTTTCTCGGTGGAAATTGGTTTCAATGGTAAAGGTAATAATTTTCTCTTGCCTTCAAAGATCTGACACTTATGGCAAGCAGTTACAAATTTCTTTACATCTGAAAACAAGTTTGGCCAATAAAAACCAGCCCTTAAGATCTTATCTGCAGTTGACTTCCAGTAGAGGTGTCCACCACAATCTCCTGCATGGAATTCATTGAGAACCTTGTCAGCTTCATCTTTTAATAAACAATTTAATAGAATTCCATCATGATTCTTCCAAAAGAGAACATTATCTAAAATACAATACTTTAAAGATGTCATTTTCAAAAACCTTTGTTTCGTTTTGGATAACCCTGGAGGAGCTTGCAGGTTTAACAAAACATAAATGATATCAGCATACCAAGATGAGTCTAAAAAGGCCTGACTGATTTGTGGAGTCGTCATCTCCTGTTCGTCATCCAGTTCATTAATATTCAGGGCTTGGCAATTTGTTTCAGTCATGAGTTGAGCCAAACCTTGTCCTTTTATGAGTTTTGTAGGTCTTATTTCAATATCATATTCTAATATGGTAGCTATCCATTTACCTCTTTTGCCTTCAATTCCATCTTGAGTTAATATGTCTTTAACGACAGCATTAGGTACATAAGCTATCACATGAGAATACAATATATAAATTCTGAAATCTTTAATTGCTTTCACAAGTGCAAAAGCTTGTTTCTCCATGATGTTGTATTTTAATGATGCATCTCTAAGTGCTTTACTAAAAAAGGCTATAGGTTTTTCACATCCTTGATCATCCTTTTGTAATAAAACAACTGCAACTGTATGCTCAAAAGCAAATGAAAAAATTATGAAATATCAATCAAATTTTGGACTGGTAAGAACTGGTGTTCTGGTCAAAGCCATTTTGATTTCTTCAAATGATTGCTTAGCTTCTACTGTCCACTTAATACTTGAATCATTTCTTAACATGTTAGTAAGAAGTCTAAATAATTCAGCTAAACTAGAAATGAATCTTCTCAAAAAATTGATCTTTCCTATGAAAGCTTGAAGTTCTTTAATATTCCTGGGATGAGGTATCTGCAATATGGCTTGTATTCTTTCAGGATCAATTCTGATGCCATCTTTTGAAATGATATGACCTAGGAGTTTACCTTCTTCAAGACCAAACAATGACTTTTTAGGATTTAAAGAAATACCATATTTTCTGCATTTTATGAACAGCTGTCTAAGATGGTCCAAATGTTGTTGATCTGTCTTGGAAAAAACAGTCAAATCATCCAGATATATGACCAGAAAATCATGAATTTCTTTGGCAAAGGCAATTTTCATTGCTCTTTGGAAGGTCGCTCCTGCATTTTTTAGTCCAAAAGGCATCTTAACGTATTTGAAAGTACCCCATGGTGTTGTAAAATCTATTTTGTCTTGATCATCGGGATGAACCAGAATCTGGTTGTATCCTGAGAATCCATCCAGAAGAGAAATTCTTGAAGAACCTACTACCCTTTGTAAGATATGGCCATTTTAGGCAAATGATAGTTATCTTTTAAAGAAACTTTGTTTAAATTTCTCAAATCAACACATAGTCTAATCTCTCTAGTCTTCTTCCTTGTTGGTACCAAATTAGAAACCCATTCAAAAAACCTAATAGGAGCAATTATTCATGCTTCATACATTCTTTTAATTTCTTTCTCAATTGAAGGCAGCAATACAAGGTTGATCCTTCTTAGTTTATGTTTAAATGGTTTCTGATCTGGTTTCAAAGGTATAGTATGTTGAATTATTGATGTATCATATGATTTTAGACCTTCATACCTCCAGGCAAAAACATCCTGGAATTCTTTTAAAATTTCAACATATTTAACTTTTTGATCCGCTGGCAGAGATTTAGATAACTTAACCATCTTAGGATTTCCTTCAATTCCCAGATTGTATTCTTCAATATCAGCTTTTAACGGTTCCATTTTTGGTTTCAGTGGAATGTCATTAGAGTCAAAAAGATCTTCCAAAGGAGTTAATCCTTTAGGTAAATGATTATCTTTCAGATTAATAATTTTAGATTCATCTTCTATAATCTCATTGACTTCCATTTGTTTCAGATCTTGCATATCCTTTTTGGTGAATTTAGTTGGGTGAAGCATGTGAATTGCAGTCTCTTCTAAAATATATGTTTCTTGTTCATCTATTTGATCAGATTCATTGATTGTTGTGTCTTCATCTATACTACTGTTAGAGAATTCATTTTCTAAGGTCAAAAAATTATTTATCTGATTATTATTTACAAACACTTTCCAATTCATAAGATTATCCGGTATAGCAGGTATATGTCTAATCTCAGCTATGAACTAATGATTAGGTCCAAAAGGTAATTTACAAGTGCTAGCGAACATTGCAAGACTATGAGCGTGCAAATTTTGTTTTCTAGGAATTTTGGCAAGCTGAGCCTGTAGAAAAGTGTTAAGAATTTCCACAACTGTTCCTCTGTATTCTCTTAATCTGGGGTCTTTTGTCGAACATTCACCATTGATCAGAGTCTCTTATGATTGATACTCTAATTTCTCCTAATTTCTTGACATGTTTAAGCCCTAGCAAAAGAGCCTCATATTCTGCCATATTATTAGTGCATCTAAAGTTCAATCTATAAGCATGGCCTTCAGCATGATCATTTTCAATGTTGTGTATCCAAATTCCAGCTCCTGCTCCTAACTTATTTACTGAACGATCAAATTCTAAATGCCAAATAATTTCATGTTCGTAATCTTCATCGACTTTTTTAACAATTTTCTTAACAGGGAGATCTGGTTTTTCAGGTTTTTCTAGTATTTCTTGAATATCTGATGTTTCTTTGTTTTCAGAAATTTCTTCGATTTGAACAGTAGATTCATTTGTAGTTTCTATTTTAGGTGCTTCTAATTCAGTAGGAAGATCAAACTCAACATTATAAAGGATGAATGAGTCCATATCAGAATGTACTGAGTAGACGGGGAAGTTTTCAGGCTTCTCCTGACTACTGACTAAATATTTCATCAAGGTTTCTCTGTATAGTCTTTTAGGTTGACCGAATACTGAAATAGTAGCATATGACACATCCAATTGAATAGATCCTCCGAGTTTGGCACCCCAGGATCTGGACAACAACATACCATATTTGGGAGGAATATCTGCTACTACTATATCCATCAGAATAGATTTTGCAGGGTATTGCACCAAAGTAACACACAAATCTTTAATCAAACCTAAACATCTTACCTGACTTGAATCAAAAGAAAAAATATCTTTATATGGTCTGGTAATGTCTAGGTTTAATCTTTCCATCACAGCTTTGGGCATTAAATTGTGAGACGCTCCAGAATCAAGCATGGCATTATGAAGTATTTTGTCATGTACATTCAAACTCACATAAAATGGAGGAGTTCCTCCACTTTCTGGTTTTCCATTTACTTCAGGGCCAAAAAGTAATTTGGGTTGATCATCAAAAACATTTACTGAATCATCCATTCCAGTAATGTTAAGGGATCTGCTAATTTGGCTTCTATAGACATCATGTTTAGCTAATTCTGCCAATGGAACAGTTATCTTTAATTTGCCTATTTCAGCTTCTAGATTGAAAGATTTTTCTGTTTGAGCTCTAGTATTTTGAACAGTTGGATTTTCTCTATTTTTTGTGTCTTCAGTGTTTTTCTCTTTTTCAGGAGTGGGATTATGAATTGAAGTTGTTTCTGAATTAACTTCTGTTGGTTCTTCTACGTTTCCTGTAGAAGGAAAAGTATTGGAAATTTGTTTATTATTCAGTTGATTATCAGACACATCTTCAATTATTGGGTTAGTGGGGTTAGGATTTTCTCTAGAAAGAATTTGTACAGGAGGAGTGTTAGTCTTACCTTTGATGTTTTGTTTTACAGCTTTCTGTTTGCTATTTTCTGGCACGTCAATCCGTCTGCTTCTCAAATTGTATTTTTTATGAACTTCATAAATTGCTGAGTCATATCCTTCCTTAAAATCAAAAGTTTCTCCTGAATAAGTTTGAAATGTTTCAAGAATGTGATTTTCTTGATCATCTTGAGATAGGAAAACTTCTGGTTCATTCTTGTTTTCAGTCAAGTTATTTATTTCAACATCCTCGGTTGGTTCCTCAGAAGATGAACCTTCAACGAAATTTTCCTAGAATGGTGGCCTGATGTTTTGGTCAGGAACATTTTTTCTAGTATTTTGGTTTTGATTTCTTCTGAAGTTTGGGTTTCTAACAACATTTTGACCATCTCCAGAAGACTTCCTTTCGATTGTCTCTACTCTGTCTCCCAGTCTTTCCATCCCTTTAATAATTTCATCCAGCTTTCTTTCAAAAGCCGAAGGATCTTCGTTTATAGGCATCCTTCTTTCAGCTCTAGCTCTAGCTCGTTTTTCTATAAGGTTAGCTTCAACACTAACAACTATGCTTTGCATATCTTCTAGAGTTTGTGAAGCTCTTTCCCTAAGTGAATATGCTATGTCAGAATCAAGCCCATCAGGAAATTTAACCAATACTGAATCCGGAGGAGGTCTAAGGTTTTGGGGAACAGCATTGTAAGCTTCGTCGAATCTAATGATATAATCTTGCACTGCTTCATTAGGTCCTCTCTTCAATTTTCCGAAGTCTGATAGGATTTGAAGAGGGTCTTTCTTCTTTTTCCATCTATTTAAAAATAATCTATAAAGGGTTGGTAAGTCAGCAACACTGTTTGGAGCAAGAGCCCTAAACCATGTCCTGACTTCTCCAGTAAGACTTTGGACAAAAATTCACATTCTCACATCATCAACATCTATTTCATAAAATTCAAAGTAATCAGTCATCCTTTTGGTATGTTGTTGAGCAGTGTAAGTACCAGAACCATCAAAAGGGGTGATTTTACTCTGATAGTCTGGAGGCAAAGCAGCAGGGTTGCCTGGCAATCTTAAAGGAGAATATTTGTTTGCCATCGGAAGGAGTAATGGAATAACAGGTGATGATGGTCTGGAAGTAGTGGGTGGAGGGGAAGAAGAGGTAGTTTGTGTCTGAGAAGCTTGGGGAAAAGCAGATGAACTTGGGGAAGCTGAAGTAATCACAGAAGTGTTTGAAGTTTCTTCAAAGGTCAGCTCAGATTGAATGGAATTTTGTAGATGTTTGTCAAGATGTGAAGTGATAAACTCAAATTGAAAATATTCAAGAAATAATGGATCAAGAACCAGATTGGACAACTCAGATTCAGAAAAAATTATGAATAGAGAAGTTTCAAAATGTTCATCAAATGGTTCGTCTTCAAGATATACAAACTTCACAGGACAAGAGTTTGATCTAAAAAGAGGTCGAGAACTCCCAGAGCTTTCTTGACTCTCTTGTCTTCTCAGAATTCTAGGAATCAGATTTGGATTCTTAAATATCGGTGGTGGGTTAGGGTCAGGATCTGACCTGGTATAATGAATCCTTTCTGAAGCCAGTTTTATGGATTTTATATTTTTGGTTTTTTGTTTTAAATAAAATGAAAGTACAACTTCGAAAAACTCTTCAAGAAATTTAAGATTTTGGGTTAAAATTTTCTCAAAGATTTATTGAACTAGATAAACTGATTAAATGTTTGAAACCAAAGTTCAGTCTATAAACTAGACCGGAGATTGACTGAAGTAGCATTTATTTACTATGCAATTGTAGAGCAAAAGAATTTCAAAGGCTACCTGGCTAATCTTCAGGCTCCGTCTGTAGTTTATAAGTCAAACAATAGTAAAAATGATTCAGGTCCCCAGTATGGTCGCCACTATGTTAACACTCAGATTTTCCTTGAAGTTGTTGGAAGAGGAAAGGGGTCTGAGGTAACCACAAACCAATCTTTTCGGTACAAAATATAGCTAATATGTACCCAGAGAGGGCTCTCTCTGTAAAATTTAGCTTTGTTTTGCAAGGTATTAGGCTAGTTATAAAGTCCAGGGGTTTTGTTTGAATTTAGGTTGATGGAATTCTTTAGCTGAGATTAAGATCAAATAGTTTCAGTCCATTGGGCTAATGGAGTCGAAGGATTGGCTGCACTGGCTTAAGTTTTTTAACAAAAGATGGTTTATCAGGGCAAGATAATCAAACTAGAAACAATTATAGATCTAAAGTGAATGGAATGGAATTCAAACGGATGAAAGGCAATAAAGAATCTTTCAACACATTCAAGAGAAGAGAAATAGATTGATTATCAATAAAGAGCAGTTAAGTATTCTTTACTAAATAACCAAAGATATATGAACTAGACAAACAGGAGCAATTAAGAATACGCTGTTTAAACCAGTCTAGAAGAAAACATTTAGAATAATAACGACTCAAATCAGATTACACCTAAGTACTTTCTGATTTAATCCTTTTCGTTAAATATTAAGATAATAAAACACAGATGATATTGTAAACAAATACAAAACTTCAAAACATGGGATAGAGATGACTTATTTATCCTTCATTCGACACATGAATCCTGAGAAAAGTCTTCTGCCTCAATTCCTTGTCCAGTTTTGCCACGAAAAATTTCTCCAAAGCTCTTTATTCCAAAATATTCAATGTTACATCAAAGTATAAGAACCCACCCTCAATAATCCGATTGTGGGCTTATTTATACAAAAAATCATACAAAATATCTCTTAAGAAAACGAGATACAATCTAAGATGACTCACAAATAAGTTACAATAAAAATAGAGACAAATGGTCTCGTAGATAAGACAAAAAGCAACTGATGTTGTGCTGTTTCCTCCTTTTGAGAATGTGCTGGAGGCAGGACCTACATTTTGGCTCATTGTTGTCCTCTTCAGTAATTTTGTTCTAACTGCCTTGCTTCACTGATACTCTTTGTTCTTACTGATACACTTTTAACTGAACCGATACTCTTTGACCTTTGTTTATCCCTTTATCCTTTATACTGTACTAAATAGGCAAACTTTCATATATAAGGATAAATTTTATAAAAGTTCCAATAGATCTTCCCACCATTTATTTTCTGCTATTCTGGTCCATTGAAGCTTCCTCAATGTTTCATCAGCCTCGGTATATCTGAAGAAATTAGGCTGATTTAGAAACAAATGTTTTACTTCATGTTCAAGATAAAACAAATTCTCTAATCTGTCATGAAGATTCCTTCCTGTAGGTAATGTTGCTTCTGATGAAATGGTTGAGGAACTGGTTTGATTGTGAGCATGTTTGTCCAATTTCTCAACATAAATTTCCGGGTCCATTATTTTATCTTCTGAAACCATAGGGCTGGGCAACCCTTTATTCAATAAAACATCAAACCTTTCTCTGAAAGCAATGATTTCTCCTTGCATGTCAAAGCACCTTCGTTCTAAATTTTGCATAAGAGTTCTTTTAGTAAAAACTCTTTTTATCTCCAAGATTGTTCCAGTTCTGTCCTGAATACCCTGATCTACAAGTGGCTGTCTGGTTTGGGTGTTTAGAAATTGTATGAGCTGATTGGCTTCCTCGGGCCTATTTCCTAATTCTTCTCGTGTATTTTCAACTTCATCCAGAGCTACTTTGACCAAATCATTCTACTCGTATATTATCTGAATTGAAGGCCAGATATCTTTTATTGACTGGATAATATTATCCCAAAGAATGTCATTTATTTCTTTTAAAGTTTTCTCCAATGTGAGATCCTTTTCCAAAGATATAACCAATTTTTCCAAATTTTTGACTTCTCTTGTTTTGTCAGCAACAGTCATTTTTGAAACATCATATTTCTGTTCCAAATTAATAAGCTGTAAATTTGTGTGTTGAAGTTCTATTACTCGAAGTTTCAAGTCATTCATTGACTTTATTAATTCTTCTGTACTCAGATTTGAAGTATTTACCTGTGATGGCTCTGTTGGTTGACCTGTTGGCTAACCTGTTGGCTGACTTGTTGGCTGACTTGTTGTACCTGTGATAACCTCTGTTGTAGATACTGGAACACTGGACTGCTTGTATTTTAATGCTTGTTCAAGCTCTTTTTCTGTTTCAGTCAGTTGCTCATTCAGTCTCAAAATCATGTCCATCATTTCTTCTTCAGAATTCTTCTTTATTACTTCTTCGGTTTGAGGATGTCTTGAAGCTGGCAATTTCAACTGCTTTCTAAAAGCTGCAATGTCATCATCTTTTTTCTTGATTAGAGCTTTTATACCTTTGACATCCTTTGGATTGTGACCTAATCCAATAATTATTTCCTCCAATGTTTTTATCCTGTTATCTTTGGCTTGAGAAGAAGCCTTTTCAAGCTGCAATTGTGTACTAGTGTTCTCCAAAGAATCTTGTAACCTGTGAGATGCCATTGCCTTATCAGTCAAATTAGAATAGAGCATTTCACCAGTCTACTTATGTAACTCAATCTGATCTAAAGGATGAATATCCTTTGCTAAGACTTCAAAATTTGTTCTGATATAATCTGCAGCTGTTTGAGGTTGATGCACTTTGGGTTTGAAGTGACTCGTTATCATTTTGCCTTGCTGAATGTCATAAGCTGACATCAATATTTCTTGATTATTAGGAGCCATATTCAAATATTGATTATAAACCCGGATTCTTAAAGGATCGTTCCTGGCTTTTGTATTGATAAATGTCTTCTTTATATCTCCTGCATCTTTAACTGGTGTTTTGAAAGAAGATATTTCAACACTCTGTTGCTTTTTTAGCCCTTTCCTTTGTGAGGTAGTGGATGCTCCACTGACTGTACCTATTTGTTGACTGCCCAATTGTTCTTGTCCTTGAATATCAAGGATTTCATCAATAGATTCTACTTCAGGAGGAGTATTCAATTTCTGTCTCTTGGCCTGAGGCTGTTGTGAAGATCCTGTGAGAGGGGTAGCAGCTTCAGCATCCCTCTTTTTTCCCTTTTCTATATTTAATGGAGTCTGCAAAATTGACATTTCTACTGGATTGGTTTGAATAAAAGAAACCTGTACTTGATCTTGTCCCTTGGAAGTTTGAGGTTGTTCTGTCATATTGAATGTTTCTTTAACTTGTATATCAACCTCTTTCTCTTTTCCCTTAGATGATACTGCAATGTTTTCTTGTAACTTTTGCTGAAAAATTCCAGCTGAGGAAGGACCAACCTCTGATCTTGGTACCTGTGCAAAAGAGTCTAGGTCAAGCATATTTTCAAGGTCTTTCATAATATTGTCTATATTGACCTGCTCACTATCCTGCTCTATCAATGTTCCTTCTATCCATTCATTTGTATTAGCATATTTGTCAATCTCTGGGATTCTTTGATGCATGTTTGGTGCTGATTTATTTTTCATTCTTTTATCACAAATGAAGTTGAATGGGTCATAAGGTACCCAATAGAAACTCTTTTGTAATCTGAAACGATCTTCTAATATCCTTTCAGCTTCTTCCCCTGCATCCCTATAGTTACAGAGAAAGGGACCTAATTGACTTTTGATCCGGAGTTGAGCCTTCTTCTTTGCATTACAAAAATGAATTATATCAGAGTTTTTCATTTGCCTGAAATACTCTAATGCAAAGAGTCTCATGGGGACATATTTTGGAAATTTGAATGGACATAATTCACATCCATATATTCTGACTTTTGTGTGATTTTGGTATAAGTACCAATCACCAACTTTGTATTGTTTTGAGAGCTGTAAATTTTTCTTGATTTCATTGCTAAGTCTTGGAGGAGGAACTCCTGTCAACAAGGTGGTTGCAGGGTGTATAAAAATATCAATGAACTCATTATAGGAATAGGGAGAATCTCAAGAACTATGAGTGATGGCTGACCAAAATATAACAGACCTATAATTCCCTTGGGCATCAAGCTTTTTGATATAGAAAGGGAAATTTTCTGACTGGTAATAGAGCATGAGATGGTAAATGACAGAAGAATACTTGAACACTTTCTCATTCTCTAATCTCATGAATTGATCACGGATTTTGTCTACAATGTAGGATGCAAAGTCATACTTGACAGCAGGAGGTTGTCCAGGGGTAAAAATAGACAATAAGACTAGAATTAAGTGGTCAACATATTCATTGGTATTAAAGCCCATTATAAAGGATATCATATCCAAAACAAGTCTAACCTCCTCAGTGAAAAAAGCATACCCATAAGGGGGAGGGCCTTTAGGCTGATGATCAGGCAACATAAAGGTCTGACAGATGTGGCTTAACTCTTCATGGGATAGTTTGGTGGATTTCTCAAGTAATTCTCCCATGGACAGGGGAGTGAGGGCTTGATCAGGTTGAAAATGTAGCATCTCATTTATAGACTGAGCAGTAATGGGAAAAAGGACATTTTGACTTGGAGATAAGACTGCTCGTTGAGTGGGATCATAGTTTGCATGACAGTAATGGATGATCTCAGGGAAAATATGGACAGAGGGAAAGAGGTACCTGGGAAGATTAGATTCCCATAACCCAATCAAATCCAAGCCATTTAAATAATTGTCTCTGCAGCGACAAAAAATTCGAAGAGGACTATCACTAAAAACCAAGTCTTTAATTTGGAAATCTCTGTCGACTGATGATAAATAATCCAAGTCTATGTGAGGGGCGTTCAATGGGGTGACATTTAAAGCCAGGGGAATCTCCATTTCTGGTTCTTGTGGATTCAGAAATGAATTGCGGGATTTTTGAAGAAATGGGCACAATCTCAGGTTTTGGGGATTCAATTGCGGTTTTGGGAACTCAGGGAGACCAATTTAGAATCCTGTTTGAGTTTTCTATATAGAGTTCTTTAAACAAAAACCAAGATTCTAACGGAGTTCAGTGGAAATTAGGGTAAATACCTGTTTTTGGGAATGTACAGTAATTTGGACAGGTACTGGTTGAGGTGGACGAACTCTGGATTTCTGGTATGAAATAGTCCTCAACAAAGTATAGTTAAGGGCACTTGACAGTTGATTTTTTGAAATTCTTTGCATGGAGGGTGAGGTCGTTTTCTGTGTACAAAATGATGAAAAAGACGCGGGTTTTTGTTTTATTGGCAAAGTCAAAAAGGGTGGCGAATTTTTTATTATTTTAATAAATGACGTCAGTATGTACGACAGATGAGTCACAGGGGGAGAGGTGGTAAGCGGTTTATTCCGTGCCACTTTTGAGGGAAGGCGGTATTGAGCGGATGGGCAGCAATTCCACAGAACGAATGACACGTGGCCATGGTACTATTTGAAAACCACTGTCATTTCGCGCGTTATTGTTCGGATCGGGGATGGCCAGTGGAATTATCAACAGCCGTTGATTTTGAATGGGTCGATCGAACGGTTGACGGGACAGGGAGATGACGGGGTTTTAATGGCGCAGGCCCGACGCGTTTTATTATTGATTAATCATAGCGGGAGCGTTTTGATTGGCGGATTTAGGTTCTTAATTAATCGTGAGGATTAATTAATTCCTTTGTTTAAAAAGAGGAAGCGTGATCGGGCGAGGGGAAAATATACATAGAAATGGGTTATTTCGAAGTTTTATTTTGAATTAAACTTCGGATTTATTTTTGTTTAAAACACATATATTATATGTTTTAACGTTTTTTCATATTTTTATTATATGATAATTGAATTAGATTAATCCAATTACCATAGGGGCGGGATTAACATATAATGATATATTTTAACCAAAGGGGGTATAAAGTGGGTTTTTTATTTGAACGAGTGAGGAATAAATACTTTGGTTAAAATCATAATACATGGGTTTTTGGGATATTATATAAAAGGAATTACATATAATAGGAGAAGGTCATTTCTATAAGGAGTTAATAAATAAAATCAATGTTAATATGACAAGGGGACAAGGTAAACTTCAAAATACATTAATATAGTTAAGAAAGTGAAGTTTTTGGAAGCAAATTGTATTATAATCACTTCATCACTTAAACTTAGGATAAAATGTGATTTTGAGGGTTTTTTATGAAGTATCTCATGATTTTCCTAAGTAAAATGGGATTTTACTTAGGAAAAGATTTTTGGGAGGTGAATAAATGTTAAGTACTTAGGCTTTTCCAATTATTAGGCCGAGGGTCCGGTCCCTCCAAAAGTCAAGGAAATTCCTTGAGCCCCTTTAATCTTCAAATACCTTAGTGCCTAGGGAAATTAGTGAATTTTTTAGGGAAAAATGAAGGGGGAGTTAATAATCTGGACTTTGCTCTGCTGTGAACTTTTTCCAATGTAGTATCTGCCTTTGCACTTGTGATGAAAGTAAAAAAAAAACACATTTAGAACCATCATTCATCACATGTAATTCTGCAACAACATCTACCTACCCTACCTACTTTACTCTACCATTTTTTTCTTCTTGATTAGGGTGCACTTAGATTGGCAAACCCTTATCACACTTTTTCTTTTACATATGGAAATCTATCTAGTTCTAACCTTATTACATCCAAGGGCTCAGATTAAACTGTTGAGCACCTTTTATTAACTCTACCTATCTACTTATCTGCCAAGATTAAACTGTTTGGCCATATATTTATTCTCTATTCTACAACATGAAATTGAAAAATGAATGAGTCAAGTTTAAACAGTTTGACTCTTCTTAAATTGTGGCAAAAGTTTGACAAGCTGCACACAATAGCTTATTACAGAAAATGAAATAGTAGTGGCATTTAGATTTGCACACTTTCCTGGTCTATTTTTGTTTGGGGTTCATTTCTTTCACTTTTTTTACCATTTTATTCTTTTCACCCTTTGATTTTTCTTTTAGGGTATACCCTCTTTACATTTTTTAATTTTTTTGATTTTTTGAATAATATGGAAAACCTTTGCAACAAAAAGGTATGAACATATTACATAGCTCATCAAGTCAATCATGAAATATGACACCTATTGGTATAGGAGTCTAACAGGAAGATCGAAGCCCCTCATTGTTTTGTTGCTACCAATTGCTACCAGTTGTTGCATGTTGTTCCTTCCAAGAGAAGAATAGGTCGAAGTTGATTTTGTTGGGTGTTGGTGCCTTGAAAAGTTCTATTGGGTCAAAATCGAACTCTTAGAAGCAAGATCAAAGTATTTTCTACAAGATCGAAGTCTCAAAAGGAAGGTCAAAGTTTCCAGGTCGAAGGAAGTTTTGCATAGTACTGTTGTTGTTGCTAGGATGAAAGGAGGATCAAAAGGAAGTCTGATTTGGTGTGGAGATAGTGTAAGTCAAGGTCTAGAGTCTCAGGAAAACTATTGAAGGAAGACTTATTGAATGGGTTTTCCCCTAGAGTGGGTTTCTGCCCTAGTTGTTGGTCTATATCCAGTGTTCTTGATCTATGTGGTATTGCTTTGATATTTTCCTGATGAACTAAAAAGAAAGAAGACAAGAAGAATATAATAAGAATTAGATAACATCACAAGTAATTAATCAAGAACAAGAAAGTCTTTCTATCTTTTTTATTTTCTAACACAAAAGAGGGGGAGTATGTAAGCTTGATGGTGTGGGTATTGATTTTGAAAGGAATGAGAGCGGAAGAAGGGGGTGTTGAGAGGAGGGGTGGGGATTGATTGTGAAGGGAATGGGAAAGGTGGGAGTGTGGTGTTGAGGGGAGGGATGGGGCAAGAGACTAAAGAGGGGGGGTGGGATTGGGGATGGTGGTGAGACAAAAGTGATAAGTAGGGGGTGTGGGGGAGACTTAAGGATTTAAGGGGGAGAAGGGATGTAATTTATTAAGGAAACACCCTCATGGTGGCTCCTTTATGACAGATGATATTGCAAAATATTCTAAGGCTAGGTATTGATTCCTCCTTTATTTTATTTCTTTATGAATCAGGTCACTTCACCATATTTAATTCAATGAGGGCTAGATATTACAAAGAAAATGTGTAAAATTTGATTTCTCCCACAACTAATTAAGTGTCCTCGGATTGTGTATTTTAATGGTGGCACAAGTCAATTCACTTGATTTTAGGGAGCCAAGGATTGAGTCGCTTGTGGTGGAAAATCATGGTGCTTCATATAAGTCAACCTACATATGGATTTTATGGTGGCTCAAATTTATATCCCAACTTGAATTCATTGTAGCGACCAATGAGGGAGTGGAAGAGGTAAAGGGAGATGGAGAATATAAAATAGGAAGAAGAAAAATAGGAGACGAGCATAAGTAAAAGAAAGAGAAAGAAGAAAATTGAGGCGGAGAAAAAGAGGGAGAAGAAGCGGGAGGGAGAGAAAAAGGAAAGTGAATGAGAAATAAGGAGCATGAGATGGAAAAGAGAAAAAGGAAAAGGAAAGGGGGGAGAAAAGGAAGCGGGGGAGAGAAAATAAAAAGAGGAGGAGGGCGGGGCAGAATTAAAAGAAGATTAAAAGGAGGAGGAAGACGGGGAGGGAGAGGTAGAAAAAGAGGAACAAGAATAAGGATGTGAAAAAAAGGAAAGGGAAAGGGAAGGAAGGAGGAGGGGAAAAGATATAATAAGAAGAGGAAGATAAAGAATAACAAGAATAGAAGGAAGAGGAAGGAGAGATAGGGAGAGAAAAGTAAAGGAAGAGGAAGAGATCTCTACACCTTAATACCCTTGTTTTTTTTTATAATTTTGATTTCATTTATTAAATTCTATGGCAAAATCTATTCTAAATATTCAATACCAA
Source organism: Pinus albicaulis (assembly GCA_034641835.2). NCBI lineage: Eukaryota > Viridiplantae > Streptophyta > Pinopsida > Pinales > Pinaceae > Pinus > Pinus albicaulis. The sequence continues at coordinate 108,178 of JAXQQM020078716.1, forward strand.
ACATGAACTTGCACATTATTCCCAATTTCCATCCACTCGCATCACAACTCTCAAATGAGATCTACAAAATATTAAAAAGTGGGGACAATGAGAAATAGTGTTAGATCATTTTTTATGAAATGTAATAGATCTAGTGAAGGGCCTTCAAATCCCCCTTGACTATTACTATGGAATTCACCATAAAACTCCCTCACGTCCAACGAACTCCGCCTCACAAAATCATGAGCAAATTAAATGAAAGCAACCTTGTCTTTTCTTTTTATTTCCAAATTTTACAAAGATAGTGTGACTCAAAGCTATTATTTATGTCACATATTTTTCAACTTGTTAGGGTTTTGCATCATTTTCTTGTTTCATTCTCATGCAAACTCCATTACTCTGTCACATTTTACATTGTTTCTCCTTGATTTTGCATCTTGATACTCTCAAATTGATAAATTTTCCAATAAAAGTGTGATAATTAATTATTATGATTATTTCAAACAAAAATGTGATTATTCAATGCAATTAGTTTATTTTTAATTATTAATGATAAGAATGAGTCTTAGGGAGTTAACTAAAAGGAGTGTCTTCAATTATACTAAGAATTTCGTTAGTTTCATAATAGGGGGTGCTTAGTTCAAACACCTTTGGGTTAGGTGGACTAGTCTAAACATAGGTGGGTTTGATAGGGATGACGTATATGAACCTTGAGAGGCATCTCTTGGGGTTTCCCCACAATGTTTTCATTATATTAAAGAAAATAAATAATAATTAATTAATTAATCAAGAAATAACCCTTGAACTAACACTCTTAAGTACATTGAGGGCACTTAAAATTTGTCATCCAGTACACGTTCATGTTCAAATTTAGTGACAATGCTATTTGAATAAAATTCATTAAGACATTAAGTTCCATATTATAGATTTGTTAGCCAAGTTTATATCTATAAATTACCAAGAGTGTTATGCATTATCCTCCTCACCAAGGTTCAATTCTTGCACCGCCCTCAGATTGAGGGGACGTGTCTAACGATTTCCTCTGAAGTGTATTTCACAAACAGAAAAATTCAATATGATAAACTTCATTAGATTAATGGAAAATAATTAGTAATTTTGATTAGCAATTCACTGAAAGTGTTAATATCAATCAAATGAACACAGCAATGCCATTGAGTGCTAACTGAGTATTAGAACTTGTTTTTGTTTTTTATTTTTCAATTAGAACATTCTTATTACAACAATGAAATGATGGAAAATGACATACTCATGTACATGCCAAAAACACTTTATATTGCATTAAGAGTAGTGGGCTGCTCTACAAGACAGTATGGAAGAGAAATTGTCACGAACATAACATGATGTTTTAATAAAAAATTAAAAAACATAAGTACACTACTAAGAATTATTCCTGGTTGAAGGCATGTATTGTTGGGTAAGGGCAAGAGCGATTGAATCAAAAGAAATAGTATTCCCAAAAAAACTCTTAACACTTGACTAAGCACTTGGTTAAATCCAGATACAAGATAGATATAAGCAGGTTACGTTACAACAAAATTTATGGAAATATACATGCGTGTGAGAGAAATGGAATCATTTGTTGCTAGGTTGTTAACTATCTACTGCATAAAATGAGGAGGGAGAGGATTGACCCTCTATTGAGGAAAATAGATTTCGAAATGAACTGGATGAGTCGTTAGGCAACATGGAATTTGTTGGTCTAAAGACATCCTATTGAGAAAGCTTTTTGACAACCCGACCCGTGGAAGGTCTCTTATCCTTTTCTTCCTGCACACAAAGCAATGTTGTTTTCAGGACTCTCTCCACCTCATCCAAATCAAAATCTCCATGCAACATAGGATCCACTACTTCCTCAAACACTTTACCTTCCTTCATCATTGCAGACACCCACTATACCAATTATTCATAATTTTGGACTGCTAAACTGGATAACGAGCTTCGTCTGGTAACCATCTCTAACAAAACAATCCCGAAGCTATGAACATCCACTTTGGTTGTGATTAGTAGATTCAACTCCCACTATAGTGAGAAGTAACCCCTGGTGCCTCTAATTGTGGAGCAGATTCACTAATCTCTGTATACGAACTTTGCTAACCCAAAATCAGAAATCTTAGGAAAAAATTTCATGTCCAAAAGTATGTTCTGGGGTTTGATGTCATAGTGCAGAATCCATTCCAGGCACTCTTCTTGGAGGTAAACTAACCCCTTTCCAGTTCCCACTGCAATCCTAAATATTTCTTTCCAACCAAACTTTATCATCATTTTCTTTGAAAATATACTTATCCAGAGACTCGTTTTCAATGTACTCATAAACTGGTGGCTTGTGATTTCCTTCTTCACATAAGGCAACCATACGAACCAAATTCATGTGATGGAATTTCCCAATCATACTCATTTCTGCCCAGAATTGATCATGACCTTGGGATACTCCTTCCAGTTGCTTCGCCGCTACCACCTCACCATTTGGAAACACCCATTTGTACACAGTGCCAAACCCTCCTTCCCCCAGTTTTACCCTGAAGTTATCGTTGCTTTCTTCAACTCTACAAAGTTGAACTTCGTGAACCCCCTAGGAATCATTGAGTAACCTAGAAGATCATAGTGAGGAACTCTATATTCTATAAACATATACCGCCATCCAAGTATTATGTAGACCAGCTCTGCAACACCAAATGAAATTGCATACCATAGCGTATATTTCCCAACGTTGCTTGTGTTTTGCTTCTTGTATTGGTCTGTCTTTGTCACAGTGGTAGTCAAAGCCAAGAAATTTAATGGGTGAGATGTATTGGTAGAATTAGAAACATAAAAATCATTGTTAGAAATGTTGATATGCATGTTTTTCAAAACACCAATAGATCGAAATTCATTGCCAGGAAAAGCCTTAGGGTAACAAACTCTGGTGCTATCCAATCTGTATGCAAAATCTTCACATTTGTTGTCATTCCTACACAGAAATTTTCATTTTTAAAACGTGGTCTCAGTTTGATAGTAACTTAGATCACAACCATAATAATCTGTATGTGGAAGATAAACAAGCTTTGGACTGGACGAGCTCAATTTTTTATTGCACTCGCAACCCTCAAACCAATATGTGGAATCATTCCTGTGAAAACAAACGGAGGCAAATACAGTCGGGAACAAGGGTGTATATGCAAAGACTATTGATACCATAGAAGCCATAAATAGAACATTGACCAGGAATAGCCATCCAAACAATATTCCATGTACCTTTCTCTTCCACCAAGCTGCATAGTCTGAGGTTTGCATCCATGTTCAGAGTTAATATTCTCTTGGGGCCTTCTCCATAATATGAGGCCTTAAAGGTAAAGTCATCTCTTGACAAGAAAATACCTAGGCTATTAAAAACCACTTGGAGGCTGCGAATGTATGGGTTTCTGCATATTTGAAAGTTTCCTAGGCTAGGAGTTGGCGAGTAGTTTCTTGATATGCCTCAGCCCTCAAAAATTAGTCGAAGAATGTTTTTTCTATCAAAATACAGACGATATTAGCCTCTATTAAACGTGGATTTCCCTTTATTGTATATTAACTACGCTACATTATTATTGAGGGACTAGAATGGAAGAAGAGTATTACTTGGATACTGGAAGCTTTCCCACATAAATTGATCATCTAAAGGGTTTTTCTACACTAGAATTCATGTTTCTAGAAGAACAAATTATTTGAAATTCCTGTTACTGGTGACGGTACTCCACAGAATGGTACCAGCTACATCCCATAAAGCAAGGTTTCCATCATTCTACAGATAAAGACAATAATTCCTTTCATTGATACATACTTCTCTATTGGCTACCCAAGCCACTGTTCGGTCGAGTGTCTGAGTATGCCATATGGAAAAAGCATAAGCATTGTTTCCCACTCCATATAATCCAACAAAGAAATTTTCATTGGGAGAATCCAAGAAAGTTGTGTTATGTTCAGGAGTGAGTGAAGAACCTAGGCTCAACCAATCTCTTTTAATGGTTGATCCAGGAGGATTCTCCAGTTTCTCCAAGTTCAAAGGTTTCAATTCTTTCCAGAAATAATGCTAAGTAGTAGAGGCCGTCCTTCTGAATCCGTTGGTACTTTCAGTGTCTCATTTGGTCTCCGGATGAAGGAGAAATCATCCGATGAAGTTTGTGATGAAAAAGGGTCCATGTGGGGTTCCCACTACTCGACATGTGGCAGTGGTCGAATCAGAGGTTCATGGTTCATTTGCAGGTGCATGTGTCTAATTATGGTTTTCAAGTACATTCACATTGGTTTCATGATGAAATTTTGGTTTTGGAAACAATGTATTAAAATCTAAACCTATGGTGGAAATTTCATGGTACATTACAATATGGGCGCAAAACCTTATGGTATCAAACCATGGTGGCCGAGTTGTAATTAATCCAAAACCTTATATTAATAACCATATGGCATATCGTTATAAACCATGGTGTGAAACATTATGATATCAAACCTAAGGTAGTGTTGAAGCGGAGTAGGCATTAAAGTTGTGGTAACATGGCAGAGGTCCAGTCACACATCACATGTGACATGGAAATTTTCAATGCAGTGGATGTAATACAGTTTGGTAGCAAAGGTACATGGAGTCAGCTTGCCATGAGGTGGATTCGTTGTCGATCGCCGAAGGTATAAGCAGTCACCGCAGGAGAAATCAGCGCGGAGGTGGCAGGTAGGTGGCTCGACCATTGGGATATAGGTTCCATGTGACAGTCAACCTCACCGCCGATTTCAAGAAATGCCACAACGTGTATATCTATCTGTCTATTAATAAGGTTTTGATTAAATTATATGCTATGGTTATAACGAATCTTAGATGGCGCGGTGTTGCGGTCCATTTAAAATTATATAATATAGTTTGTAAAACTGTATATAACATATACCATTGCATCGAGTTATGTTATTACACCACCATGTAAATTGTTATACCTACTTCAAACCATATGCCAAATTTAGTCTAGGACATTCGACCTTGGAACTTGCTTGAGACTTATAAGAAATTTTTCCACTGCACCAGTGTGTTAGGAGTTGAATTGTGAGTTGCATAACAATGTTTTGTATATGCCTGCAGATGTTCTTTGGACGTATTTTGGTCTTCCTTGGGTCTTTTTGAGAACGGATATAGACATTGGAAAGATGAGACAAAATGATTCTCTTCTACAGTAACTAGCAGTGCCTACGTGAACAGATCAGTTGGTGAAATTTAATGTAAAGAAACTCTTTGGAGCATTCCTAATAACAAAATTGGAAGGGGACCTGGAGACATAGTCCAAGAGGGACGAACTCCGTAATCAATGTTTGTTGTGTTTTCATCTTTATTTGTTGCTTTCTATTCTTCATTTATGTTCATAACGTTTATGTTTAAGGCATACAAAGAACTTAATTTCCTTCATTCATTCACATAAATGTTTCCTTAGTCAATTAAGCAAGTAATCAATCCTGTAGATTTCAGATCATATTTTGGTATCAGAGCGAGGTTGATCATGTTTGAGCAAGATATTTTCCAATGAATATTGACTAGATCCAGGTCAAGGCATGGAGAAGGGAAACTCGAGGAGACAAATCCATAGATTGGAAAGAGGAAAGTCACTCGAAATATGGCAAGTGAAAATGAAGGAGAAGCTCCTAAGACAAAGAGTGAGGAGAAGTTTCAGCAGATGTTCCTTAATATGCAAAGGATGATTGTAGGGATTTATGAAGACAAGAATACTAGAGATGCAACTTCATCTTCTAAAGCCTCAAAAGAGAAAAAGGGTAAGGAAAAATCCGATGGTAATAGATCTCCTTCTCATCCATCTTCATCTTCTTCTTCTTCTTCTTCATCTTCTTATGATTCAAGTTTAGATTCTGATTCAAAGTAGAAACATAAGAAATCTCCTTTTCTGAAGCTTGATGTACAGTTTGAAGTACCCATATATGATGGTGAAATGAACTTTGAAAATTTAGATAACTGGATTAAAAAACTTGAAGTTTATTGTAGAATTCAGAATATTGATGATGATTCTGCGAAAATTCAGTTAGCTACACTTATAATGGGGGTACATCTTTGATTTGGTGGGAAATTAAAACTCAAACAGATTTAAAGCGTAAAGGTAAAATCATCTCCTCATGGTCTAAGTTTATTAAAGCTCTTAGAAAGAAGTTATATCCTTTAGGATATACACAACAGACTGTAATGGATTGGAAGTGTTTAAGGCAAGGTAAAGGACAGATTGTACAAGAGTTTACACATGAATTTAGGAAGAAGGCATTAGCACTTGATATTCCATTAAACACATGGGAAACTTTGTTAAAGTATATTGGAAGTTTTCATTCTTATTTGCAACATACACTGCTTATGTTTAATGCAACTGACTTTGATGAAGTATGTGTGAAAGCCATTCATATTGAAGCAAGGGGTAGACCGTTTTAGTCAAAATTTTCAAAGAAACTATTCAAGCATTCAGAGAACAAGTATTCCAAAGAAGACAAGGGAAATAAATCAGCAACAACTAAGAGTGAAGGATAAAGGCCTACATGTACTCATTGTCATAGGGTTGGACATGATGAATCCAAGTGTTGGAAGCTTCATATGTATCTTAAGCCAAAGAAGTTCCTTAAGAAGAAGGGCGAGAAGAAAGCTAATGCTGCAATCCAACAGGACTTGGGATCTGACTCCGGTGATGAACAGAAGATAACCGCTATGGTTTTGACTAGTAATCATTATGAGGCAAGTTCTAGTTCTACTTGTTCTGCATCTTCTTCGAAATCTAATAATGTGGTTGAAGATAAGAAGAGGATTGAATTGTTTCACGTAAGGATAATATCTGAGCACACTAAAATTGACACATTATTTGATAGTAGATCACAAGAAAACTTAATATCTAAGAAATTAGTAATGAAATTGGAATTGGAAACTAGGAATCATCCAAAACCTTACCCTTTAAGATGGTTAACGGAAAATACTCAAATGCATGTCACAAAATAGTGTCGATTAAAGTTTGCAATCACAACTAATTTTGTTGATGAAGTTGATTTAGATGTGATTCCTTTGGATATATGTGGAGTTGTGTTGGGTAGTCCTTATCTTTATGATCAAGATGCCATATTCTATAGAAAGGAGCATAAGTATAATTTCTTTAAAGAAGGAATTGAATACATTGTCAAGGTACATAGAAGTAAGACAAACTTGGATTTAATCAATGTTGGTCAAATGAAAAGACTCATAAGTTCATGTAAAAAGTATTTTCTCGTGTTTGTTAAGAAACCACCTAACGATAAGTATGATGCTTTTCAAGGATGTGATTCTCAGTTTAAGGACAAATTGGTTGAAATAGTTGATTCTTATCAGGGATTGTTTAAAGATCCAAAAATTCTCCTTCCAAAACAAGAAATACAACATGTGATTCAATTACTATTTGTTGCACCTCTTCCGAATATTGGCATGTATCATATATCAGTCATTAAACTAGATTTAAGAAATGGTTATCATCGGATGTGTATTGCAGAGAATGATGTTTGGAAAACTGCATGTGAGACTAGACAGGGGCTTTATGAATGGTTGGTTATGCCATTTGATTTATGTGATGCTCCAACAACTTTAATGAGAGTGATGAATGATGTGTTTCATTCTTTTCTTGATAAGTTTTTCATAGTCTATCTGGATGATATTCTTACTTTCAGTCCAAGTTTGGAAGTTATAAATTTTGTGGGTGCAATATAGCATTGGAGGAAGTTTGTTTTTAATTTCTTTTTTATTGCATCACCACTTCATTATTTAACAAGTTTTAAAGCCTCCTTTCAATGGGGAGGAAAACAACAAAAAACATGTGACATTTTAAAGCTGAAAATTGTAACAACTCCACCAAACCTTCAACAATCATTTGAAATAGAAACAGATGCTAGTAGGTATGTAATGAGTGAAATTTTATTGCAGAAAGGGAATCCTATTTGTTTTCATTCTAAAGCATTTTCTAAAGAAGTTACAAATTATCCAACTTATGAAAAGGAATTATATGCATTCATGGAAAGTGTTAAACAATGGAAACACTATTTAATGGGCAAAGGAACAATGATTCATAAATATCATCAGCCACTTCAATATCTTCAAATTCAAACTAAGTTGCAGCAATATCGACATTAGTCCACTTAGTCATCAAGTATAAGAAAGGTACAACAAACAAAGTAGCTAATATGTTGTCAAGATCTTCTTTGAATATTTAAGTTATTTTGCAAAATAGTTCTTTAGCGCTTGAAAGTTACAATGAACAATATGTTGCAGATATTGTTTTCGAAGTAGTTTATGAATCACTAACTCATAGTGATCAGGTGGAAGAAGAGAATTACCATGTTTATGACAAGCTATTGTACCATCTTGGCAAGTTGTGCATATCGCCGGAAAAAAAAATTATGTGCTCAGGGAAACACTTTCTTCTCATATTTCAAGGCATGTTGGTGAAGGAAAGACAATGGCACAGCTACAAAGGATTTGTCATTTGCCTCAGATGTATGAAACAGTTCACAGGTTCAAAATGCACCATGATAAGCATCGGAAGGGTCATCATTTTCAGGGTGGTGATCAAGTATGGTTTTACATCAGCATAGCAAGGTGGATGGAGATCGGAAGGGTGAGGGAGTTGTACCCTCACCTCATGTCTGCTTAAAACCAAAATTTTGGTGGTCTAAAAGCTTCCAGTAGAAAGGAATTATCCAGGAGGATTCTCCAATTGCTCCAAGTTCAAAGGGTTCAGTTCTTTTCGGAAATAACACTAAGCACTAGAGACCGTCGTTTTGAATCCAACGGTACTTTTAGTTTCTCATTTGGCCTTTGGATGAATGATAAATCGTTCGATGAAGTTTGTGGTGAAAAAGGGGCCATGTGGCGTTCCCACTACTTGACATGTGGCAGCAGTTGAATCAGAGGTTCACATTTCATTTGCAGGTGCAGGTGTCTAATTGTGGTTTTCAAGTACACTGACATTGGTTTCATGATGAATTTTTGGTTTTGGAAACTATATATTAAAATGTAAACCTATTGTGGCAATGTCATGGTGCATTACAATATGGGCGCAAAACCTTATGGTATCAAACCATGATGGTGGAGTTGTAATTAATCCAAAACCTTATATTAAAAACCATATGGCATATCGTTATAAACCATGGTGCAAAACATTATGATATCAAACCTAAATTAATGTTGAAGCGGAGTAGGCATTAAAGTTGTGGTAACATGGCAAAGGTCCAGTCACACAACACATGTGGCATGAAAGTTTTCAACGCAACGGATGTAATATTGTTTGGTAGTGGAGGTACACAAATTCAGCTTGCCACAATGCGTATTCATTGTCAACCCCCAAAGGTATGAGCAGTCACTGTCAGAGCAATCAATGCAGAGGTGGCAGGTAGGTGGATTGACCATCGAGATGCGAGTTCCATGTGATGGTCAACCTCACCCTCGATGCTAAAGATAAACTGTGTGCCAACAATGTAGGTGGGGATTTAGAGAAATGCCACAATGTATATATCCGTCGGTCTATTAATAATTTTTTGATTAAATTATATGCTAAGGTTATGACGAATCTCAGATGGCGCAGTGTTGTGGTTCATTTAAAATTATATAATATAGTTTGTAAAGCTATATATAACATATACCATTGCATCGAGTTATGTTATTGCACCACCATGTAAATTGTTATACCTACTTCAAACCATATGCCAAATTTAGTCTGGGAGGTTCGATCTTAGAACCTGCCCAAGACATATAAAAACTTTTGCCACTACACCAGTGTGTTAAGAGTTGAATTGTGAGTTGCAGAACAGTGTTTTGTATATGCCTGTAGATGTTCTTTTGGGCATATTTTGGTCATCCTTGGGCCTTTTTTAGAAGAGAGACAGGCGTTGGAAAGCTAAGACGAAAGGATTCTTTTCTATAGTAACCAACAGTTCCTGTGTGCACGGATCAGTTGGTGAAATTTCATGTAAAGAAACTCTTTGGAGCATTCCTAATAAAACGGACGTCCACTTGTAAGTGGACCCAGAGACGTAGTCTAGGAGGGACAAACTCTGTAATCAATGTTTGTTGTGTTTTTGTCTTTATTTGATGATGTATATTCTTCATTTTTGTTCATAAATTTTATATGGTGCACTGATTGTTGAAATTGGGAATTCTAGAAACAAGCTTGTAAGTGAAGAGAAAAAAAAAACATGTGAGTTGGTTACAGAACAAAAGCCAACATATTCCCTCTGTCGCTTCCATTATGGCCAGGTTGAACCCCAATCTGCTAGAAACATAGGAGGGCGATTGTTATCGTCGTTGCTGCAGAATGTTTGAAACTCTAATGAATAGGGAACTTGTCTTGTTGATCATCTGAATCTAAAGAAATCCGTGACATCTTCAAAGCCATTCAGAGCAGAACATTTATGCAGTTTCTGACTACCAAAGGTGTCATCCTTTACATTTAACGACTATCAAATTAGAAATTTTCTTACTCTAGTATTACACATGGCATATTAATTGGGAAAGGATAAGGGTAAGCTCAAGAAAAAATCCTTAAGCGAAAACTCCAAAATACATTGAAAACATACAAGTTCATGTTGAAATTCAGTGACAATGTAATTTGAATAAAACTCATAAGACTTTCAGTTCTATATGATAGATTTTTTAACCAAGTTTATCTCTAGAAATTATGAGGAGTGTTATGATGTGTTATCCTCCTCACCAAGGTTCAATTATTGCATCACCCTTCGATTGAGGAGAAGTTCCTAACATTTTCCTATGAAGTGTATTTCACAGACCAAAATATTTCAACATGATAACAATGGCTAAAAACATATGATAAAATTAATTCTTGAATTTAATATGATAAAATTCCTTAAATTAATGACAGGTTATTAGTAATTATGATTAGTGATCCATTGAAAGCAATGGCTAAAAAAATATGACAAAATTACTTCTTAAATTTTTTATGATAAACGCCTTAAATCAATGATTGATTATTAGAAATTATGATTAGTGATTCATTGAAAGTGTTAATATTAGTCAAGTGAACGCAACAATGGCATTGAGTGCTAATTAAGTATTAGATTTTGTTTTTGTTTTTTATTTTTTCAGTTAGAATGTTCTTATTACAACAATGAAATGATGGAAAATGGCATACTTATGTATATGTGGAAAGCACTTTATATTGCATTGAGAATAGTGAGGTTCTCTACAAGACAATATGGAAGATAAATTAAATTAAATAAAAAAATAAATAACTATATATATGATAAATTTATAAAAGAAAAAAAAAATCACTTAACAATCTTCGGCACAAGTGGTTTGGGGGAAGGATAAAACTCCTACCCCTCTTGCAATAGTTGAGGAGGTGGTGCAAACAAAACTTGTGGAAGCACGCATGAGGCGGGCAAGAGAATTGAATCTCAAGGTGAGAGGTCTCCCCTTACCTCACCCCTCTTCAGATCCTATGGAAGTGGGGTATAGGTTCCTTTAGGATACCCTTAGCCTCCACGATTTAGCTCTAGACAGAGCTTGGATGGGCTATGACTCCATTGTCTTCCTCAGGTTTCAGACTACATCCGATTGAATCTGTGTCCTCGGGGCTAAGCGAAACTTTTTTTCTCTTCCCAGTAGGATTTTCTTAGACGAGGACCTCACTCGAGCATAGGTTGTGGAACTTAAGAAATCTAGAGAACAGGTTACGGCAACACGATAGGGAAGGAAATGGGAAATTATCAGGAATCTTCAAGCATTCATTTGAGACTCCTTCCCACCTAGTTAGGCACCTTGAATTAGAGGTTCCAAATGACAAGCTTGCTTGGGGAGACGACAGGGTACATGAATTTATATCTGTTGTTGCAATGAAAATGGATCTTTCTGGTCATTTCCAAGACTCTTGTATGATGATTTCGAATCAACGAACATACTCTTCATGACCGAGACTCATGCGAGCTCTTTTCCAGCTCTCCTAGATATTGTAGGTTACCATTGGTTCCCAATTTGTAGGCAGGAGACAAGGAGCTCGGGAAGGGTCAGAGGATCAGATGTAGTTTCTTGTTTGGCTAGTGACTCGCTCCTTAATAGGGTATATTTGGTAGCTGAATATGAGTTTGTCGGGTTTATGTGGATTCGGATTAGCGTTGGAGTCTCTCCTCCGAGGGACATCTACATTGCAGTTTGATACTTTCCCCCAACCTCTTCACCAGTTTTCCATCCATAATGGCTCAAATGAGGACCAATTTATAGACTTGTACACCGACATCACCCAATACTCTAGTGATGGGGAAGTCATACTCCTAGGTGACTTCAATGCTTAGAATATAGATCTCCAGATCCCTCTCCACGATTGATCATAGGATGTGTTTTGTACCCTAGGGATTATCTAGATTTAGTAGGGCTTCACCAGATGTCAGATGATGTTCTGGGGCCCACTACAGTTTATGGTAAGCATCTATTGTAGTTGGGGGAATCCCAAGAGTTGTTGATTTTAAATCGTCTCCCTCGTTTCCCAGACTCTTTCTTTTTCACATGTCGACCATTTACTGGGGGTGCGAGTGTAGTTGATTATGTCATCACTAGCCAGAAATTGCTCCCTTTTATTTTCCATCTCTCAGTCACCCCCATCCCCCTAGTCGGTCATGCAATTCTTTCCTTCTCTCTTTGGTTTGATCCCCCCTCCACCCCATCCTTCCCCTTGGGGCCCACTCCAAACCACCTTTCAATTTTACAAAGGCAACCCTGGCATCTTCTCCTCTACACTACGCAATATGCTCCCATAGGAGACGCCATTCTCCTTGCTTGATTCTTCTTCCACTAAATACACATGTCTTTCATCTACCATTTGGGAAGAAACACTCAATTTCTTCCCCTACTCCACTCATTCCACTTCCATCTCCCCAAAATTTGGATCTTTCCCAATGAAAAAAATAGTACGATGAAGAATGCAAGAATATACATCGATAACTTCGATATGCTTTCACCCACTCTCAATCCTTCTACTCCAACCTCGAATCCTCTTATCTTTGTCTCCTTCGTTGCAAGAAACAACTCTTTGTCTCTCATAGCAGTGTTGATTTTGGTTAGCATCGGATGTGCTCTAAGTCTCAAATTTTGTGGAGAGGCTTAGATACATGTATTCCAGATAACCCAGAAAAATTCCACTAGGATTGTATTCTATAGAAATAATTAATTATTTTTAAAGGGACCCTAAGTTTAAACTTAGAAGAATAAAATAATTATAGTGTATTAATAGAATATGAGTGAGAATGATCTAGAATACATGGATCAATTCAAAAGTTAATCTTAGTCGTTGAAGTATCAAAGATAAGATTATAAGAATGGATTGAAGGGTCATTTCGAAAATACATTTTTGGAGACACAGAGGATCTAGAGATCGAAATTTTCTAACGGAGTAGTGCTCGGAAAAAAAGAAAGATATAAGTGATTCTTGATTATAGTGAGGGGCATTAGATCCTGTTGGAAGATTTCCTGAGACGAAGAGTACACAAAAAAAAAGACAGTGAGAGCCACAACAATAGCGCATATCCAATGATGCAGTGCTTATGCAGTCACTATGTAGATTTAGAGGGAAAGAATTTTTCCTGCTGAGGAGACAATGCAGAGCTAGAGTCAGATCCTGGAGAGATTTTCCGGAGGGCCAGTAGGCTTCAGTTTCCAGCCAGCAGTGAGACCAGCGTAGAGGCAAAAGGGAAACCGTACTTGTGATGCAGTCATTGTGCAAAGGCATCGCAGGGCAGTCCAGCCTTGGTGCATATCAGTGCCAGTTTCCCGTGGAGGAGTGATGTTTGTCTCACGAGATCTCTTCTGTCAGTTTCTCTGTCTGATTTGACAGTCTCGTCAATCATAGATTTGTAGTTATAATTTGCTGTATAATAACATAAACCCTCAAATCTGCTGCACCAGTTTTCCTGCATTGGGTTTTTCTGAGGACATTAGTCCAAAAATAATTGTGTCGAATGGTTGTGTAATCTCTGTGTGTTCAGATTTATTTCCGCAACTTGTATTTCTTCCGTAGTTTAATTGAGTAGGTTGTAGTGAATGGATTTCAATATTTACTTGTAGAACAAAGTAAATAATTTGTTATGTAAACAATGAATAGAAAACTTTCCATCAGTTGTTGCAGTAGGATTCCTGAGTTTGACAGAATTTTCACATGGTATCAGAGCTTGTTTAAGCTGAGTGCAGGCGAGACAAAGAACAGATCCAGTGGGGATCAAAGAGTTGGGTAAGCACCAGATCGATTTTCCATTGAAGTGCGTAGTCTAAGATAGGAGGGCTAGATCAGCAAGGAAAATATCTCTCTGAGTGAGTCAACAGAGAGGTAGCATTGTTCCCGATTGCATGAGTTGTTCGAGGCAGAGGGAGCAACACAACAGATCTATGCAGATCAGTAGCTCGAGGGACGTTGTTGAATGCGCAACAATGATTCATTAGAGAACTTTTGAGGTCTAAAATAGGCCTCCTAAGAAAAATGTACAACGAAAATAAAATTTATAAGAACCAATAAGATTCAAAATGATGATGCAACCATGGGGGATGATTCACAATTTTTGGGGGAAAAAAGTAAAAAGATTAAATAATAATAAAATAATAAAACTATTTTTTCAACTTGTATTTTCAATTGATCTCCCTAAGGTTTTACTCAAATTTCAATTGGGATTACTTGTTAAATGTAAAATTTAATTCCTCATCCAAGAAGTACCCATGTTGCATACTTCCGATGGACCCTGCTATACGACAAATGAGGAATACATAAAAAACGTGATTGCAATAATGTTTTTCATGTATTTCTCATTTTTCATGTAGCAGGGTCCATCAGAATTATGCAACATGGGTACTCATTGGATGAGGAATCAAATTATGCATCTAACGAGTGTTCCCGCTCGAAATTTGAGTAAACCCATAGGGAGATAAGTTGAAAATACGAGTTGAAAAAGTAGTTTTTTCTTCTTTTTTTTCACTCTAAAATTTGATGATGTAATCTAATCTTATTTTATTATTTCCACTGTTATTTTATAATTTCTTTAGGAGGCCCATTTTAGGGAGTGCATAAAGCCAATTATGCAGAGGGTGAGAGGCAACATATCGACAATGTTTGGATGAGATGGAAACCAATGGGTTGTGTGATCTAGATCAGTTGGAGGGTGCCTCCAACTATCTAATCTCGAAGGCAATGATCTCCTTCCTTCTAGATGAGCATGACCTCAAGCACTTTATCGAAAGTGCTCGGCTGAACTGGTGGATGCAATACCATTAAGGGCATTCAAGAAGAATATGGCAAAGGCTAAGCAATTTATCCTTGACTGTTGAATTTCTGAAGATGTTCTATGCTAGATGCAAATATACTTTAAAATTCTAGGGCTCAATGAAAGTAAGATGCAGATAGAACATACCAATAGATTGATGGAAGACAAGCCAAAACAAAGATAGAGAATGGTGGCGTTACGACGATCAACAAGATGTTTCAACCGGAAAAGTCTTCATAAGGTCAGCCTCCCACATGTGTCACACAACCCCAAGATGTCTCATCAAGAATTCTCCACCAAGACGATGCACGAAGAAGCCCTAAACGTAGAATTAAGAACGCTGCTCTAGCTCCATCCAAGAAAGAAGAGAATGCCTCCACAAAAATGTGTGTCTAAAATGAACTCCAAGTCTTTGCAATATATAGGCATTTGTGGGGGTGTGTGACACATCTCTTATGCATGTGGGATAAATCAGGTCGACTTTGCACATGTGGAATAAATTCAAAATACATGTTCTGCTCATCCAATCAAGACCATATTTAGATTGATCTTGCACCTCTCTGAAAGAGGAATCCAATAAAAATATTGGCATCGTCATCTGAGCATCACAACATGGAGTTTGGACCTAGTTACCCAAAATTAACATCGACGGAGTGAAGGATCATATTGTTTCACATATCTATCATAAAGGGGCATCCAAAGAGATGTGGGATTGTAAAATTTCGAAGATGTTCTATGCTTGATGCAACTTTACTTTTTATCCCCAATATCAACCAGCAATCACATAAACAAGAAAGTAAAATGTTGATAGAACATACCAGTAGATCGACAAAAGACAAGTGAAATATATTTATGTGTGTTGGTGTGTTACGACGGTTAACATGATGCTTCAACCAGCAAAGTATCAATACGGTCAGCCAACTAGAAGTGTCACACAACCCTCTCGGATAGCAAGATCATTCAACCCAAAGTCAACAAAATTCAACACTATCACAGTCAATTGTCAACGCATCACGGTCGAAGTCAACGTTCAACGTCGATTTATGTGCCAAAAAATGCGGACTGTAGAAATCAAAATTTTGACCACAGTTGGGGTCAGTTTGACCATGCGTTGACCAAATTCAACGATGGTCAACTCTGTGCTGAAACCCTAGGTCGAAAACAGAAAATTCTTCTTGCTGCAATTTCCCATGTGTGGATGAAGAAGAGACTCCAAGTGATGATCGAACCAATCAGATGAGGAGAGAGAATGTGATGTGATGGATGAGTGAAAATTACCTCCAATGTTGACCTATTTATATCCATAAGTGAGGGTGTGTGACACAACTGTTGGGGCTTCAAGCCTACATTTCATTTCAAGCTGACCTGCACATATTTTGAATAAATTCAAAATAAATGTTTTTCTCATCGGATCAAGATGATATTTAGATCGATCTTGCACCTCTCCGAAAGAGGAATCCAATAAAAATATTGGCATATTCATCTGAGCATCACAACATGGATTTTTGACCTAGTTGTCCAAAATTAACACTCCCTCTCAACTAGGGAGAACTCCATCCACTTGTTCCATCCAAACATCGTGTATCATCTCGTCGTAACTTGCTTTGCTGGCTTATTTATTTCAGAACAATAGTGGGTCAGTCACAAAGACATCATTCCCGGCTGACAGATTCAGCCCAGAGGTCTGAAACCTCTATAGGACTCAAAAATAGTCTCATACCAACCCGAAGTTGGTTTACCTGACATGAAGTCAGTTGGAGGTCCGAAACCTCACTATACTTGATCCCAGATCAAGTGGTTGGACACGTGCCATCATAGACATAAAGAGTACGAAAATATCTGATGGGTCCATCAGTATTTTCTACTGGTCTCTAGGTTTTCCCACCTCACTGGAAAAATGAGAGGTACTCCCCATGAGTCTGGGACTCAATGGGTAGGATGCATACGGGGCACAGATCATGAGAGGTGATCCAACTCAACATCGTAATGGTGGGGCAGAAGCACCACAAGGTTCGGCAAGCCTAGCCCCGTGTGTGTTTATAGCTCCGAGAAGCTATCCCAAAAGCCCCCAGAGCTCCAAGAGCTCATCTTCCAACAGGACCCTCAGCATAGGGTCGTTCCATGATACCAAGATTCTCACGGAAGATTAGGAACTTGACCTTCCCCAAGGGATTTGTGAGAATGTCCACGACCTGCTCATTAATTCCTATATGATCAAGCCTTACGGCGCCTCGCTGTATCATATCCCAGATAAAGTGGTACCTGATATCAATATGCTTGGATCGATCGTGGAACACAGGATTCTTGGACAACTGAATCCCACTCTGGTTATCACATAGTATCACGGTGGTATCTAGCACATGTTTGAACAGCTCATTGAAGAGCTTTCACATCCAAACTACTTCACAACAGGCCATACTCGCTGCAATGTATTTGGCCTCAGCGGTGCTCAAAGCCATAGACTTTTGCTTCTTTCTCATCCATGATATCAAAGCAGACCCAAGTATGAAGCAGCATCCCGATGTGCTCTTACGATCCACCACACTGCCAGCCCAATTGGCATTAGTATATCCATGGAGTGTCATGCTCCCTGCAGTGTATCTAAGCCCATGGTTTATTGTGCCCTGAAGATATCTCAACAGATTCTTGGCACCAACCTAGTGAATGTGATGAGGTTCAACCATATGTTGACTCAAGGTGTTCACTGCAAAACATACGTCCGGACTGGTATTCACTAAGAACATCAGGGCCCCTACAAGTTGATGATACTCAGTAGGATTTGCTAGCACAGGCCTAGTAGCGTTGCCACTCAACTTCTTAAAGTTGAGCTCCATCGGTGTCGACATGGACTTACAATCCACCATTCCAAATCTTTCCAGAAGATTCACAATATATTTTCCTTGAGAAAGGAAAATCTCGCCAAGTCTCTGCCAGACCTCCAGAAGTAGTGCATTAGTCCTAGGTCCTTGATCTCAAAATCAACAGGGAGCTCCCTCTTACACTGATGAATGAGAGGGTCAGCACCTATTAGGAAGAGGTCTTCCACATACAACACCAGAATGAGAGGCTTTTCTCTATCAACCTTGAAGTAAAGGTTCAGATCAGCATTACTACGAGTGAAGCCCAACTTCATCAGGTAGCAATCTATCGTCTCGTACCAAGCTCTGGGTGCTTGCTTCAACCCATAGAGGGCTTTCTTCAACCTGCAAACATGGGTGTCCTGATCCTGGACTTCGAACCCCAGAGGTTGCTCCACATACACCTATTCCTTTATCGCACCATGAAGAAATGCGGTCTTCACATCCATTTGATGAAGATTCCATCCTTGCGTAGCAGCAAGGGCTATGATAGATCGGATGGTGGTATATCGAGCCACAGGTGCAAATATGTCATCATAGTCTATGCCTCCCTTTTGAGAGAAGCCACGGGCAACGAATCTTGCCTTGAACTTTTCAGCACTACAATTAGATCCATGCTTGATCTTATAGAACCATTTCAAGGTGACAACTGCTTTTTCCTTCGGTCTTGGAACCACATCCCTGACATCATTCTTCATAATGGACTCATATTCTTCATGCATAGCATCCTTCCAGCCTTGATGCTTTACGTCTTCTTCAAAAGATCCAGGCTCAGATTGTATGATTTGCTAGATACCGTTGGTATCTATTCGTCTTCTTGCTTTCACCGAATGTCCCCCTTGGGGCCATATGTCTCTTGGCATCCACGAGAGTGTCCTTGAGCCATGATGGTCTCTTCCTCATTGAAGGAGGTGGATCAATAGGGTCCATCGGTCCTTCAACATCAAGCATCATCTCATCCATCAATTGTTCTTGATTTCCAGGCCTTGCTTCATGATCTTCCTCAGATCTCGAAAGATTGATTACTTTCCTCAGGGAAGCATCTTCATCAAAGGTAACATCGTGGCATATCTCCACTTCCCTTTGACTAGGCACATAGACTCTATAGGCCTTCGAAGTTTCTTTGTAGCCCACAAACATTCCCTTCTTTCCAGAAGCATCCAACTTGATCCTCTTCTCCATTAGGGGAATTTTGAGGTCTAAAATGGGCCTCCTAAGGAAATTATAAAATAATAGTGGAAAAAATCAAATAAGATTTGATGACATCATCAAATTTTAGAGGGAAAAATGAAAAAACTACTTTTTCAATTCATATTTTCAACTTATCTCCCAAAGTTTTTACTCAAATTTCTAGCGGGAGTACTCATTGGATGCGGAATTTAATTCCTCATCCAAGGAGTACCCATGTTGCATACTTTTGATGGGTCCTACTACACGAAAAATGAGAAATACATAAAAAAACGTGATTACAATCACGTTTTTTATGTATTTCTCATTTTTCGTGTAGAAGAGTTCATCGAAAGTATGCAACATGAATACTCCTTGGATGAGGTAGAATAAAATCAACACGGTAATCCCGCTGTAGAAGTTTAAAATACGAGTTGAAAAAGTAGTTTTATTATTTTATTATTTTTTAATATTTTTACTTTTTTACTCCAAAAATGGTGAATCATCCATTATGGATGACATCATCATCTTGAATCCTATTGGTTCTTATAAAGTTTATTTTGGTTGTACATTTTTCTTAGGAGGCCCATTTTAGACCTCAAAATTCCCCTAATGCCTTGGCACATGAAAATAAACAGCACATCCAAAAACTCTAAAATGTGAGACGCCAAGTTTCTTACCAGAGAAAACCTCTTCAGGAGTTTTTGAGTCCAGAGCGGAATGCGGGCATCGGTTTTTTATGTACACAACAGTGTTCACAGCTTCTCTCCACAGAAACTTCGGAAGACCCTAGTCACATAGCATGGCACGGGCAGCTTCCACAATGGTCCTGTTCTTTCTTTCAACAACGCCATTTTGCTTAGGAGTATAAACAGTTGTGGTCTCCTTCTTGATGCCAGCGTACCACCTTCCTTGCTCCGGGAAGGGCCTTGTAGTGAAGGTGTCCAAACCTTCGGTGCCATATTTCAGTCTGTCGAATAGTATCACAAGTCATCGCTCCCAGTGGACTTCCTCCAACCTGGTAGAGTGTATCAACTCTAAACCCAATTGTGATAGAGTGATTGCTACAAACTTGGGCTTTGTCTTCACCTCAGCTCTGATACCATGTAAATTTTCGTAGATGTTCTATGCTTGATGCAACTTTACTTTTTATTGCCAATATCAACCAACAATCACATAAATAAGAAAGTAAAATGATGATAGAACATACCAGTAGATCGACAAAAGAAAAGCCAAAAATATATATGTGTGTTGGTGCATTACGATAGTCAAAGGGATGCTTCAACTAGCAAAGTATCCATACATTTAGCCAACCAGAAGTGTCACACAACCCTCTCGGACAATAAGATCAGTCAACCCAAAGTCAACCAAAGTCAACACTATCACAGTAAACTGTCAATGCAGCACGGTCAAAGTCAACGTTCAACGTCAATTTATGTGCCAAAAAATGCGGACTATAGAAATCAAAATTTTGACCGAAGTTGGGGTCAGTTTGACCATGTGTTGACCAAAGTCAATGATGGTCAACTCTACGCTAAAACCCTAAGTTGAAAACAGAAAATTCTTCTTGCTGCAATTTCCCACGTGTGGATGAAGAAGAGACTCCAAGTGATGATTGAACCAATCAGATGAGGAGAGAGAATGTGATGTGAGGGATGAGTGAAAATGACCTCTAATGTTGACCTATTTATATCCATCAGTGAGGGTGTGTGAAATCACTGCTGGGGCTTTGAAGCGAACAAAGTTCTTTCTCAGGTTAAAATACTCCAGAACACTTGGAATACAAAGATATCCACGAGGATACAAATATTATATTATAAAAGATATGAGATAGATAGATAGATGATAAAATGTTACAATGAGGCCCTGCTTATATACCTACGCAGGTGACCTTTCATATGACTGAGCATGTCTCTTAGATATGCCCTTTCACTAACTTAATGACTACTTACATAATCCTTAACTGACTATTTAATAATTATATTTGTTATATTCGTTATGAATTATATTCATAACATTGCCCCTTCCTTCAAAAGCTTTGTCCTTAAAGCTTATAGTTGACACTTTTCTTCAGTTCAATCATGCATTGTTTTCTTCATTTGCTTTCATCACAATTAAATATATCAACTTTTATTTATTTATTTGTTATGAATTGGCCCTTCCTTCAGAACTTTGTCCTCAAATTTTTATGGATAATAATTTCTTCATCTTGTATTTGTTAAAATACTATAATTTTCAGGAAATCTTCCTTCTTTCCTTTCTAAATTGGATTTAATTTCCTTTTCATCAATGATTGATTTCATTTTGTCTGTTAAATTTAGTTTTTATGGTTTTTAAGGTAACCCTTCCTAACTTTTTCTTCTTCTTTTTAATGAGGTTATTATTCCTTCAATTTTTTTTTTAATAATTTGATTAATTAAATAATTTTAATTAATTTAATATATATATATATATTCTTTTAACAATTGATTTTTTTTAACTCTTTTTTTTGTTGAAAGGTTACAACTCTAGTGAAACGTGGCTATTCACATATATTCACCTATAAAATATATGTCCACTTATGTGTATTTCTCCACATAAAAGTAAACTTACCATTCACAAAAGATTTTTTAATCCTTTACTTCTTATTTTACCTTGCAAATACCATGGGCAATTACCATGGGCTTCCAAAACCACGAGCTTGTAAACCACTGAAATAATAATCAAAATAACCTTACCTACTCTTCCTTATTTCTTTTTCCTTTTTAATTTTAAATTGTCTTGGTATGTACGTATATGTACTTCTTTATATATATCTCTTTCTTTTTATTTTTAATATACTTTGAATTTAATTCTCTCTTTTATTATTTTTAATATAAATTCTTCCTTTTTAAATATTTCTTCAATTTTTTTATATAAATTATTCTCCCCTTTTTTTATATTTCTTTTCAAAAATTCTCTGGTTTGTTTTTTCCCATCTTTTTATTATGGCCAAAGGCCTAGTGACGAAAATGGAGAAACTCCAAGATTGATAGCGAAACGCTTCAGTCACGATGGCAACAAGGTTGACAATTTTTACGGTCAAAGACCTGGATCAAGGAGTGTAGCTCTGTGCAGCGATGAGCGGCCAGAAGATCGACTGCTCTGATACCAAATGAAGCGAACAAAGTTCCTTCTCAAGTTAAAATGCTCCAGAACACTTGGAATACAAAGATATCCAGGAGGATACAAATATTATATTATAAAAGATATGAGATAGATAGATAAAAGATAAAATGTTACAATGAGGCCCTGCTTATATACCTACGCAGGTGACCTTTCATGACTGGGCATGTCTCTTAGACATGCCCTTTCACTAACTTAATGACTACTTACATAATCCTTAATTGACTATTTAATAATTATATTTGTTATATTCGTTATGAATTATATTCATAACAGGCTTCAAGCCTACATTTCATTTCAAGCCGACCTGCACATATTTTGAATAAATTCAAAATAAATGTTCTGCTCATCGGATCAAGATGATCTTTAGATCGATCTTGCACCTTTCCGAAAGAGGAATTCAATAAAAATATTGGCATATTCATCTAAGCATCACAACATAGAGTTTGGACCTAGTTGTCCAAAATTAACAAGGATGCATTGGCAACGCTATATCAGGGGTCTTCCGAGCAACAAAGATGTTTCTGCAGGAGAAAATGCGGACCACTAGGATGCAAAAAGGAGAACGCATTGATCCGTTCTTGTCTAGACTTCAGGAAAATCGACTTCGGCTGGCAGTTGTAGGGTTAGCTCCTGAGGGCACAGAGATGGTTATACTTTCCTTAAATTATGTGTCCGAAGACTATCAAGTCTTTGTCAAGAGTATCCTGGGCAGAGAGAATTTATCGGGTTGGGAAGCGATGTGGGTAACTCTTCAGCAAGAAGAGATGAGGAGAGAGTTACTCAAGTTTCAACTTGAGAGAAACTGTAGCAGTGGTTCGAAGGTAAAGAAGGAGGAGGATGAGAATGCAACCCTTGCATCAAAGGGACGACAAGAGAAATGCAGGAGGAAGAAGGATCTTTCAAATATCAAATGCTTTCGGCGTGGCGAGATGGGACATTACACCACACAATGTCCTCTCATAAAGGACAAGGATGAGAAGAATGGTCCTCAGGCCAGAGCAATGAAGATAGAGGAGGAGTAGTTTTCTATGATTGCTCATATACCTCCAGGAGGGAGGTGGTCTAATTTGGATTTGTAGACCCAGAGATCTACAAGATGGGTAGGATCCTTTAGGAGTCCACCTCTTGGATCATCACCTTGCTACGGGAACTGAAAATAACACTAGAAGGATGGACTAGTGCTAGTTGGTGCAGAGGAGTGCTGAAGTGACAACGCAGTGGTTAGCAGCACCAGAGTATGAGCAACACAGAGCAGTGTTGCAATAACGCAGAGGGATGCAGTGCAAAGCAATAACAGCGCAACAGACTTAGAGAGGCAACACAGAGGCTAGCAGCAGCCAGATCTTCATCACTGATATGCCGTATACTTGACCATTTTTGGATGTTTTTCAGTTGAAAAAGCAATTGTGTTGCAGTGCAGTAACAGTTGGCAGTGGTAGAGTTAGCAGCAACACAGATGCAGAATTCAGAGGGAGTTGCAGTACAGATGCAGTGTTGACAGTGGCAGTGACATCAACAGTACAGATGCAGCATTTGCGCAGAATTGATGGGCAGCAGTGTTAGACATCAACAGTGTAGAGGGAGATGCTTCAGGATCAGAACAATATGCAACATGGCATATTCTTAGAGCACATTCCTTACTAAGAGGGAGTGTTGATTTTGGGTAGCATTAGATGTGCTCTAAGTCTCAAATTTTGTGGAGAGGCTTAGACACATGTATTCCAGATAACCCTTAAATAGTTTGGTGAAATTCCACTCGGATTGTATTCTATAGAAATAATTAATTGTTTTTAAAGGGACCCTAAGTCTAAACTTAGGAAAATAAAATAATTAAAGTGTATTAATACAATATGAGTGAGAATGATCTAGAATACATGGATCAAGTAAAAATTTAATCTTAGTCGTTGATTAGAGATATAATCTGGGTCATTGAAGTCTTAACGAGAATATTATAAGAATGGCTTGAAGAGTCATTTGAAAAATACATTTTTGGAGACACGGAGGATCTAGAGATCGATTTTTTCTTATGGAGTAGTGCTCGGAAGAAAATCAGATCTAAGTGATTCTTGATTGCAGTGAGGGGCAGTAGATTTGGTTGGAATATTTTGTGAGCTGGAGAGTACACAACAGTAGAGACAGAGAGAGCCAAAGTAGAAGTGCAGAGCCCGTGACGCAGTGCTTACGCAGTCACTGCATAGAGCTAGAGGGAAAGATGCTTTCTTGTTGAGGAGACAACGCAGAGCCAGAGTCAGATCCCAGAGAGATTTTTTGGAGGGCCAGTAGGCTTCAGTTTCCATCTAGAAATGTGACCAGCGCAAAGGTAGAAGGGAAATCGTACTTGTGATGCAGAGCCTACATGGGTGATGCAGTCCCTGCGCAGGGGCAGTCCAGCCTTGGTGTAGATCAGTGCTAGTTTCCTGTGGAGAAGTGAGGTTTGTCTCATGAGATCTCTTCTATCTGTTTCTCTGTATGATTTGATAGTCTCATCAATCATTGATTTGTACTCAGAATTTACTGCACAGTAACATAAACCCTCAGATCTGTTGCATCGGTTTTCTCGCATTGGGTTTTTCCGGGGACATTAATCCAAAAATATTTGTGTTGAATGGTTGTGTGATCTATGCGTTCAGATTTGTTTATGCACTTGTATTTCTTCCACATTTTAATTGTGTAGGTTGTAGTGAATGGATTTCAATATTTACTTGAAGAACACAATAAATTATTTGTTAAGTAAATAACGAATATAAGACTTTCCATAAGTTGTTGCAGTAGGATTCCTGAGTTTGACGGAATTTTCACAAGAAGATGGGAACTATCTACTCACCTTTCCCACTCCCGTAAACAATTATGGCATACCATTCTTCCCCGACACTCCCCTCTTCCATCTAAAATCGACCCTACATCCATGTTCTCTCACATTTCCAACCTTTATGATATTCCTGGGTAGGCCCAAATTAATGTTACCTCACCACCCTCTTCCCGTTACCTATTCTCAGACAGAGATATTAGAGAGGCCATTTGGGTGATGAACAAAAACAAAGTAGTCGATGAGGAAGGCTACCAAGCAGAGTTCTTTAAGCACGCTTTCCATGCTTTGGTTAGCTACTTGGCTGATCTCTTCAACCATGTAGTCCATGAAGGATTTCCACCTGCATGTTCACACCACATCATCTATCCGATCCACAAATCAGGGTCCAGGTCAAATCCAAATACCTAAAGAATGATCATGGTGGGCCACACATTCTTGAAGTTGTATGCTATTGTTCTACATAGTAAGCTCTCTAGTGAACTTGAGCAAATACAACTCAAAGCTAGGGAACAAACATGTTTTCGACTGGCTCATTAGACCATTGACCACATATTCACCCTCTGCGTCGTGATTGAGGAGGAACAATACCGCTATTCAAAATTCTATCATTGTTTCGTATATTTTCGGAAAGATTTTAACTTTGTTTTGAGGGAAGCCTTACTCCAGAGACGCAGAGATATTTGCATCTCTATGACCCTATTGACAACTATTATGTGCTTATATGAGTTCGTGCTTGGTTGTCTTCACACAGCTCATGCGATGTTTGATTTCATCTGAAGCACTATTGGGATTAAACAAGGTTTTCCACTATCCCCTACCCTATTTGAGATCTATATTGATGAGTTAGAGGCATTTCTGAGCATATCCAAAACACTAATGGATGCCTTCTTCACCAGGCTCTGATATCTATTCTAATATTTTTTGATGAAGTGGTCCTCCTGTCCTCGTCCCCAGAAGAATTACAGAGGCAGATGGATGCCTTGGCTATATTTTGTGATCTTCGATAATAGATGGTCAACCTAGGTAAAACTAAGGTTATGATCTTCAATGGGGTGAATAAAACTTCAGACCTTCACTTCCTATTCAGAGGGTAGGGGGTTGAGATCACCAACATGTATACTTACTTGGGGGTGCAATTCTATGGTCCTTTCTTCAGTTTGGGACCAACACTTCAGCCTCATATCAACAAAGGATATGGATCTTTAGCCCTTCTCAAGAGACAATGCTTTTGACATCACTTTCATGACATCTTGTCCAAGATGAGCCTCGTGGACACCTTGATCCATCCCACTGTTCTATATGGCTCAGAGATTCGAGGACTGTCTTTACTTGAGTCAAATTGGGCTTCAACTGAGAGAGTCCATATTCTTCTTCTTCGCCACATCATTAGATGCAAACAAATAGTACCTCAGCTCATCATCCTTGTATAGTTTGGAGCTTAGCCCTTTCGGCCTGAGACGGTCTTTAGATTGGTTTCATTCTTGCATCGTGTCTAGGGCATTGCAAACTCGATAAAGAGTAGGGACCAGTATCCTTACTTGGCATATTTCTCTTCTGAGACTATTGCCCGTTATACTCCCTCAGCTCGGGCAAGATGTTGGTTTACAGGAGTTTGAGATCTCTTGGAGTCAGTGGGCATTCAGTTGGATTGTCTCCCTCCTTTCCGATATTCCTTAGATGCTCTTGGTCACCTTTTACCTACTAAATAAGAGTTGAACAAGATCATTAGGGAGGACGTCTACAGGAAGTTTGTCCAAGTCACTTGTGATCCAAATTTATGTAGGAACACAAAAAAATACAGATATAGACATAAACACAGAGATGCAGCAAAAGTAAAACTCCATTTCATTAATATCAAAGAGCTGAAATATGCTTACATACAAAATGGAAATAAACTAGCTTTGGCGATGGTAGCTTTATATTTGAGAAGAGATGTGGCGGCTACATGCCTCTGAATTGTGTTACATTGAGGCTCGGTGGCCTTTTTATCATTGAGAAACAATGAGAAACCCTAAACATCCAAAAAACTAACCATAGGAGATGAAATGTTAAAAGCTTGTGGGTCCTGTTGGGGTAAGTTGGAATGTCAACTTCCCAGGGACATAACTTTTCCATACGATCTTTGTTTATCATAATACCTCGTTTCAAAGATATCGAAGAGAAGGCCAAAAACAAACTGGTTAACCATTTTTGTGCTCTTTCGGTCTCTCTAGTTTTCCTAACAACGTTTTTTAGTCCCTTGAGACAACTCTGGAGTTTAGGAATCGAAAAAACTGCGAAAATAGTATGTTGTGTTGAAATTAAGGAACTTAAAATAAACAACGGTGGGGGACTAAGTGGAATAAGCAGGTGGGCTCCAATATCCACCTGGATCAACTTAGGTCAATCCTCTAGGAGAGTTGTGCCCAAAAATGACCTTCTACGTTGAGCAGTTCATGGAGTTGAGATACGGGCTCATTTTTCGACCCTAGTATACATTTTTCCACCTGATGCATGCTCTTCACATTCCTCTAGGCTAGTTCAGAGTAGGTTCTCATATACATTGAGTAGAGACAGACCACCAGATTGATAGACTAGACAGACTCTGCCATGTATGTCATTTATAGGAAGTGGAGACCAAGGTGCACTTCATTTTTGGATGCCCTGTCTATTACGAGATTAGAAGAAGGTTACATTGCTTGTTCAAATATTCTCAGAACCTCGCTGACTTTTTCAGGTATCTTGACCAAAGATGTTTGGCCCTATATATGCAGGAGGCTCTTTGGTTTTGAGCGCATATTCTTCAACGTCCCATTAGACCAGACCCCACATAGAGGATCACGACATTTTTCATGGTACTACCCTCAGACAGGGGCATCGAGAGACCGATCGATACCAATACATATCTAGACTCTAGTTCAGTGAGGATCAATGGGACCTCACCCCACCACACGAAATCTCAGCAATAGATCCATCTCAGATCCGTTCTTGGGAGATGGATTAGGTCCTCCAGACCTTAGTAGCAAGTGAACTCCCCCAAACAATTATTTATTGGACAGACTACACTTTCCACCGACTCTTCATTGGGCCAACAGACTTTGTTGAGTTTCTTCAGTGTTCTTCATTCAGCCTCAAATGCTAGGAGAGATGGGTCTGATCCTCATACCCATTAGCTCTGGGATCTTCTGTGCCAGAGTGATTACATGCATTGTATCTTTTATGTTCATGCATAGTATTGTTTATATTCATGCATTGTATCATTTATATTCATGAATTGTATCTTTTATAGGAGACCGTTTGGTTCTCCCAGATTGTATAGACATCATTGTACTCAAAAGTCCCTTTGACGTACTTTGTGATCAATAGTTAGACATAAATATAATTATCTATCTTATCTTATCTAGATTCATCTTAAACTAGATCAATCTATCCAGTAACAAAGAGTTTACCTCTTAGCACTTATTAAATTTGGATACGGGATAGATTTAAGCAAGTTACTTTACAACAACATTTATGGAAATATACATGCATGTGTGTGCGAGAAATGGAATCCTATGTTGCTAGGTTGTTAACTATCTACTGCATAAAATGAGGAGGAAGAGGATTCACCCTCTATTGAGGAAGAGAAAATTCGAAATGAACTGACTGAGTGGCTAGGAAACATGTAATTTGTTGGTGTAAAGACATCCTGTTGAGAAATCATTTCGATGACCCAACTCATGGAAGGTCTCATATATTTTTATTGCTGCACAGAGAATAGTGTTATTTTCAGGACTCTCTCCACCTCCTCCAAATCAAAATCTCAATGAACACTGTTACCGATGAAATAGGTAACCGCACTGTTACCTACTTATTTTTGGTAGCATAAAAAGCACCCGATTTTGAAAAGTGGTGATGCAGAATCACCTTTTTTTTTAGCACATTTTTGACACTTTAATATTTTTATTTATGAAGTATGAATATTTGTTTTAAAATGTTAGTGATTTTCATGCTAATTTTGAAACGTATTGATGCAGCATCAAGTTTTTTTTTAGAGCAGTGGTTTTCATGCTAATTTTAAAACGTATTGATGCAACATCAACCTTTTTTTTTAGAGTGGTGATTTTCATGTGGGTAATAAAACACAGAACTTAGATAATATATATATATATATATATATATATATATATATATATATATATATATATATATATATAAACAATAAAAAAAAACCAATAAAAATGTAAAAAAAAAAAACAAAATTAAGTCGTAAAAATAAAAAATTTAAACAAAAATAAATAAAAAATACCAAAATATTCGAAAATTATATCAAAAGAAATGACAAAATTTGAAAAAAAAACAATTAATTTAAAGAAAAAAAAACAAAAATTAACCAAAAAAAAAACATCAAAAACATTTTTTTCTAAGTTATTAAAAAAAGCCATATAAAAAAATAAAAATAAAAAATAAAATAAATAAATAAATAAATATAAAATTTAAAAATATTTTAAACTACAAAATTAAAATTTAGATAAAAAAAAAAAATTAAACACAAAAAAAATAAATTAAATTTAAAAATTTATAATAATAATAAAATAAAAAAATTGAAAAAGAAAATTAAAATAAAAGAATTAAAATTTAAAAAACTATCATTAAAAAAAATAATAATAATAAAAAATAAAAAAATCACATGCAAATAATTAAAAAACAAATATCCATAAATTTACTGTTTTTTTTTAAATGAAACAATTTACAAATTTTAAAAATGAAAAACTAAATGAACTAAAAGATTAAAAAATTAAATTAAAATTTAATCAATTTAATAAATAAATTTTAAATTTTAAAAAATAATTAATCTTAAAAAAAAAAAAAACTAACCAAATTTAAAATAAAAAAAATTTGAATTAAAAAATAATAATAATAATAATAATTAAAAATTTAAAAATAAAAATAAAAATAAAAAATAAAATAAAAATCAAATTTAAAATATATATATATATATATATATATATATATATATATATATATATATATATATATATATATATATATATATAAAAAAAAAAAAAAAAAAAAAAAAAAAATTGATCGGCGTGGCGCCGCTAATCGACCTCTCGCTCAAGTGGCGACGAAGGCCGGCCGCTGGCATGCAACCTCCTAGCCCATCCAACGGCCGACCTCCGCCGCCATCGAGGCAGGAGGCCGATTCCGGGAATTGCCCTGAGGCCGATTCGGGGAATCGCCCCCGCGGGAGGGCGATTCCCAGAATCGGCCTCTCGCCGCGGGAGGGTGATTCCCGGAATCGGCCTCTCGCCCAGCGGCCGGCCTTTGTCGCCACCTAGGCTAGAGGCCGATTGGCGATGCCACCACGATCAAATTTTTTTTAATATTTGAAATTTAATTTGTTTTAATTTTTTTTGTTTTTTGTTTTTTGTTTTTTAATTTTATTCATTTTTTTGTTTTTAAAATTTTTTTTTTTCCAAATTTTGTTAATAATTTTTATTAAATTTTGTATTTTTTATTTATTTAATTGCTTCTTTTTTTTTTTTAGTTTTTTCATTTAATTTTTTAAAATTTAGTAAATTTTGTATTTTTTTTAAATTTATTTGAATATATATATATATATATATATATATATATATATTTCAATTAAAATTGTGTATTATTATTATTATTATTATTATTATTATTATTATTATTATTATTATTATTATTATTATTAACTTAATATTTTCGAATTAATTTTTTTTTTATTTAATATATATTTTTTAATTTTTTTTTCAATTTTTCAATTCTAATTGATTTTTAAAGTTTAAGTTTTTTTTTTTTTTTTTTTTTTTTTTTTTTTTTTTTTTTTTTAATTTAAATTGAAGTTCATATATATATTTTATTCTTTATAATTTAAATTTAATTATTTTTTAAAATCTATTTGTTTTTTTAATATACATATTTTTAAATTTAATATTTTTATTGTATTTTATTTTTATTTTTTATTTTTAATTAAATTTTCATTTTTCTAATTTCAATAATGTTTTTTTTTTTTTTTTTAAGTTTTAAATGTATTAAAATTTAATATATTTCTTTAAATTTAATTTATTTTTTATTTTTATTTTTTTACCTTTTCTTTTTCTTCTTTAAATTTAATTTCTATATTTTATTTTTTATAATTTCTTTTTTTTTAACTTGGTTTTTTTTTAATTTTTTTTTTTTTTTTTTTTTTTCTATATATTTTGAAATTTTAATCTTTAAATTTATTTTTTTTCTTAAATTTTAGGTTTTTTTTTTAATGTTTGAACTAAAATTTTTATTTTGTTTTTTTATTCCTATATATTTTTAAATTTTAAGCTTTAAAATGTATTTATTTTTTATCTTAAATTTTAGGTTTTTTTTAATGTTTGAATTTTTTATTAAAAAAGAAAAGAAAAAGAAAAGGTATTTCTATTTTTAAAAATGTCAAAAATATGACACAAATTTTTTTTTTTGTTATTCCAGCATCAACTAGTTTTGTTTTGAAGATGTTTTTTCAATCCTTTTTTCAAGAAACAATTTTGTTTTTAGCATAATTTTATAAAATGTTGAAATTTGACCTTTAAAAAAACCAAGTGGGTTCTGGAATACACTTTTTTTTGTTTTTGGGGGTGTTTTTTCATGTTTTTTGAGTCTTTTTGGGCTAGAGTTCCCATTTTGAGGTCAGGTTACCTATTTCATCGGTAACAGTGTTAATGCAGCTTAAAATCCACTACTTCCTCAATCATTGTCCCTTCCTTCATCATCGCAGACACCCATTGTACCAATTGTCCATAATTTTGGACTGTTAAACTAGATAACCAGCTTTGTCCGATCACCATCTCTAACAAAACAATCCTGAAGCTATAAACATCCACCTTGGCTGTGATTGGCCGATTCATCGCCCACTCTGGTGCTAAGTAACCCCTAGTACCTTTAATTGTGGAGGAGAATGCCTGATCTCTGTCTACGAGCTTTGCTAACCCAAAATCAGAAACTTTGGGACAAAATTTCATGTCCAGAATTATGTTCTGGGGTTTGATGTCACAGTGCAGAATCTATTATAAATACTCTTCATGGAGGTATACTAACCGCTTGCCAGTGCCCACTGCAATCCCAAATATTTCTTTCCAACCCAAAACTATATCATCGTTTTCTGAAAACGAATACTTATCTGGAAACCCGTTTCTAACCTACTCATAAAGTAGCAACCTGTGATTTCTTTCTCCAGTCTTGAATAAAACAATGGCATATTCATGTTTGTATGAATTTCGTTTCACATTAATACTTTCCTCTCTATCGTATGTGTGTGTAATAATAATCCCACATTGGTTTCATCCTTGAGAATTGGGTGGTTCATTAAGCCCTTCACCCACCAATAGAAGCAACCCTTGGGGTAACATGGTGGAGGTTTGCTCCTAGTCTGGTGTGTGTTTGTACCCCATGCCTCAGGTCCCTTTGTTACTGCAGTCTTGAATAAAATATTGACATAGAATCACTAAGTAACCTAGAAAATCATAGCGAGGAACTCTATATTCTATAAACATATACCGCCATCCAAGTATTATGCAGACCAACTCTGCAACACCAAATGAAATTGAAAACCCTAGTGTATATTTCAAACGTTGCTCGTCTTTTGCTTCTTGTAGTGGCATGTCTCTATCACAGTGGTAGTTAAAGTCGAACAATTTAATGGCCAAGATGCACTGGTAGAATTAGAAACAGAAAAATATTTGTTAGAAACTTTGATATACATGTACAGTTCAAAACACCAGTAGATCGAAATCCATTGCCAAGAAAAGCTTTAGGGTAACAAGCTCTGGTGCCATCCAATCTGTATGCAAAAGCTTCAGATTTGTTGTCATTCACACACAGAAATTTGCATTTTTTAAATGTGGTCTCAGTTTTATCATAGCCATAATAATCTGCATGTGGAAGATAAGCAAGCTTTGGATTGGACGAGCTCAGTTGTTTATTGCGCTCGCAACCCTAGAACCAATCTGTGGAATCATTCCTGTGAAAACCAAGGGGGACAGATACAACCGGGAATAGGGGTGTATATGCAAAGACCGTTGATACCGCAGAAGCCTTAAACAGAACATTGATCAGGAATAAGCATCCAAACAATATTCCATGTACCTTTCTCTTCCGCGAAGTTGTATAGTTTGAGGTTCCCATTCATGTCTACGGTTAATCTTCTCTTGCAGCCTTCTCCATAATCTGAGGCCTTAAAGGTAAAGTCATCGCTTGACAGGAAACTACCTAGGCTGTTAAACACCGCTTGGTGGCTGCTATTGTATCGGTTTCTGCAGTTCTGAAAGTTTGCCAAGCTAGGAATTGGCCAGCGGTTGCTTGATATGCCTCATCCCTCGAAAATTAGTCAAAGAACGTTGTCGCTATAAAAATACAGATGATAGTAGCCTTTGTTAAACGTGGATTTCCCTTTTATGTATATTAACTGCCCTGCATTATTATTGAGGGACTGCAATGGAAGAAGAGTATCGATTGGATACAGGAATCTTTCCCACAGAAA
Organism: Pinus albicaulis; assembly: GCA_034641835.2. Classification (NCBI taxonomy): domain Eukaryota; kingdom Viridiplantae; phylum Streptophyta; class Pinopsida; order Pinales; family Pinaceae; genus Pinus; species Pinus albicaulis. The sequence goes on from JAXQQM020078716.1 coordinate 141,908, forward strand.
TTGATCACTTGAAGGGTTGTGTAACACTAGATTTCCCTTTTCTAGAGGAACAAATTCTTTGACCTTCTTGTTATTGGTGATGGTACTCCACAGAAGAATGCTACCATCTACATAATTTGGATTTCTCTTTACTCGTCAAACAATTATTTTTTGACGTTTTGGACTTTTATGCTTCTAGTAAAGTAATGTTTTCTTTAAAATTTTTCCATTCATGAGTGATATTTTGAAAATAAATTAACCTTTCACCAATAAAAGTTTCATTTAAAAATTAGCTTTCAATAACACAGTTATGTTAAATTTTTTTACATATTTAAAAAAAATGACCATAACACACAAATGACTTATCAAATCTTGAATTTTAGTTTGAAATTGCATGGAATATTAACAATAAAGTATTTATAACCCTGAAATCAAATATCCTTGACTTGAACATGGCATAGCATTTGTATATATATGAAATATGACTAAGGAAATCTTATTGGACATATAAGATGACAAAAGAAGTAAAACTATTGAATTTATCAATAAAAACTCAAAAGTAGATTAATTAATATGGTTTATGTTAAGATTTACATAATATAATATATACTATCGGATAGAAAGATCAAATATATATTTAACAATATATATTTTAGCATTGTTTTGAATCATGAGATATACACTAATATTAACAAAGATTGACTGCATAATATCTAAACCTTTTAAAAATTAAATACTAAACTTATAACAAATGGATATTTGGGATCTCTTAACATCATGTTATAGCCTTATGTTATGGTTTCCTCCTTCATTATTACATTTTTAGAGAGAAAATACTAATAAGCATTAAATGCTGTAAAAACACACTTTGATCAAATCCTTCCTTCTATTTATCACCAAAATTTAGCGAATTTTTCAAAGGAACTTAGCTAAGTGGTATGGTTCATGATTTGTGTCCTAAGTAGCAAGGGTTCAAGTCTCAAGAGATATGTTGGATCTTTTGGCGTTTATGAAATATTGGTTGGAAAAATCAATATAGATATATATTATTGTACATATATATAAGCAACTAAACACACAAAAACATATACAAGAAAAAAAATGTGTGTATTATAGTAACATTGAATAAAATCATAACAAATTCACTCTAATAGGGCTCCATATCATATCTAACTGGTTTATTTTTTATACAAAAGAATTTCCTTGAAAATTGACAAATAATTTTCATCCCATCTCTCATTGGGATTCTTCTAGTTGTTTTTTGTAACAATTGAACGTCTAACCCGTGATGCAAACAAACATTGAATTAGGTTTGACCCTTGAGCTTTACCAGCTCAACTAAAGGTGAACCTACATTCATCCCATCTCTCAATGAGATGCTTCTATCTATTCTAGTTAAGTTAGCCTTGCTTTACCTAATCAAACCTATGTCAAAATAGCCTACCTAAATCTTACCTTAACATAGCTTAATCTAATCTAACCTAGCAACCTAACCTAATCTAGCATATCCTACCTTAACCTAGGCTAGCCTACTCTATCTTAAAGTACATAAGCTATCACTAACCTGAGACCAACTTATTCTTTCCTACCATAAGCTTAAGTCTAAAACCCTAAGTCTCAATCTAATATTTAAATACTTTATCCCAAAACTAAAACTATAGTAGATCCGTATCCTAAACCTAAGACAAAGCCTTTCTCATATTGTACTTGCTTAAATAAAATGATAGTAATTCAATGAACACATATAGATGTAGCAATATACATCTTTATTCAAATCTACTTTTTAATATGGAATAAACAATCATAAACCCATAATGTGAATCCATGTAAGAATTACATTATATATATATAATTGATTTAAAAAAAATGAAAATAAACGCATCACTAGTGCAGTTTGAAAAACACTTACCACGTGAGACATCTCCTGTTGCTAAAATTACAAAAATCATAAAAACTAAAAAAATTATAATTTACTTTAAATTTTATTATTATTATTATTATTATTAATTATGAAAAATAGTAATATATAAGTTAAACATTTATACATTTAAAAAGCATGGAATAATATCGGTAACCATTCATATTCACAATGGAGATTCTTAATTTCAAATTGACTTTATTATTATTATTAATTATGAAAAATATTAATATATAAGTTAAACATTTATACGTTTAAAAAGCATGGAATAATATTTGTAACCATCCATATTCACAAGGGAGATTCTTAATTTTCAAATTGACTTGATTACAATATCATGGGCCAATACGATGATTTATGAGTACACCATGTCCAAAAAAACCTAAATCACTTCATAAGATGCTTGTTTATATGATTATTTCTTTTAATTAGTCAATTTAATTAAAAAGGAGAACATGTTATAGAGATATAAATATTCCATAAAAGTTAAATCTATGTTATCCACTAAATAATTATTGATAATTACATTAAAATTCTAGAAGCCATGTTTCAAAATAAACATGTCTATAAACTTAATTAAAAGATATAAATTTTTAAATTATAATTAAATAATTAAATAAATAAATAAATATATATATATATATATATATATATATATATATATATATTATTTTGAAAAATAAAAATCACAAACTTATATTTATAAATAGTTAAAATACGATATACTACATAAATAAAATAACTTTTCAATATACATTATTAATTAAATCGATAGAAAAATTATAAAAAATGTTTAAATTAAATTTAAAAATATATTAAGTAAATTTTTTAATTATAATTTAAGTAGAGAAACATTGCAATAAGCATTAAAAAAAATTATTTGTCCTACTCTTATTCATTAAAAACAAAACCGTGATATACTACAATAGAGTATAAATCGTCTTTTCCTTCAAAGCGATTCACAGCATAACATTTATGCAGTTTCTGAGTACCAAAGACGCCATCCTTTACATTTAACAACTATCAAATTATAATTGTTCTTAGTCTAGTATTAGACAGCGCATCTTAACTGTTCTTACTCTATTATTAATAGACAGCGCACCTTAACTCGGAAAGAAAAGGGCAGGAAAAACTCCTAAACACATAGAAAACACAGGTTGATGTTGAAATTAAGTGACATAAAACATTAAGTCTTGATAATGAATCATATTGACTGGTTTTAATCGTGTTGGTAATATAATTTTAATGATAAACCACACTAGCTAGTTCAAGAAGCTTCAACAATATATTTTTTCGTATAATTATCACCTAAAAATTTATATACATTAAATTCTATAAGATAGATTTCTCAACAAACTTTATGTTTAATAATTATGAGGAGTGCTATGTATTATCCTCTCACCAAAGTTCAATTCTGGCATCAAAATTTCAATAGAATAGCAATGGTTAAAAACATATAATAAAATTAATTCATAAATTTAATATGATAAACTTAAATTAATGACAGATTATTAATAATCATGATTAGCGATTCATTGAAAGTGTTAATATTAGTCAAGTGAACATAGCAATGGCATTGAGTGCTAATTACGTATTAGAATTTGTTTTTGTTTTTTATTTTTTCAATTAGAATGGTCTTATTACAACAATGAAATGATGGAAAATGGCATAAGTGAAAAACACCTTCTATTGCATTGAAAATAGTGAGATGCTATCCAAGACAGTATGCAAGAGAAATTGTCACTAACGATGTTTTACTAAAAATTTGATAAATGTAAATACATTGCATTTTAAATAATACAAAATTAAATTAAATAAAAAATATATAAATATATATATTATAAAATTAAAAAATCACTCTAGATTCATCTTAAACTGAATCTATCCAATACCAAAATTTATACCTCTCAGCACTTATTAAATCCAATCTGGATACAGGATAGATCTAAGAAGATTACATTACAACAGCATTTATGGAAATATACATGCATGCCTGTGCGAGAAATGGAATCCTCTGTTGCTAGGCTGTTAACTATCTGCATAAAATGAGGAAGAGGATTGACCCTCTCTGGAGGAAGAGGATTGACCCTCTCTGGAGGAAGAGAAAATTCGAAATGAACTGGCTGAGTCGCTAGACAACATGGAATTTTTTGGTGTAAAGACGTCCTGTTGAGAAAGCATTTCGACGACCCGGCTCATGGAAGGTCTCATATCCTTTTCTGGCTGCACACAGAGCAGTGCTGCTTTCAGGGCTCTCTCCACCTCCTCCAAATCAAAATTTCCATGCATCTTAGGATCCACTACTTCCTCAATAGCTTTCCCTTCCTTCATCATTGCAGACACCCACTGCACCAAATGTCCATAATTTTGGACTGTTAAACTGGATAATGAGCTTCGTCCAGTCACCATCTCTAACAAAACAATCCCGAAGCTATAAACATCCACCTTGGCTGTGATTGGCAGATTCATCGCCCACTCTGGTGCTAAGTAACCCCTGGTGCCTCTAATTGTGGAGAAGGAGAATGCCTGATCTCTGTTTACCAGCTTTGCTAGCCCAAAGTCAGAAACCTTAGGACAAAATTTCATGTCCAGAAGTATGTTTTGGGGTTTGATGTCACAGTGCAGAATCCATTCCAAACACTCTTCATGGAGGTAGGCTAACCCCTTGGCCGTGCCCACTGCAATCCCAAATCTTTCTTTCCAACCCAGAACTTTTTCATCGTTTTCTGCGAATAGATACTTATCCAGAGACCCGTTTTCAACGAACTCATAAACCAGCAGCCTGTGATTTATTTCTGCACAGAAGCCAACCATACGAACCAAATTCATGTGATGGACTTTCCCAGTCATACTCACTTCTGCCCAGAATTGCTCCTGACCTTGGGATACTCCTTCCAGTTGCTTCACCGCTACAGCCTCACCATCTGGGAGCACCCCTTTGTATACAGTCCCAAACCCCCCTGCCCCCAGTTTTACGGTGAAGTTATCGGTCGCTTTCTTCAACTCTGCAAAACTGAACTTCTTGAACCCCCCAGGAATCACTGAGTAACCTAGACGATCATAGCCAGGAAGTCTATATTCTATAAACATATACCGCCATCCAAGTATTATGCAGACCAGCTCTGCGACACCAAATGCAATTGCAAATCCTAGCGTATATTTGACAACGCTGCCTGTCTTATGCTTCTTGTATTGGCCTGTCTCTGTCACAGTGGTAGTCAAAGCCGAACAGTTTAATGGCTGAGATGCACTGGTCGAATTAGAAACAGAAAAATCATTGCTAGAAACTTTGATATACATGTGGTTCGGTCTACCAGTAGATCGATATCCATTGACAAGTAAAGCCTTCGGGTAACAAGCTCCGGTGCCATCCAATATATAGGAAAAACCTTCACATTTGCTGTCATTCATGCACAGAGATTTGCAGTTTTCAAATGTGCTCCCAGTTTGATAGTAACTTAGATCATAACCATAATAATCTGTATGCGGAAGATAAACAAGCTTTGAACTGGACGAGTTCAGTTGTTTATTGCGCTGGCAACCCTGGAACCAATCGGTGGAATCAATCCTGTGAAAACCAGGGGGACAGCTACAGCTGGGAACAGGGGTGTATATACAGAGACCGTTGATACCACAGAAGCCATGAACAGAACATTGATCAGGAAAAGCCATCCAAACAATATTCCATGTACCTGTCTCTTCCACCAAGCTGTATAGTCTGAGGTTTCCATCCATGCCCAGAGTTAATATTCTCTTGGGGCCTTCTCCATAATCTGAGGCCTTAAAAGTAAAGTCATCGCTTGACAGGAAACTACCTAGGCTGTTAAACACCGCTTGGCGGCTGCTATTGTATGGGTTTCTGCCGTTCTGAAAGTTTGGTAAATAAGGTATAGGCCAGTAGTTGCTTGATATGCCTGATCCCTCGAAAATTAGTCGAAGAACGTTGTCACTATCAAAATACAGACTATAGTAACCTTTGTTAAAAGTGGAATTCCCTTTTCTGGATAATAACTGCCCTGCATTATTATTGAGGGACTGGAATGGAAGAAGAGTATCGGTTGGATATTGGAAGCTTTCCCACAGAATCTGATCCCCTGAAGAGTTGCGTAACACCAAATTTCCTGTTTCTAGAACAACAAGCTCTTTTACATTCTTGTTACTGGTGTTGGTACTCCACAGAACGCTACCATCTGCATCCCACAGAGCGAGGTTTCCATCTTTCTGCAGGTAAAGACGGGACTGCCTTCCGTTGACAGGTACATCTCTGTTGGCCACCCAAACCACTGTTCGGTCGGGTGTGTGAGTATACCATATGGAAAAAGCATAAGCATTGTTGCCCACTCCATAAAATCCAGCAGAGAATGTCTCTTTGGGAGAAACCAGACAAGTTGTGTTCTGTTCAGGAATGAGTGAAGAACCCGGGCTCAGCCGATCTTTTTTAGTCGTGCACTGATTGTTGAAATTGGGAATTCCAGAAACAAGCCTGCAACTGAAGAGAAAAAAGAAACATGTGAACTGGGTACAGAACAAATGCCAGCAGATTCCCTCCGGCGCTTCCATTATGGCCAGGCTGAAACCCAATCTGCTCGAAACAGAGGAGGGCGACTGTTATCCTGGCTGCTGCGGAATGTCTGAATACCTAATAAATTAGGCAGCTCGGCAGAATTAACCTAATGAACTGAACTGGACACCTGGCTTGTGTTGATCATCTGAATCTCTCAAGAAGGTCGTGACATTATCAAAGCCATTGAGAGCAGATGATTTATCCAGTTTCTGAGTACTAATAAGTATCAAATTAGAATTTTTCCTACCCTACTCTAGCACGGCATGTTAATTGGACAAGAATAAGGGTGAACGAAATTTCTTTTTGGAAACTTCCATTGTGTTGAATTATTAAAGTCACCTGCCGTGCCTTGGGCAGGAAGAACAAAGAACAAAGGACAAAGGCAGCAGCGGCAGCAACAGAGATTGAGTGCGCAGCACTCTGAATTGAAGAATGTTGGTGAATCCGTAAGGATGAATTTAATCTTGATGGGCCGCAGCCACAATAGCAGATGAAATTAATTTGGTAATGGGCGGAGCCGTTCTTCACAGAGGAAGAACGAAGATTTTGTAGATCTTTTCTACAGAGGAGCCGACTGAATTAAAGAACAGTCGTTTCGGCCTTAAAGGCCTCAACAACCAGAATGAACAGAAACAGGAGGAAGTTTCTTTAATTTAATTTTGAATTGGCGGACAAGTGGTCCCCACCACTTATATGCAAATCGGAATCGGAATCGGAAAGATAAGTTGAAGCAGTGTCTTGTTGATATGGAAGAAGTTCCGCAGGCGGAACGTTTTATATATTGAAACTTACACAAATCACCCCCACAGCAGCGGAGGCCCGTGGGTCCACAGGACCACGTGGCAAGAATTTATTGGGTCGATCAATCGCAATCGAAAGATTGAATGGGACACAAACTTGTGTTGCCAAGTCTTTTCCCGATTGCCGATTGCCGATCAATCGCAAGCGGAAGATCGGAGGTCATGTTCCAATAGCAATCGAAAGTTTGGGAGAATCACATACTATGTTGACAATCCGTTGGCCGATTGTCGATTGCCGACTGCGTAGTGGTCCCCACTCGTACGTCCGGCATTTCACATTTTAAAGTTTCGCAAAGGTTCTTCCATTGTACATTTGGTTTTATTTTGATTTAAGTTTTTTTTGTAATATGCGCGTCATATAAAAGAAAAGGCCCGCGAAGTTGATTGTATGGTAATAGTAATTGTAATTTGCATTCGCACAGCAGCACGGAGAAAAAAATACACAGCAGTGTGTTGAATGTAGAAGACAAAGTATTGTAAAAGAGGAAGAGACAGAGATTGTTCTCTGTGCACTGCGTCTGTAGCAGTCATACATATTTGGTGAATCCCTCACTGTTGAGGAAGAATGTGTATTAGTTTTTGAAAGGAATAGAAATTTGTTTTAAAGTCTTGAAAACTCTGTCTCCTGTTTATTCTCTCTGTGTTTAGAGGAGAGCTTATTCTCTCTACTTGGAATTCTCAAAATTACAACATGGTATCAGAGCCAATCTAGGCTCTTTGAAGATTTCAAAGAAGCTGAAGAAGAAGACCTGTTGCAGCGTTTCTCTCCAGCAGCGTGAAAAGCTCAACAGAAGTCAAGGTCAGGCATTTCTCAAAGATAAGAATGCTGTTGTTTATTGTTTAAAGAAGTTTTTTCTTCCAGTAAAGAAGAGATAGTTTGTTTAAAGTCTGAGTTCAGTTTAAGAGGCAATGGCTGGACCAAGCACTGGTATGAGTCTTGGAAATGTTCAACTTCCACAGCTTAATGGAAAGAACTATGATTATTGGGCCATTACCATGAGAGCCTTATTTGTCTCACAAGATTTGTGGGAACTAGTAGAAGATGGTTTCACAGAACCAGCTGATGAGCAGGCTTTTAATGCCTTAACTCAAGCAGAGAAAGATGTATTGAAAAAGAACAATAGGAAGAAAGATGCTAAGGCTCTCTTCTGTTTATATCAAGCTGTGAATGAGAGTGTGTTTCCAAGGATAGCAGCAGCTAAGAAATCCAAGGAGGCATGGGAAACTCTGAAAGTAACCTATCAAGGTATGGAGAAAGTTAAAACAACAAAACTTCAATTGCTGAGAAGAGATTTTGAAACTCTTTGTATGAAAGGAGAGTCGAGATCAAAGTGAGGAGAGTCGAGATTGTGTTGAGACATTTTTTACACCATGGGATTGGTTATGCGTGGATAAGATCCCATGGAGAAACTCTTGAAGATAGAAGGATTGTGGAGAAACTTTTGAGATGCTTACCCTCAAATTTTGATGTTATTATAACCACCATAGAAGAGACCAAAGATCTCTCACAGTTCACAGTGGATGAACTTCATGCCTCACTAATAACTCATGAACAAAGATTGAGCAGAGATGAACACTCATCTCTTGAGCACGCCTTCAAGAACCAGATGCCTTCAGGAAGAGGAAGAGGTCAAAGAAAAGGAAGAGGAAGAGGCAGAAACCCCGAATAAATTGGGCGTAGTCATTTTAAAGCTACATTCCATAAGTAGCAAACAATCAGACGAGAACCATGGCCAATGTAACAGCCAGCAAGGTGGAAACCAACACCAACATGCTCAAGGACAAAGTATGACAAATCCAATGTCCAGTGTCATTATTGCAAGAAATATGGGCATTATGCCAATGAATGTAGAAAGAAGCAAAATGACATGAAGAATAGGCAGAATGCTAATGTAGCAAAAGAGGAAAAGAACCCAAGTAATGTGCTGTTAGCTTGCAATGTAGCACAAGATAAAAATGATGATGTTTGGTTCTTAGATTTTGGATGTAGTAATCACATGACTGGAAACAGAGCAATGTTTGCCAATCTTGATGAAGAAGTCAAATCTGAAGTGACCACAGGAACTGATGCTAAAATCTCTGTCAAAGGGAAAGGCAGAGTAAGTATTCATGCAAGGAATGGGGAGCAGAAATATGTCCCTGATGTATATTATGTTCCAGGTCTGAAGTGTAATCTTTTGAGCGTTGGGCAGCTCATAAACAAAGGTTACAATGTTATATTCAAAGATGATGTGTGCACCATAAAGGATATTCCTCCAAGTAAGAAAATTATTGCTGAAATTCAAATGACCAGCAATAGGATGTTTCCGCTCAAGCTCAATACTGACTTGAAAGGGAAAAGAAAGAACGTAGCAGCTGTAACTCAAGAAGCCTTCCAGAAGGAAGAGAAGGATGAAAATTGGTTATGGAATTTGAGATTTGGACATCTAAATTTCGGAGGATTAAATTTGCTGCACAGAAAAGGAATGGTAAGAGGTTTGCCATTGATTGAAAAGCCTGACAGCCTATGTGAAGGCTGCATCTTGGGAAAGCAACACAGAGAAAGTTTTCCTTCAGGGAAAATCATAAGGGCGAAAGCACCTTTGGAGATAATCCACTCATATTTATGTGGGCCGATGCAAACAGCATCTATTTCAGGCAGCAATTACATGCTGACCTTCATAGATGACTTCACTCGAAAAGTGTGGGTCTATTTTCTGAAATATAAAAGCGAAGTCTTTTAGAAATTTCGTCAATTTAAAGCTCTTGTAGAAAACCAGAGCGGAATGCACATTAAAGTCCTCAGAACTGACAGAGGAGGTGAATATATATCAAAGGAATTTCTGCATTTTTGCGGAGAGAACGACATACACAAGCAGTTTACCACCAGGTATACGCCGCAACAGAATGGAGTTGCTGAAAGGAAGAATCGAACCATAATGGAGATGGTGAGAAGTATGCTAAAGGCAAAACACTTGGCGAATGAGTATTGGGCAGAAGCAGCAAACTGTGCTGTATATATTTTGAATAGATGCCCTACAAAAGCGGTGATGAACAAAGTTCCAGAAGAAGCGTGGAGTGGCAGAAAACAGGGAGTCACCCACATGAGAGTTTTTGGATGTGTAGCATATGCACACATTCCAGACAAATTGAGAAAGAAGTTGGATAGTGAGGGGGAGAAGTGCATTTTCCTTGGATATTGTGAAGATTCCAAAGGATACAGATTGTATAACCCATCCACAAAGGAGTTTGTAATAAGCAGAGATGTACAATTCATTGAGGAGGAAGCGTGGGATGGAAGCATTGAGAAAACAGTAAATGTCAAAAACTGTTTGTCTCATGATGAAGATGACGTAGATGTGGTTGAGATTAATAACCCATCTATCGCACAACCTCCAGCAGCGCAAGGCCAGCAAGGAACGCCTCAAGCGGCAGCAAGAACACCCTTGAGAAGTGGGAGTGCATCACCAAGCACACCACGTGGAGCAGAATCGAGTGCTTCATCAAGCACGGATACACCAAATGAAAGAGGAACAAGGTTCAGAAGCCTCAGAGAAATCTATGAGCAAGGAGAAGCAAACGAAGGTATGAATTCCTTATTTGCTTTGTATTGTCAAGTTGATGATCCTATTCATTTCGAAGATGCCATTAAAGATAGAAAATGGATAGAAGCTATGGATGATGAAATAAATTCCATAGAGAAGAACAAAACATGGGAGTTGGTTGATCTCCTAGAAGGCAAAGAAGCCATTGGTGTTAAATGGGTCTATAAGACCAAAAGCAATGCTGAAGGAAAGATAGAAAGACACAAGGCTAGACTTGTTGTCAAAGGGTATAAGCAGAAGCAAGGGATTGATTATGAAGAAACTTTTGCACCAGTTGCAAGAATGGAGACGATAAGAGCAGTGCTGTCCATAGCAGCACAAAACAAATGGAAAGTATATCAAATGGATGTAAAATCCACATTTTTAAATGGAATTTTAATGGAAGAGGTATATGTAGAACAGCCTCACGGATATGAGAAGAAAGGCCAAGAGCATAAGGTCTGTAGATTGAAGAAAGCTCTTTATGGGCTGAAACAAGCACCAAGAGCATGGTACAGCAGAATAGATTCTTATCTATTGCAGAATGGTTTCGAAAAGTGTGAGGGAGAACCCACCCTCTACATCAAAGAAAAGGATGGTAAGTTATTAATTGTTGTTTTATATGTTGATGATTTAATTTTTACAGGTAATGATGATTACCTTGTTGAAGATTTTAAAACAGTCATGAAAGATGAATTTGAAATGACTGACATGGGTTTGTTAAGATACTTCTTGGGAATAGAAGTGGAGCAAAGTGAGAAAGGGATTTTTATTTCTCAAGCAAAATATGTGAATCAAGTTTTAGAAAGATTCAACATCTGAGTCTATTAAAATTACTCAAAACGTCTATTTTTATTGAAGTTAAGTAGGAATAATGACGTAGAAAGGATTTTGATCCAAGCTTGTATAAAAGCATAGTTGGCAGGCTCATGTATTTGACTGCAACTAGGCCGGATATTATGCATGTTGTTAGTTTAATTTCCAGGTTTATGGAGAAGCCAAAAGAAGCACATTGGCAAGCAGCAAAGAGAATTCTGAGGTATGTGAAAGGAACAAAAGGATTTGGTATTTTATATATAGCTTCAGAAAATTCAGAATTGGTTGGATACACTGACAGTGTTTGGGCTGGAAATGTAGATGATCGGAAGAGCACTTCCGGTTATATTTTTCATATGGGTTCAGGAGCCATTTCATGGGCTTCCAAGAAACAACCTATTGTAGCATTATCTACAGCAGAGTCAGAATATGTGGCAGCTACAGCAGCAGCGTGTCAAGAAATTTGGATGAGAAGAATGTTGAGAAGTCTATATGTCAAAGACGGTAAGCGTAATTTATTGATGACAATGACTATTGCATTAATAGTAAAGATTATTATAAAAATAAACACACTAGACACAAGTATCATAATGAAAATTAATTGATTAATGTTGAAGTTGTTTCAAAGTATTAAAATGACGAGGATTTATTACTAACTAAACCATTGGGATAAAAGATATGATTATGGAAAGTATCTTTTTAGTAGAGTATTAGATGTAAATTAATTCAAATAGTAAAGTGATAAGCTTTCAAAAGAAATGAAGTGATGCAGATTCTCTCAATGTAAAGAGGAATCACTGTTTTTCCCTCAGAAGAAATTATATAGCTAAAGATAAACGCAAGGACAAAAGCGAGAGCGGCGCGCAACGAGAGATTGAGTGCGCAGCACTCTGAATTGAAGAATGTTGGTGAATCCGTAAGGATGAATTTAATCTTGATGGGCCGCAGCCACAATAGCAGATGAAATTAATTTGGTAATGGGCGGAGCCGTTCTTCACAGAGGAAGGACGAAGATTTTGTAGATCTTTTCTACAGAGGAGCCGACTGAATTAAAGAACAGTCGTTTCGGCCTTAAAGGCCTCAACAACCATAATGAACAGAAACAGGAGGAAGTTTCTTTAATTTAATTTTGAATTGGCGGACAAGTGGTCCCCACCACTTATATGCAAATCGGAATCGGAATCGGAAAGATAAGTTAAAGCAGTGTCTTGTTGATATGGAAGAAGTTCCGCAGGCGGAACGTTTAATATATATTGAAACTTACACAAATCACCCCCACAGCAGCGGAGGCCCGTGGGTCCACAGGATCACGTGGCAAGAATTTATTGGGTCGATCAATCGCAATCGAAAGATTGAATGGGACACAAACTTGTGTTGCCAAGTCTTTTCCCGATCACCGATTGCCGATTGCCGATCAATCGCAAGCGGAAGATCGGAGGTCATGTTCCAATCGCAATCGAAAGTTTGGGCGAATCACATACTATGTTGACAATCCGTTGGCCGATTGTCGATTGCCGACTGCGTAGTGGTCCCCACTCGTACGTCCGGCATTTCACATTTTAAAGTTTCGCAAAGGTTCTTCCATTGTACATTTGGTTTTATTTTGATTTAAGTTTTTTTTGTAATATGCGCGTCATATAAAAGAAAAGGCCCGCGAAGTTGATTGTATGGTAATAGTAATTGTAATTTGCATTCGCACAGCAGCGCGGAGAAAAAAATACACAGCAGTGTGTTGAATGTAGAAGACAGAGTATTGTAAAAGAGGAAGAGACAGAGATTGTTCTCTGTGCACTGCGTCTGTAGCAGTCATACATATTTGGTGAATCCCTCACTGTTGAGGAAGAATGTGTATTAGTTTTTGAAAGGAATAGAAATTTGTTTTAAAGTCTTGAAAACTCTGTCTCCTGTTTATTCTCTCTGTGTTTAGAGGAGAGCTTATTCTCTCTACTTGGAATTCTC